>CAMZMU010000098.1:36912911-37384559 GCA_947311845.1 Poa pratensis | reverse complement strand
TGACGTGAAACACACGTTCGTTGGGAGACCCCAAGAGGAAGGTATGATGTAGTCAGCAGCAAGTTTTCCCTCAGAAAGAAACCAAGGTTATCGAACCAGTAGGAGCAGCAACTCTTCAGAAGGTTGTCAACGGCGCCAGAAAAATAGTGTTGAGGGAGTCTGGACTGTTGACGTGGAATCTGCACACAACACAATCAAACTACTTTGCCCCAACGAAACAGTGAGGTTGTCAATCTCACTGGCTTGCTGAAAACAAAGGATTAAACGTATGGTGTGGAAAATGAGTATTAAATTGCAGAGAATGAAAAAGGAACAGTTTGCAGTTTGTGGTTGTTTAATCAGTGTAAAAGAATGGACCGGGGTCCACAGTTCACTAGTGGTGTCTCTCCATAAAAGATAACTAACATGTTGGGTGAACAAATTACAGCTGGGCAATTGACGAATAGTGAGCGCATGACAATGCATATACATGACATGTTGACTACTGATATTTAATTGGGCATTACGACATAATACATAGATCGTTATCCAACAGCATCTATGACTAATAATCCACCGCCGGGTTGTCATCCGAGTCCCCCTTGGTATTAAGTTGCAAGCAACGGATAATTGCATTAAGTAAAGTGCGTAATGTAAACAAACACATATGCCGTGGACATAGCATCGTTAGGTTATCCCTAGTGGCAACAGCACATCCACAACCTTAGAACTTTCTGTCACTGTCCCAGGTTAAACGGAGACATGAACCCACTATCTAGCATAAATACTCTCTCTTGGAGTTACAAGCATCTACTTGGCCAAAGCATCTACGAGTAACGGAAAGCATGCAAGATCTTAAATAACATATAAGATAGATTGATAATCAACTTGACATAATATTCAATATTCATCGGATCCCAGCAAACACAACATGTAGCATTACAATAATATGATCTTGATCATGTAGGGCAGCTCACAAGATCTAAACATGATGGCACAAAGTGGAGAGACAACCATCTAGCTACTGCTATGGACCCGTAGTCCAAGGATGAACTACTCACGCATCACTCCGGAGGCAGGCATGGCGATGTAGAAGCCTCCGGTGACGATTCCCCTCTCCGGCAGGGTGCCGGGAAGAGGTTCTGAACCCTCCCGAGCTAGGGTTGACGACGGCGGCGTCTCTGGAACTTTTCGTGGATATTTGCTCAGGTACTTAGGGTTTTCGCGTCGGGGGGAATAAGTAGGCGAAAGGGCGGCGGCTGGACCCCCGAGGGGCCCACACCACCCGGGCGCGGCAGAGGGGGGCCCGCGCCCTGGCGTGTGGGCCCCGTGGCTCCTCTCGTCCTCTTGGTCCGTCAGGTGTTCTGGTAAAATAGGGACCCCGTGTAGTTTCGTCCAATTCCGAGAATATTTCCAGACTAGCTTTTCTGGAATACAAAAACAGCAGAAAACAGGAACTGGCACTTCGGCATCTTGTTAATAGGTTAGTCCCAAAAAATGTATAAAAGTGATATAAAGTAGATGCAAAACATGTAGCAATTGGTATAAAACAAGCATGGAACATCAAAAATTATAGATACGTTTGAGACGTATCAGCATCCCCAAGCTTAGTTCCTACTCGTCCTCGAGTAGGTAAACGATAAAAACAAATAATTTTTGAGGTGACATGCTACTATCATAATCTTGATCATATAATATTGCAAGGCACATGTAAATGAATGAAGTGATCCAAGTCAATGGTCTATAATTTGCTACAAATAGATAATGAGTAAACAATGAATCACACAAGCTAAACGTTTTCATGAATAGTACTTTCGAGACAAGCATCAAACAGTTTTGCATAAGTGTTAACTCATAAAGCAATAGTTTCTAATAAAAGGTATTTAATCAACACAAAGGAAGAATTTAGTTTCAGCATTTGCTTCAACTTTCAACATATTTATCTCATGGATATTGTCAACACAAAGTAGTATAACAAGTCCAATACATTGCATATAACGCATGTTGTAACAAAGTTGACACTAGTGTTTGCTTGTGGAAGACAGAAAGAATAGGAAAACTGACTCAACATAAAAGTAAAAGAAAGGCCCTTCGCAGAGGGAAGCAGGGATTAAATCATGTGCTAGAGCTTTTAGGTTTTTGAAAGCATATAGAGATTGCATAAAATATTTGATACTCCTCCCAACCTTGCTAACACAAGCCATGGCTAACCGAATCCTCGGGTGCCTTCCATCAATCACATACCATGGAGGAGTATCTATTTTTGAGAGGTGTTTGTTAATTGTCAACGAATGGTAGCGGGTGAGAACAGTATTCTACCTGTCGAACGGACTTTTAAGAGCGGCTCCCATGAAGGACGTTATTTCTACCAGCAAGGCAGATCATCCCTCTTTCTCTTTGGTTTACACACATTCAGGTATTTCACTGTTTGTCATTGCTTACTGATGAATCAGGGCAAAAGTGTGAAGAGAATTAATTGGTTAAAGTTGTAATTAATTGGGACTGGGCACCCCGTTGCCAGCTCTTTTTGCAAGTTATTGGATAAGCGGATGTATATGCCACTAGTCCAGGTGTAAAAGTCCACTCGACAAATAGAATAAAGAATAACCACACTAATTCCTCATGAGCTAGTAAACATTGACACAAAAAGGGAATAATAACATTTTGAATAATTTAAAGGTAGCACATGAAAAATTTACTTGGAGTGGCAAGGAAATACCACATATAGGTAGTTATGGTGGACACAAATGGCATGGATTTTGGCTCAAGGATTTGGATGCACGAGAAGCATTCCCTCTCAGTACAGAGTTTAGGCTAGCAAGGTTATGTAAGCAAACAAGAATATCAACCCGTACACCAAGTTTTATATGACAAACATATTGCAAACGTTATAAGACTTCATACCGTCTTCCTTGTTAACCAAACCCTGTTATTAGAAAATATCTAGACCTTAGGTACCACCGATGCAAACCAAATTTTCAACAAGCTTTACGGTAGTTCTTCACTAATAGGCTTAACTCATGTGATGCACAATTTAATCATGATCTACTTGTTAACTCAAAACAATTGACAAGCATCAAGTTATCCATTTTAGTGATCTACAAGATTAAGCAAGTTTTTCCTTATACCAATTACCACATGCAACATTTTCTGAACCAACCAAACACCAATCAATTTATTTCATCAACTCTCCAAACAAATATAAGTGAAGCAAGAGAGTACTTTCTACAAAAGAAAGCTAATAGCTCTGACAAGAGATACATGAAAACAAGAGCTAAAAGCTGAACAGCGCTAGATATGAATACTCAACAAATATAAGTGAAGAATAGGAGTATTCTCATGAAAAAGCGGAGCGTGTCTCTCTCCCAATCAAGAATGCTAGGGTCCAGTCAAGCTTTATTGAAAATAAAATGCAATACTGAAAATAAAAGCACACAGACGCTCCAAGAAAAGCACATATGATGTGAAAGAATTAAAATATAGTTTCACTAGAGATGACCTGATAATTTTGACGATGAAGAAGGGGATGCCTTGGGCATCCCCAAGCTTAGACGCTTGAGTCTTCTTGAAATATGCTGGGGAGATCCATGGGAGCCTCCCCAAGCTTAAGCTCTTCACTCTTCTTGATCCTATTATATCATCCTTCTCTCTTGACCCTTGAAAACTTCCGTCACACCAAACTCAAAGTAGATCTCATTAGAGGGTTAGTGCATAATCAAAAATTCACATGTTCTGTAAAGACGCAATATGATTTGTTACTTTAAACATTAGCTACAGCCACTGATGTTATGTGAAGCTCTTCCACCCAAAAAAGAATTTCACTCAACACTAGTAAAAGAGAGAATGCAAAATAAAAAGGCATAATCTGTCTAAAACAGAACAGTCCGCAAAGACGAATTTTTTCGAGGCACTTACGACGCTCAGATCGAGAAACTCTGAACTAATGAAAGTTTCAGACATTCATAAAGATTACGCAAAAAATTTCAGATTTTTAACAATCTGGTGATTTTAGGAATTTCGTACAGTGAACAGCAAAAATCTGTTTCTGCGCAGCAATCAAAATTAAGCATCATCTTATCATTAGAGGCTACTCTTGGCACAACAATGCGAGAAAATAAAGATACAAAGGAGTTGCTACAGAAGTAAACAAACTCCTTGACTCAATAAAAGAAAAATTGCAGAAAAATAAAATGGGTTGCCTCCCATAAGCGCTTTTCTTTAACGCCTTTTAGCTAGGCACAAAGCATGCATCAAGTATTACCAAGTGAAGAAGCATCAAAGAGGTCGGAAGTTTTCTCAACAATGCAATTTATCTTGTCTATGTAGTTTCGGAATTCCCTTTCTCAATACCTCTAGGCTCATCATTTTCATCAAATGGGTTCTCAGGAACAATCCAATCAAAATTCTTTTCTAGTGCCTCCTGCATTCCTATAAGCTTAAAAGGTATAGGTATTTTAACTTCCCCCTCACCATTAGTTTCCTTAGTGTACTTGAGCCTCTCTTTTTCAAGTTTTTCAAGTGTATTAACAACGTCAATACAATAACCAAGCATCTTGTATTTAATAAAAACTTTTCTAGCTTCCCTAGCAACATCACCAAATTCTTTAAGTAGGGTTTCTAAAACAAAATCTTTCTTTTCACCATCTTCGTATCATGGAGTTTTAGAAACATGTGCTGCATTATGGGACTAAGGTTGACAAACCGAGCTTCCAACATGTGAACTAGAGAAGCTGTAGCAATTTCATAATTTGGAGCAAGTTCTACCAAGGATCTATCTTCAAAATCTTTAACCATACTAACATGATTCAAGAATTCCTCAATGTTATCTCTTCCAATGATAGACCCACTACCCACAGATATTTCTTTTAAAGTGTACTTAGGGAGAAGCATGATGAAATAATAAAAACCAAACAGAAAATAAACTAGATGCAAGTAACTTTTTTTTGTGTTTTTGATAATTGAAAGCAAACAAGATAAAATAAAATAAACTAAGCAAGACAAAAACAAAGTAAAGAGATTGGAAGCGTGAAACTCCCCTTGCAGAAGACTGCTGTCTCCCCGGCAACGGCGCCAGAAAAATAGCTTGATGACGTGAAACACACGTTCGTTGGGAGACCCCAAGAGGAAGGTATGATGTAGTCAGCAGCAAGTTTTCCCTCAGAAAGAAACCAAGGTTATCGAACCAGTAGGAGCAGCAACTCTTCAGAAGGTTGTCAACGGCGCCAGAAAAATAGCTGCAGGGAGTCTGGACTGTTGACGTGGAATCTGCACACAACACAATCAAACTACTTTGCCCCAACGAAACAGTGAGGTTGTCAATCTCACTGGCTTGCTGAAAACAAAGGATTAAACGTATGGTGTGGAAAATGAGTATTAAATTGCAGAGAATGAAAAAGGAACAGTTTGCAGTTTGTGGTTGTTTAATCAGTGTAAAAGAATGGACCGGGGTCCACAGTTCACTAGTGGTGTCTCTCCATAAAAGATAACTAACATGTTGGGTGAACAAATTACAGCTGGGCAATTGACGAATAGTGAGCGCATGACAATGCATATACATGACATGTTGACTACTATGATATTTAATTGGGCATTACGACATAATACATAGATCGTTATCCAACAGCATCTATGACTAATAATCCACCGCCGGGTTGTCATCCGAGTCCCCCTTGGTATTAAGTTGCAAGCAACGGATAATTGCATTAAGTAAAGTGCGTAATGTAAACAAACACATATGTCCGTGGACATAGCATCGTTAGGTTATCCCTAGTGGCAACAGCACATCCACAACCTTAGAACTTTCTGTCACTGTCCCAGGTTAAACGGAGACATGAACCCACTATCTAGCATAAATACTCTCTCTTGGAGTTACAAGCATCTACTTGGCCAAAGCATCTACGAGTAACGGAAAGCATGCAAGATCTTAAATAACATATAAGATAGATTGATAATCAACTTGACATAATATTCAATATTCATCGGATCCCAGCAAACACAACATGTAGCATTACAATAATATGATCTTGATCATGTAGGGCAGCTCACAAGATCTAAACATGATGGCACAAAGTGGAGAGACAACCATCTAGCTACTGCTATGGACCCGTAGTCCAAGGATGAACTACTCACGCATCACTCCGGAGGCAGGCATGGCGATGTAGAAGCCTCCGGTGACGATTCCCCTCTCCGGCAGGGTGCCGGGAAGAGGTTCTGAACCCTCCCGAGCTAGGGTTGACGACGGCGGCGTCTCTGGAACTTTTCGTGGATATTTGCTCAGGTACTTAGGGTTTTCGCGTCGGGGGGAATAAGTAGGCGAAAGGGCGGCGGCTGGAGAGGCCCGTGGGGCCCACACCACCCCAGGGCGCGGCAGAGGGGGGCCCGCGCCCTGGCCACGTGTGGGGCCCACGTGGCTCCTCTCCGTCGCCTTTGGTCCGTCAGATGAGTTCTGGTAAAATAGGGACTCCCGTGTAGTTTCGTCCAATTCCGAGAATATTTCCAGACTAGCTTTTCTGGAATACAAAAACAGCAGAAAACAGGAACTGGCACTTCGGCATCTTGTTAATAGGTTAGTCCCAAAAAATGTATAAAAGTGATATAAAGTAGATGCAAAACATGTAGCAATTGGTATAAAACAAGCATGGAACATCAAAAATTATAGATACGTTTGAGACGTATCATACCTCGCCCCGCTCCCACCTCCGCGGCTGCATCCACACCACCACACCACAGCATCTCCTGCCGAACGCCGGCCAGCTCCGCCGCCGAAACACCCCCAGCGCCGCCCGGAGAACGTCTCCCCCAGCGCGAGGGGAGCCCGTCGGGGCGCGCCCCACCCTCGCCCGCCGCCTTTGACGGCCAGGCGCGGCCGCCACCGCCGGCGCTGGTGGCGGCAGCGGCCAGGAGGAGGAGATCGAGGCGGCGGCTCTGCTATGGTTGGGGTCTCCCCGGAGCCGCGCGCGCGCACGGCTCGGGTGAGGAGAAAGTCAAAATACTCCGTACATGAATCCCTTGACTAGATATCATAATCTTATAGCTGAACTTTTCCTCAATAAATTTATAGCTGAACCTGTGAAGCCGACAGACGACGCACGGGCAAGGCCACATCGCGTCAGAATCTCCGTTCGCAACCGTCATTGTGCACGCCATTTCTTTTGTTTTCTTTCGATGGGATTCCGTCGCCTACTTTTGATGCTGACCAAAGGGTACGGCCGGCCAGCATAGCTCGTCGATGAAACGGCCACGCATAGTATATCCACTAATTAAAATTGGTTTGATGACGCCGAATGATAGTATGCTACTTTCTTGGTAAGTATATCCAGATCAGTAGCGGAGGAAAAACATTTGGAAGCGGTGTGCAGCCATTGTAACACAACATACACAATCATCTTCACCGGTACTCACAATAGAGTGTCCGGCATCAACTTTATCGGATACGTATTGTGAGTGCCAACAACTCTTACGGACAAAAGCGAGGGCATTTCATACTGCTGTGGAGGATTAATAGATCGGTGTTTTTTTTTGAAAAAAAATAGCCGCCGGAAATATATGTCCTTTGCATAACCACAAACAGCTTGTGAGCACAGTGACAGCGACCGTCGACACAGGGCACTGGAAAGCCATGGCCAGCGTGACCACGCACCCCGTGATCGGCGACATAGGCGCAGGTGCAGCCGGAGGAGGCGTCTACGGCGCTGGAGGCCAAGTTGCCCATCCCCGGCCATGTCAATGGCGGCGCCGCCTGCATCGCCTCACGGGCGTGCCACAATGACCACGGAGTTGGAGGCGGCGGCGCGAGAGCCTCCATTGCCGAGGCGCGGAGAGGCGTCGGGGTGATCCTGCATTTTTCGTGTATATTTTATGTTAAATCGAATTTGTTTGTGTAGATTAAAAAGGCAGTAAGTGGAGCATTTTAAGTGAGCATAGCAAAGTTTAGTTAATACCACGCGAGCCTTCCCGCGTGGGCAAATTGTTACGCGCTTAGGGATGTAAACGGATCGGATCGGATTTCGTCTCTACCATATCCTTTACCACATTTTTCCATCAGATTCGGAGCGAAGCGGATAATAACCGGAGGCGGATATAGATGGTGGCGGATTCTGGAACGGAAACGGGGCGGATTTGGAGCGAAAACAAAATTAATCGGCTATATAAGTGACATAAGTAAATTATCAAACCATATAATCAGAATAATTGTTCGATAATATAGTAACTGACAAAGTTGTACTCCATAGACTTGACAATGACTATTTAAGTGAGTTGTTCTAACGGACGAACTTGACAACTCACTAGCTGCAAATTATTCTATATTAGGTTAGATATTTCTATACAAAATCAGATTATTTGGATTAAAACCATCATATAATTCTATAATGCTATTTAATTTTTAGATAATCATATTATGTGCTATTTTACATTCTATATCATATATCATATTCTGGTGTCAAGTTCGGAATCGGATATCCTTATTCGTCAGATTCCATAAAACTGGTTATGGATTCTTCAAAATCGTTTCGGAATCGAATATGGTGCGGAAATTATCCTATCTGCTTACACCCCTATATGCGCTAGCCTGCGAAAACGGCCGATTCTGTTCGGCCGTTCATCAAGGAACAATGTTGCCAAAAGAAAAACTATTATGCGGGACAAAAATGTGAAGCGAGGCAGACAACCAAACGGGTAAGAACGGTCCTGAACGGGGTCAAGCTTTCATGCCCACTTGCTGGCATTGTTCCTGTTGCTCAAAAATGTGTTCCTAGCCAGCTACTCGTTCAGTCGTTTCTTGTCTCAAAAGAAAAAAAGCTACTCGTTATCGAGGATGCACCGGCTAGCGATCGAGGTAAGCTGATTCGTTGAACAATTTTTGTCGAAGGCTTTAGGTTGGTCGCGCCAAGAATAACACCTCAGATTGGTTGCAGCCGGCATCCATGTCGAATCGTCAGGTCGAATCCATGTCGCGTAGCCAATACAAGTTGATCCTCTCGTGCGCAAGGCTGCTGGACTTCACCCGACACCCGCATCGGCCACCCCCTCCTCTCCATGTGGCTGTCTGGGGGTCTGGGTACGACGATGTCCTCGCCTGCTTCCACTCCGGTCCACAGCCCTGGAGGATCGCCGGCCCGGACACCTGCTGACGGCGACCTGTCAGACCCCGATGATGGACTCTTTTCGCAAGCTGACCACGCCGCTAACCTCTTCACCTCGCGCCAGCCTGCGCTCCTACCCCTGCGCTCCCTGTCGCCAAGGCCGTCCCCTCCGGCAGCTCGCCGCAAGACGCTCGCGGGAGTGACGGGGTTCTCCCTACCCCGCTCCAGCGCGCGTCTCAAGATCAAATACAAGGGAAGAAGGTCCCTATCGCTGCCCTCGCCGAAAAGCTCCTGTGCAAGCTCTTGGGGATCCTCAAGGAGGGCGAGATGCTGACTGAGAACGCCATAACCAAGTTCGCTGAACTTTTTTAGGGCAAGTTACCTGATATTGCTGTGGCGGCGCTGAGGGCCCTGTTCCGCCTCGACTGCGACCTAGCTACGGCGGTGCAGCCGCCATCAGCCAAGGTCTCAGAGGGCAAACAGCAGCAACACAAAAGGTTCATCAAGCCTGCTAGCCAGGCGATCAGGAGCAACATAATTAGGTAGCTTAACATGATAACAAAGCAGACCCAGAGGTGGCACAAGCAGCGGAGGCCTACGCCGGCGCGGATGCACCAGAAGCACCCAACCCAGCAGCGTCAGGAGGAGCCTCGCGTCACCATCAGCAGCATGCTCGATCGCTGCCGCACCGCCGTGGGCCAAGAGAGCTTCCAGCACTTGGAGCTAGGTACGTATTCTGTAGCACGTAGCAAGTTACGTACCCCTTCAGCTCTCAGCGAACAGGAAGCTATCAAGAGGCGATAGTTTTCCGCCTCCTATCGGCGGCGGCTTCTCATCTCCCGTCTCCTGTGGCCTTAGGGCCATGGAGGCGCGGTGGATCCCGGTCGTTGCCGGCGGGAGGGCTCCGTTTTTAGGTATTTTCTCAACTTTGGTTAGGGTTTGTGTCCTACTCCGGATAGCAAGGCGGCGGCATCCTGGAGATGGAATAAGGTCCTCCCCGTCTAGCCCTCGATCCGTTGATGCGTCTAGCATCATTGGAGGGCATGTGGAGGTGTGTCTTCGGTGGATCTCGTGAGATTCTGTCGGTGCTTGTCTTCGGTGGATCTGTTTGGATCCGGTCTTTGTTTGTCTGCGTACGTGTGTCTATAGGTTGGATCATTCCGATTCATACTTCTCTTCATCGGCGACGGTTGCTGCTCTGGTGTGTTGGTCCCGTGGGGCCTTAGCACGACGACTTCCCGACTCTCTACTACAATAAGGTTTGCCCGGCTCCAGTAAGGGAGGGGCGATGACAGCGGCACGCCTTCGGCTTGCTTGAGTGCTTGCAGTCTTCGCTAGGTGGTCTACGGACCTGGATGTAACTTTTTGTTATTTCTTGTGTTCTTTGTACTGCTTGACAGTTGATGAATAGATCGGAAGTTTTCTCGCAAAAAAAAAAAAAGAGATCAACATCTTGGCATCGGATGGGAACGACCAAAGATTTATGTGGGTTGATATGAAGGCCCATGGCGTTGCCGAAGGAGTTGATGATGCCTAGCAAGCACTCGAGCTCCTGGCGGTTTGGGTTGGCGAAGAGCACGGCGTCGTCTGCGTACAGACCGACCCGTAGCTTGGCTTCACGGATTGGCAGCGGCGCCAAGCTCCCTTGGCGAGCAGCGGCCGCCAAGACTCGGTGTAGTGGATGGATGGCCAAGATGAAAACGAATGGCGATAGCGGATCGCCCTGGCGTAACCCGCTCTTGTGATGAATCGCTGATCTGAGGGTCCCATTGAGCATGAACGAACACTAGTAGAAAATAGGTCTTTAGTCCCGGTTGGGAACGGGCCTTTAGTCTCGGTTTTCCAATCAGGACTACCAAATCGGGACTAAAGCCCCCCCCCTTTAGTCCCGGTTGGCCACGAACCGGGACTAAAGGCCCTCTCAGGCGGCCATCATGGCCATGCCCTCCAATAAAGCTCCCGGTCCGGATGGGTTCTCCGGCAAGTTCTTCAAAGCTTATTGGGATATAATCAAGGCGGACGTTATGGTGGTCATGTACCGGTTCTCTAATCTCCACACCAACAACCTTCATTGGCTCAACTCCGCTAATGTTGTGCTCCTTCCTAAGAAAGATGGGGCGGAAGAGATCACCGACTTTAGGCCAATTAGCCTCATTCATGGCATCGCCAAGATTGTGGCCAAGATTCTATCTCTACGCCTTGCCCCTCACATGAATGACCTCGTTTCGCAAGCCCAAAGCGCCTTCATCAAGACTAGAAGTATACATGACAACTTCCTTTTTGTTAGAAACTATGCTCGTTGGCTTCATCGGAGGAAGAAGGCCTCCCTCCTAATCAAGCTTGACATCAAGAAGGCTTTTGACTCGGTTAAATGGGAATATATATTGGAGCTTCTTGTTCACCTTGGCTTCCCTCCGAGTTTTAGAGATTGGCTCTCGACTTTGTTCTATATGGCTTCCTCGCGCGTGCTCCTTCATGGCATCCCCGGTGCTCCAATTAAGCATGGGAGGGGGCTGCGGCAAGGTGAGCCCCTCTCGCCGCTCCGTTTCGACATCGCCATTGACCCCCTCCAACACATCTTACAAGTGGCTACGGATCAAGGGCTTCTTCACCGGCTACCCGGCAAGGGTGCGAGGTTTCGCACTTCCCTCTATGCGGACGATGCGGTGATCTTCATGTGCCCTATCCGGGAAGATATTTCGGCTCTTGCTCACATCCTAAAAACTTTGGTGATGCTACGGGGCTTGTGACAAATTTTGCGAAGAGCTCGATCACACCTATCCGCTGCGACAATGTCGATCTTGAGGATGTGCTTCATGACCTTCCGGCTCCCACCCCTTGCTTTCTGATACGCTACCTTGGGCTCCCTCTTGCGGTGAAGAAATTGAAGAGGATACACTTCCAATACCTCGAGGACAAGGCGGTGGCTAAGCTTAATCCTTGGGTGGGTAGATGCTTCAACATTGCGGGTCGCAAAACTCTTGCCAAATCGGTTCTCACTTCACAACTTATATACCCCTCACCGTTCTTGAGATCTCACCGGAACTATGCTATTCTTCAAGAAGATTATTCGAAGCTTCCTTTGGGCGGGCACCGACAAAGTCTCCTATGGGAAGTGTAAAGTCAACTGGACAGCGGTATGTAAGCCTACATCCATTGGGGGCCTTGGGTTGCTCAACATGGACCAGTTTGCGAAGGCGCTCCGCATTAGTGGGTGTGCCTTGAGTGGACCGCTCCGGAGAGACCTTGGGTGGGGATGGAGGCCCCTTGCAAGAAAGATGAGTTCGACCTCTTCCATGCCTTATCTAAGGTGACCATCGGTGACGGTGCCAAGGCTTCTTTTTGGGACTCTCCGTGGGTGGATGGCATCAGCCCCAAAATCATTGCCCCTCTCATTTTTAACATCTCCACGAAGAAGATTGGTCCGTTAAGGAGGCTTTAACCGACGAGGCGTGGGTGCACGATATTGACTACTCCGAGGGGCTATCGGTCAACCACCTAGAGGAATTTACGAAGCTTTGGCAACTCACCTCTCAACTTGAACTTGACGATGAGATCCCGGACTCGATTACTTGGAAGCTCACCACCTCGGGCATCTATTCTTGCTCCTCGGCATACAAGGCGCAATTTGTCGGTGCAATTGACTCGTCCATGGACAAGTTGGTGTGGAAGAATTGGGCTCCTCCAAAGTGTAAGCTTTTTGCGTGGCTTATCATCCAAAACCGTGTGTGGACGGCGGACCGCCTAGAACGGAGAGGGTGGCCTAACGGCCGGCTATGCCCCCTTTGCCGCTGCGAGGACGAGACGGCTAGGCACATCCTCTTCACTTGCCGCTTCTCCATTCGCCTTTGGGGTATGATCAAGAATTGGATCAATCTTGAGGACCTCAACCCTCAGGAGTGGGCGTCCTTCACCGACGTCAAATCTTGGTGGGAGCACTTTGTCATCGCCAATGGAAGCCGGAGGAAAGCCATCCCATCTCTACTCATGCTTGTGAGTTGGTAAATTTGGAATGAACGTAATGCGCGTGTTTTTAAGCACACTAGCACCCTTCCGACGATCATCTTCTCCCTCATTAAGTTCGAGGCGAGAAATTGGGTGTTTGCGGGGGCGAAGCATTTGGGTCACCTTTTGCCGGGAGATTAGACTTGTTATTTAGGGTGGTGGTCTATAACACTAAACTTTGTACCAAACTCCTTATTTAATGAAATAGGGCAAATCTTTTGCCTTTCCGTCATACAAGTTGCTCAATTATAACAAAGATAAAAGCTGACTAGTTGGTCAGCTCGTAGATCAGTGGCTGCCAGCAAGCAGGTCACGTATGCAAGTTACGTAGATCTGTTCAACTTTCCCCCCTCGTAATTGCTTGGTTTTGTGTCTCCCGACTTCATCTCAGTTCCATGAATTTTTTTCTGTAGCTAATGGTTATTATTGCTGAGCGGGTTTCACTGGAAACCCTTGTGAAATAACGAGAGCGTTTATTGCTATACACGTATCTATCGCGGTGGGACGACTGGATCTTCGGCACCTTCGCAACCATTTTCATCAACGTCTGCATGCATGTGTGAATGCAGGGTATCCAACACAACCAAACCGATCGATGGAAACCTCACTCGACGTCTCGACGACGACCTTGGAGTGGTCTCCCGCGCGCGGTTCTTGACGACGAAGACGTACCTTGGGTGGAGCGGCCTGGCGATCGAGGTCGCGGCGTCGCCATCACGATGATCTCTGTACTTCCGTGGAAAAAATATGTATGCAAGGTTTTTTTTGCTAAATAAAAGGCAACTAGCTGCTTGTGTTCTTTGGTTTCAGGTACCGGCTGCCCAGATATACTATGATTTATCTACATTCTAATTTTGCAACGCCTCCTCCTGTTGCCCACAATTTTCGAGCAACGCCCAAGGCCGTCTTCTGCTGGAACTAGACATGCTCCTGCAGCAACAAGGCCAACTCCATCAGCAACGAGGCCTTCTTCTGCTCCCGTACAACCATCTTCTTCAACTACATCATATACATGATCGAGAGCAACATCAAGAGGAGCATGCTCTAATAAGCACAAGTACTCCAGGTTAAACCTTCGTTTTGCTTGTAGATGCCGAGGCCCAAAGCAGCTCTCGGCTTAGTGGGTGTGGATGGCACTAGCGCTTGCCGCTTGTTTGCCTCCTTGTAATCGATGTACTCTCTCCCCTTTCAGCTTAATAAAGAAACACGCAGATCTCCTGCGGGTTCTCTAAAATAAAAAAATGTTTCTGTTGGGAGACCAGCAAGGAGCAGAAGGTAGTACATGATAAATGGGTGCCTGACAGCAAGCAATATTGATAAGATAATCCTACAAGATATGAATAACTTGTGATCATTTATTATTTTTCCAACGAACTTAAAAACTTGCTATTGTAATGGAACTATGTGTGTCTTGTGAATTTGGTATGTAATGGTACTATGTGTGTGCTTCGGAACTTGGTGTGCAATGGTACTGTGAACTTTATTTATGGGTTTTATGAAATATCTTATATGAACAATTAATTTGTGCAATGGTGTGAGCTTGTTTTTCTAATATTGATATACACTGGTGGTTTTCTGGACTAAGAGCCACAGTTTTGGTGGGTTTTTGTCAAAATCACCGAAGATAGTTCTGTTCAGAAAATAGTGCAGATAGTTCTGTTCAGAAAAATTCACACTATCACTGCACAACTAGGTCCATAGAAGCTAATTAACTCAATTATCATAATGGAAAATGTCATAAAATATCGTTCACTACCATTGTAGAAGGATTACACAGCAAGATCCATACAGAAGCCAGCAGATGTACTACTGGAATTTTCTTATTATCATAATTACATTAAAACACAACAAGTTCCAGACATTGTATTACTGGAATTAAAATACAACATCTCATTCACCACAGCTTTCCTTGATCTTCTCCAATTTCGACTTGTTAACTTCTCCAGCCTTGAGCAAATCAACAGTGTAATATTCTAGTTTCTTGTACTCCTTCAAATTATCCCTCCATTTCTCGGCCTTCCGCCTCATGCTCCAGCATGCTATCAGGAACTAATGGTACTTCCCGTAAAAAAAAGAACTAATGGTACTTGGTGCTCATTCATTTGATTGGTCAACTCTTTCTGCAAAGTGGTGTTTATTGCTTCCACCTGCTACTTCTCTTGTAAGTAATTGAGCTCCTTATATAACTATCAAATATTTTTCCTCTTCATACATCTGCCATAGTCTCACCAAACCTTGCTTAAGTGTATTTGACTACTCCCCATCAACCCACTCCATTGTATCACATATTCCATGTTCCTATAAAATTGCATATAAAAAGTACACAAGTTCAAAAACAGATTCTGTTTTTTGAACTTGCAGGTGTGATCTTAGCGAGGGAACTAGCTAAGCAGAAACAGTGACTTGAAATTTGTACATACCTGCACAATATTCTGTCACTGAATCAATATGCTAGGTTCCATGTCAAGCTTCTCAATATACTATTCGTTCCTGTTTCTTGACTGCCTGGACAACTCCGGGTGGCACCCAATAATATGAAGTGTTTCAAGTGAGGAAGGCAGACCACACACCGGTAAAGATTGGAGCTCTGGGCAGTATGATATTCTCAGAACTTTGAGAGATGATAGGCTCCTGAAGTTTGACGGAAATGATGTTGCAGTAACTTTAGGACATCTCTCGATCACCAGGTACTTCAGTGAATTAAAAGACTGCAATGATGACATAGACTGAAACAACTGGCAGTTGCGCACGGAAAACTCCGTGAGCATTGTGCAGAACCTAAGCTTTCCCGATGCTGGAAGAGATGTTACGTTAGGCAGGTCTATTATCTCCAACGAGGACAGACAAGGCAGAGCATGGAGAAAACTACTGAGATTCTGGTCAGTAAAATTGCACCGACAAAACTGCATCCTTTGTAGAGAAACAAGGGACCCTATTTCTTCAGTAGCAATGACTTCTTCAGCACCACTTATATTTAAGGCTACAATGGCTTCTATGTGCTGTTTACTGAGTAACCCGTTGAAGTCGACAGAATTTGTGAATACATCCAGCTGGAGCTTCTCTGAACTTGAAGAAAAAGGGGCAAGCCTCATATATGGCATGAACTGAGTACGTTCAATGGTAACTTCACGAGTAGTTGGGAGGAAGGAAGGAATTTTGACCAATTCTGGACAATCCATTATAACCAGTTTTTCAAGGCATGGAAATGACTTTCTGTCTTCTATTCCAGACCAGTCATGCAACCTTGGGAAATCATCAAATTCAAGGAATCTTAGGGATGGAAATGCCACATCACCAGTGCCATAGAACTCATGTCCGATTCGGTCAACTGCACACAGCTCCTTCAAGTGTAAATATCTGAGTGATCCCAAATGACCCAATGGAGGAAGCATGGCCAAACTTCTGCAGTTGGTAAGGTGCAAGGAATGCAGTTTCTGCAATGACTGTAGCCAACTTGGAGCTTTGGTGCCACAATACCTTCTAACATTAAGTACCTTTATGTCTTGGTGCGGCTGTAAGCCTTCAAGTACCTTTGCATCAGCAGGAAGGGAGTTGCTTCTGCTAGCGGAGCTCCATTCCAAATTCAGAGAATGAAGATATGGTTTCTTATTCAATTCAGCTTTGCAGGCTTCTTCATAGCTTGAAACATTTTCTAGACCTTTTATTCTGAGTACCCCGCGGAGACCATTGATGTCTCTCAACTCTTCCACTTTACAGCCTTTCCTCTTCTCAACGTGGAGCTCAAGCGATCCCTGCAGGTTAGCTAGCCGACCAATAGCCACCAATCCTGCAGTATACTTTGTTTCAACAACAAGGTGACGCAGATTGACTAGCATACTACTGCTTGCAGGAAGCTTATCTAGGGAACATTTTTCAGTGGAGCACAATGTTTGCAGATGCAGGAGCTTGCCAATCGACTCAGGAAGCCTCTGGATGGAACCATGGATAGATAGGTAACGGAGGTGCAATAATTCAACAATGAACCGGGGCAGCTCTTCTGATTTAAAACCACTGAGATCGAGAACACGCAGATTTTTTGACTTCTGAAGGAGACATTTTAAACTCACAGCAAAATCCTCTTCAGAGCAACTGGAGGAGGACGGAAGTGATGGCTCGATTAACAAGGTGCGCAGCTTTTCAAGCCCACAGAAGTTTGTAAGATCAGCTAGACTATTCACGGTGACCGACAGGTGGCGAACTGTTGATGGGATGTCACAGTTCATGCCATCCTCAATACGAAAGCAGTCCTCTGCAGCAACAGACTTTGCAAGATCATGGAGCAAGTCATGTACAAAATAGTATGTCTTGTATCCAAGTTTGATTTCCTGGAAGAATGAGCGTGAAAGGAGCTGATCAAAATATTCTCTAGCTATGTCTTCCATCCTTCTCTCATCCCTGTCTGGTGGTTTAATAAAACCCTCGGCAATCCAAAGGCGGCACAAGTGTGCTGGGTCAAACTTATAGTCCTTCTGAAATAAACTGCAATATGCGAAGCATCGCTTGAGGTGTACCGGCAGGTACTTATAGCTCAAGCATAGGACAGGGGAAATAGTGTCATCGTGTAATTCTGTTTCCATGAAACTTACCCAGTGCGCTTTGCTCCTTGTAGCTCCTAGTATCCCTCCTACCACCTTGGCAACCAAAGGTGATCCATTAATCTTTGCAGCAATTTGCCTCCCGATCAGCAGCAGATCTGGATTGACATCCTCGCCATCACTCGGAAGAGCATATTCCTTAAGCAGCTCCCAGCAGTCGTCGCTAGTTAGCGGATTTACAGTGTACATCTGTGATGTACCCAGCATGTGAGGCATGTTGTTCATGCGAGAAGTCACCAGAATTCTGCTCCCACTATCTGAAGACCGCAGAGCTGTGAGCATGTTCAGCCAGATTTCATCGGTGCTATTACATACACCATCAAGAATAACCAGATACCTCTTGGATGCAACGAATCGACGGAGCTCAGACTGAAGCATTTGTGCATCCACCATCTTCTCAGCAGAGCAATCCCAAGCTGGTTGGGCCGACCTTAGGATCTCTGCTGTGAGCTCCATTTTGCTGGAAACATTGGAAACAGATACCCAACATATGGCATCAAAATGCTGCCTGACTCTTGCATCGTTGGATACCATCTGAGCTAGCGTGGTCTTCCCAATCCCTCCCATACCAATAAGGGAGACAACATCCTTGCCGCTTGGCTGGATGAGCATCTGTACGAGGTCACCCCTCTCTCTGTCGCGCCCAACCACCGTGTGAACCCTGCCCGAAACAGGCGGCGGCAGATTGGACGATGTGCCTGCGCCATTGGCCAGCAGAGGGCCAAGCCTGCGAGTTTCTTCATTCACAACTTTGATGTCCCTCACGATCTTGTTTGAATTACCAAGCAGGCAGTTCCACCGACACCTCACAGCGTGAAGCAGCTTCAACTGACGACCGAGAATCTTGGCGCGCGGGGCTAGCTTAGATTCAAGCCTGCGGTACTCTATCATGTCTTGAATGTCTTCGATCAAGTATGCGGCGTCCCTGGCCTGCTGAGCCAGCGCCTCGTCTCCGGCAGAGGAAAACCGGATCTTGAGCATACAGACCTTGAGCGCCTCCAGCTCTGGGGCGGCGGCCTTCCAGCCGCGCAGGTCACCGCGCGATTGGATCTTGGTGGCCAGCCTCTCAACGGCCCGAGAAACCGAGCGGACCAGCTCCGATGCCTCCGCCAGCCGCGCAAGATCCACGCCGCCAGCTGACGACGATGCTTCGGCCATGAACTTCATCCTCTCGCTCTCGCTGCTTCTGCTCTCACGCGTGTAGTTGGAGATTTGGGTGGCGGGAAGGAAGATGTGCCTGGGTTGCAAGATTTAAGTAGGAAAATCTGGATGCCTCCGCTATTCTCAAGTCAACGATGACCTTCTCATGGAGGGAAGACGTGTTCCCCTCGCATTCCGAGTCAAGCGATGAAGCTGCCGTGTACATTTCCTCCCACTTACCGCCCAAAGCTAGCTATCGCCTACTTTGATAGTATATGTCTATTACTCTATTCTATGCCAGCTTGACCAAGACAATCTGAGTCACCCGAATCATTCATTACTTCTTTTCTGCGAAGATGAAATGGCAAATCACTCCTGTATTTCTTAGACGAAATGTTCGATGCTAACGCGGCTTTAGATTGATTATATATAAAGTCATGACCAGTTTTAGATAGCTACAAATAATCTCAAAATAAAATGGAAACAAGTAAATCTAATCTAAACACTAAATCAACTGCCAAAGTCGGTTTGATCTCGTCGACACGGCCTTTTCTCTATTGCACCGGTGGCATCTAATCTTTCCAAACCAACAAAAACACATGCACCACAACCGACGGTACCCAAAGCAGATTCAACAATCTAAAGGACAAGTCCGACGTACCAACCCATTTGTAAAGTGGTGGTTAAACCAGACACCTTTTTGTCCGTTTTGGTCGGCTCACGGACACCGTCTACGCGTGTCCGCCGACCCGCGCAGTTCACCCAACGCTGTCGACTCATTTTGTTTTTTTAATATATATTTATATATCCAGAGATGGGCTGGCAGCACACGGGCCAGTTCAGTACTAGAAGTAGGAGTGGCCGTATAGCTCGGCGGGGAGGGAAGAGCCTACTGGTGCTGCTGCTCCAGCCTCGGCTCCATCCCCGCCCACCATTGGCTCCGCCTGCGGCGGTGGCAGTGGTGGCTGCTGCTGGGCCTCGTGGAGGACGTGATCCCAGCGGCTCACCTCGTTATGGACGAGCGTGAGCTTTGACTCCTCGAGGACCTGCTGAGCATGGGGTCGCTGTCCTTGTACCATTCCTTCTCCTCTGGTGGCGGTGAAGGAAACTCCTACGGCTCAGGTGGCGGCGTCGATGCCCGCGTGAACTAGCTAGCTATGTCGACGGTGGTCGTGCTCATCGCGGAACCAAGTGGCAGCGTCGATGCCCGCGTGAACTAGCTATGCCGATGATGGTCGTGGTCATCGCGGAACCAGGTGGCGGCGTCGATGCCCCCGTGAACTAGCTATGCCGACGGTGGTCGTGCTCATCGCGGAACCAGGTGTCCAATTGCCGCGAGTACGGGTGAAGGCGGGGTTCTGACGAACTATGCTCGGAGCATGGTGTGATGTCGCTCGATCTCCAGAGCCCACGCTCGGCCGGTGGCCGGAACGGCCGGCACCGGAATCCTCCGTCGATTCATATGCCAGTCGTCCGGGAGGTGGACATCCGACCATGGTACTGGAGTTGCGTTGGTCTAGTACCACCAGCACTTCTTCATAGGTACGTACCAGCGACGGCGCGGCCACGGAACCCCCACACGACCCCCGGCTGTGTGATGCGGAACGACCCTGGAGACGGAGACGGAGACGGAGACGGAGCCGGAGCCGGGAAGGGCGCGGAGCAGGAACCGGAGCATGGCGCGGCGTACGAGCTGGGGCAGGGCGCCGCCGGCCGGACAACGAGCCGACCTCGTGGTCATGCTTGCCCTTGCTCATCCACCTAAGCAGCATTACGCCGGCTAAGGTTTTGTTGTTGGCAGCGGGGGAGTAAGGTGGGGCTGGGAAAGTGGGAATGGTCATCCCTATCCACACATGCAACATTTTAAAGGACTTGCGAGGGAGATGAGAGGGCGGTTGGGTCGCTGCTAGTTGGGGCCAGGATGGACACCGAGCGGATGCGCGAACGGCCGTCTCATGTCTGTCTGGACGCAAACCTGGTCCAAATTTACTCTGCAAATGGGTCAGCGCGGATACGAAAGGGACGTAAAGTCCAAATGCGTCCCCGTGTTGGGCCGTGTTTTCGCTCGCACCGACCCAAACGTACACACATAAACCAACTTTGTCAGCGTGTTGGAGTTGATCTCACTCGTGATTCATGAGTCATTTCACAACCTGTGTTGGTATCGACATTTTTGAAATACTGACAAGTTTTATTCCAGGAATGATAATTTGACTCCTCACTAGATTAATTGGATTTTTATTGATTAATTGGTCAAAATAATAATATGTAAAACATCATCACAAATAATCTTCTTGAAATTACATCGAATCATCAGAGAAAATATTTAATGACAAAAGTTTTGGATACATATATTTCTTATTTTCTAAAAATAAAATAAAACATATGGATTAAGTTATTTAAACCCATATTTTTATACGTTATTATATTATCTTAGTTTGTATGTCAATCTTATAATATTTTCATCAATTAAAATATGTTTATCCCTTTTTCAAAATCGATGGAAATAGTGATATTAATCTCCCAAAAAATAAAAAATAGTGATATTATCACATATTTATTTTCGGTGTCTCAAAATTATGGAAATTTGTCTCGTCTATATTATTTTCGACGAAATTTGCTTAGCACATAAATCATAGAAAATTGTTCTAATCAAATGATTTCAAGTTTTTAAAACCATTTATTGTCAAGTCCTATTTACGACAATGAAGTTCTAGAAAATGGAGATGAAATAGAGAATGGTGTTTATTAAATCCCTCGGGCTTTAGTGTAACTAAAACATAGCATTACATGTGCCCCCACATTTCTCCTATATGTGACCCGGGACTTAACAACTCATGGGGTCTAATGTTGACTTAACCTTACATGTTTGTATTGTTGAGCTCTGTTACGGTGCTTGGAAAACTACCTGCGGTAGTTTCCGGTAGCTCCCGTCGAAAAATTATTTGAGCCGTCTGATCGGTACATAGCGCTGCAAAATTATTTCAGCGGTCCAAGCATTAAGAAGAAAATTAACTATAATCACAGGGGTATGTTGGTCATTTGTCCACGAACAAATTACTCGTCCTCGTTCTCCCGTCGATGCGGTGACTGCTGTCGTACGTAGCACCCGCCGCCAGGCGCTCGTAGAGCTCCGGCCTGTGGTTAGCACCACCGCTGGGCATTCGTAGCACCGCCGCTTGCCTCCGGTAGCACGGCCAAGCACCGCCGACGACGACTTGCAGCACAACCACCATGTACAGTTCGAAGCAGGCTACGACCACGATTAGCGGCAACACATCTAGCACGAGAAACTTGCAAGCAACAGCGACGGAGCCTTGCCGCCGCTGGGGCAACATCCAGGTTGCAGCAATCCCAATCCGACCATCCCCTTGTGAGCAGAGCGGCACGAGGTGGTTGGTTGGGCAGCGACGGCGCATGTCGGAGACGGCCGGCGGATTGCAACGGAAGGAAGGGGATGAAAAGGACGCGTGGCGCGCAAACAAGCCGGAGGACGCGAGCGGCTGAATTGAAGCGTTTCCTTACCTAAATACCCTTTTAATATCAGATAAAAAATAATACAATTTCAGTTGTTTCAGGTAGTTTCAGGTACTTTTCTTCTGGTAGTTTTCAGTAGTCCCCATTTTTCCACCGTCAGATTTAACTGGATGGATGGTTATTAAAATTACCAAGTACTCTAAAACTTGTATTGTTATGTACTTGTGTTTTGGTTGTACCTAATTGTTATATCACCTATCATACCTCGAACTCGACGACCCAAGGTTGACATACCATGATATTAATGGGGGATGGATGTTATTGGTGAATTACGTTCACTAGAAGAAAAAGTACCTTTCAACACATCTTGTTTTCGTGGTAGAAAGGCCTTTTTACGTCGCCAAATGGTATATATATATAACAAAAATTAAACCGTGGTCGGACAAGCGTGGTAGATCAATCATCACGGTTCACAAAAATCCGTGCTTGGAAGATGAACCCACATATGATAATTCATGAAATTGTTATTGAGATTACCAAAACCAATTACAATTGCAGGGAGACACGACATCTCAAATGGATGGAGTACCCTAGTGGGATTGAACTGTTCAACCTTATTTTGCTGGCCCATTGTACTTGACCTTATGAAACCCTTAACCTTGTCAAAATTGTGTTATTTTGCAGCTCATATGAAATGTTCACCCCAGTCAGTCGTTCTGACTTACCTTGTCAAATTGGCTTTTCAAGAGAAGTATTTGATTTGGTAGCTCGTGATTAAGAAACCACGAAAGTCTGACATTAACATGCCGTGTCATATGAAAAAAAAATCCTATAGACCTATGGAAAGATGTGTGCGGAACGACGAAAACCTCTTTTAGAGCCCAAGCTACATGGAGCTCGTTTAAAAAAAATTGAAATCGACATTTTACAGTTTTCATAAATCATGAAAAAATTCACAGGCGTAGATAATATGCAGATCTACAATCGTACCAAGTTTTCAATCCAAATTCAAATTATTCTGGACTAGATCTAAAAGACAAATTTCTGGATCTAAATACACAGATTCAAAATTTTGAAATCTGTCTGAATTCGTCTTTTTTGCACAGCCCAAAATACAACGAATTTGAAGTCAAAAAATTCACGCTTGTGTGTCTCGAGACTATCTACACCTGTGTTCGCGATTTTTTGGAAATTCACAAATATGAATTTCGATTTTTTCAAAATAACGAGCTCCATGTAGCCCGGGAGCCAAAAGTCCACTCTTTGCAGAACGAGCACTACTGTGATAACCATATAACCATCTATAGTCTGGGTCTTGTGGAGGCCTTCAGCCTGAAAAGGCAGCCTTCTGTAGTTAGTTCCCTGTGATAGTATTTACACATTAGGATGCTAAAATTTTGGAGGGTAACTTGGGGGGGGGGGGGGGGGGGGGGGGGGTCACAAGTTTGAAATATCAGCATTGCTTCTGTAAGTCAAAATCGAAATCAGCCTTGTACCTAAAGACACTCGGTCCAATAACTTGAAATCAAAAGGCACTTATTTATTATTATTTTGTAACACTTGCAACATTTTTGTAGAACACAACTTAGCAAGTTTCCCCAGGCCAGGGATAGTATAATAATTTCCTCTCTTTTCTGAAGAAGGAAAAAGGAAAACAAGAATATGTGTGTGCCCATTTTCTGTTTCATACAACTTGTCAATCGTAAACCAAACACAAATATATGAGAACTACACATTGAACCAGGGGCGGATCTAGGGGGGGGGGGGGGGGGGGGGGGTGCAATGGCACCCCCTCCAAAAATGCAAAACAGTATGTATTACTTAATACTAATACTACTAAAGTCTAAAGCCTATTTTAAACTATTTGTTGGAATTCTGATGATATTGAACTATATTAGACAATTTGTAGTATCTTTTTTCAAAAAAAAATCCAATCGATGTACTTCAAGTTTTGTTGTTAAAAAAAAATTTTGTTGTTCAGAGATTGTGGCACCCCCAGTTTTAGGGTGCTAGATCGGCCACTGCATTGAACAGGAGCACAACTATTAAGTTTCTCTACAGTATCGCATACATGTAAAAAAAAAACTGTTCATTGCACAGAACCGGAACTAAAGTTTCTCTGTAGTAGATCTTTCAAAAAAAGTTTCTCTATAGTATTACATGTGCATGACAGAAAAAACTATGCATGGAACTATACATGAAACAAAAGTGTAAGCTGTTGAAGGTATAATTTGGCTAATAGGTGCTTTTGGGCCAAATTAATATAAATGATTGTGGTTAGATTTTTGATTGACATATATTGCTGCTGAGTTCAAAATGCAGGCCTGATTAAAGTTCAGTACAAAACCACGGCGACATATCAAGCTTACGAAGCTATTTATTCAAGGCCAATCTGTGAGTTTTGCATACACTAGCAGCGCAAGGTAGGACAAGTCCTGGCCGAATACAGATATAAGTTGAGCTAAAAACCGGCTGGATAGGACAAATATTACGAGGCTTCGGATGCCGATCGAGTCGACCGTGTGGATTGCGAAGACATCAAAGAAATTCCTGGTCCGCTGATCGTTCACGCAAGAATAAGTCGTACTAGTACTAGCATGTACTAGCATGCACAACTTAATATTTTATACCTTGTAAGATGCATGGCCGGATCAGTTAGAGATTAGGAATATATTCTATTTGGCTTGACTGCCAAGGAAAGGATCCGTGTCTAAGCCAAAGTCCAGGCGACCTATATATATAGGTATACGGCCGATTGAGAGAGGCCCCAATCGTTATTCAACCAAAAAACCAATCTATCTTTCACGTACCTTTTTACATGTCTTTTTATTCATAGTTCTTCCCTGCCGAGCCCTAGCAGCCTAGGGTTTGGTCGATCTTTGCCGTTTTGCGCTGAAAAGCGGTCGTTTCTCCTCCACGAAAGCGAGGGGATCTTTATTGCTTTGCTCGGAAAGCAATCGGTTCGTCGTCACGAAAGTACGACGGTTATCGTGCTGTCACGCGACAGTTTTGCGTGGCAACACAATTGGCGACTCCGCTGGGGACGAAGGATCGAGCGGTCTCCGGCCCGTTCCTGCTACATAGAGAGCGTCATCAAGAGACTGTAGTCTACAACGGTAATATGAATACTCAACTCCCATATGTAGATGCAATGAATTGTTATGTTGATATTACCAGATCTTTTGATATGCGTACTGTATCGGCTAGTCCTAGTTCTTATTATGCGCAAGAGCCGATGCAAAATAGCTACTTGCAACACGGAAATTCAAATTTTCATGCATCGGCAAGCCCAGCAATTCACATGCCGGTGAACAACATGATGAATTCCGTTAGTCCATATGAAACATCCGAACTTAGAAATTTCAATAGCATGCAAAGTAGCGTTTCGCCATTTTATTCATCGGAAATCAGCTCACAATACGTAAGTCCACTTCAAAGCGTGCCGATGGATAGGGAATTTGGCCAGGCCACTACAAGCCATTCGGCCAATTACTTTGAACCGCTGTATGATACACCTCATGTTACTGTTACTAGTTATTCAGCACCACATGCAACTATTGGTACTCATACTTCGGCTCCACATCTTCACAATGGTTATAGCCGAATATGTGAAAATTCATTAGGAGGTCAGATGTATTTATCTAATATTGTAGCGTATGATACTTCTCCTACACAATTGTTGAATTTCAGTAGCAACCAAGTGTCATTGCAGAAAAATATTGATAGATCTGAAGGGCGATTATCAAAAAATTGGGCTGAAGATCTTGTAAAAGAGGTTCTCGAAGGCGTAGCTATGCGAGCCAATCAGCAGAAAAAGGTTGACTCGGGCAGTATGGCTAATTCGGCTAATGCCGGGTCAGACAAAACACGTGCCGACTCAAATCAACAAAAGATGATTGGCACGTTTGTCACGACCGACTTAGTTGAAGCTGAATTACATTTAGGTAAAGCTAAGTCGGACACACGCGCCGAGTATTTCAAGTCAGTAGATACAAGCTTCGTTGAGCAAGAACATGGTGAATGTGAAACAACGGTGCTTGATTTCTCTAGATGTAAGGGAGCTTTTATGTTGCCCTATGAATTTCGTGCCAAAGAAATTGATGACGAAAGAACAAGGACACATATGATGAACACCGACCTCAAGAATAGGATTGACGTCGGCGCGGACCACGCCATCGCCGTTACACTCGACGATTTGTCGGAAGATGATCGGCGCGAACTTGAACGGAGATTGAGAAAGAGCAAGTTGATAAGATGAAACTGATGTTGGCTGGATACCGGAAGACAAGAAACGGCGTCGTCAAGAAGGTAGCTGCGCCAACTCCTTTTGATCCACTTGGCGCTGAGGTAAAAAAGCCAACCAAAGAAATTACTCATCTAATTGATTGGTCCGTAGCTAGTAAACATGGTTCCGACATAACAGACATGTCACGATCACTTAGAGCTGTAGCAAGTAAATTTGAAGAATTTAAGGAGCAGCTTGAAGTTAGTATACCTCGTCATGTTCGCTCGGCGGTGATGCAAATTAGCGATGAAAATTCTGGTAGAAAGCCGATGCTTCCGGCCGAAAGCAGTAGATTAATTATTTTTTCTAATCAAACTTCCAGCCCTTCGGCTAATCTAGCACAGCAGCCTCACGTTGCTTTAAGCAGCGATCAAATTGGCTGGAACCATGTTGGTTCGGCTGACAATTTTATTTCTAGTGGTGCTCCGCATATTGTATCAGCTTCGGTTCCACAAAATTACAGCGGTCATAACCGAAGTGTTGATATTAATTTACAACAACATTTTTATGGGACAGCGGCATACAATTCAACACCATTGCCGGCTATCGGTATTGGGGTTCCGTACGGGCCGGTACACGGTACCTATTTTAGTGGATCTCCGTTGCAAACGTCGCATGCTCAAATTTCTTTGCCGGAGATTCAACCGCGTGCTTGTGTTTCATCTACTCGACAAACCAATTCTCCACAGCTCAGTTTTAAGGATCAGCTTGATAGTATACTTAGAGAATTTGGTTTAGAGCCTAAGGGTAGAGCACGTGCATATCAAAATCCATGCCCTGATTATTTCGACTCCACGCCAGAAAACCGTGCTAAGGAAGTTAAACAATGTAGCCGGTTTAATGATAACAAAAATAAAGAGAACCACATTGTTAGTTCTTTAGATAATGATAGTGGTTCGGCTAGTGAAGAAGACATTGACCTATGTGTAGCCGAATGGGTTCAAGTGCCAAAGTCTAATCCTATTGCATGTTCTGCTCCGAAGCCCACACCTGCTAAAAGAGAGGAAATAAAATATACTTTTGATGTTAGCAAGTGTGATGAGATTTTTGATGTTTTACTGCAAAGAAAATTGATTAGAGTGAGAGAGGGTCATATCATTCTACCTCCAGGAGAATTGGGTAAAGTAGCTTATTGTAAGTTGCACAATTCATTTTCTCACTCTACTAATGATTGTGATGTGTTTCGACGACAGGTGCAATCGGCCCTTAATGATGGACGATTGATATTTACACGGAGTACTAAAATGAAACTCGATAGTGATTCTTTTCCTATCGATGTGATTGACTTTGAGAACAAGAAAGTTCTTGTTCGGTCGGATCAGGCCGAATCTACCCAAGGTAAAAATGTTGTTGTTGATCATAGTGCTGCACCGAGGATGGTCAAACCAAAAAATCCAGAATTGAGAGTGTGGAAAGTCGATGGAGGAAGAAAACAGGCTCAAAAAATAAAGCCGACAGTTAGCATGTTGTTGGAAAAATACACTTCACGCAAGGCCAACAATGTGTCTAATCGGCTTGGAGACGTTAAGCGTTCTAAGTCTCCTTGTGGACCTGGTGGTCATGAGCGATGGAGGAAAACTTCATATGATCAGCAGCCGTGCTATCTAATGGAGCCGGCTTATTGGGGTTGTACATCTCCTCCTATGTATCCACAATTTTGTCCAAGTGATTTTTATCCTGGGGCGCCATATATTACAGGATCATCATGTTATTTTCAACAGGAGTGGATTCAGCAAGGCCAATGCTTAGACCGAAATATTTTGAGAAAAGAGCTATGTTCAATCAGAAAGTGAGACCATGTGATGCCTGTATAATTCGTGGTAATGCTGAGAGGCTGATCTTTGGAACTTTAGATTCACGCAGGAGGTACAATGCAAATGGCGTAGTTCATAGAGGTGGCAAGAAGTTTATGTGGGTGCCGTGTGAAACGTGCTGAAGCTAATGTTGTACAAAGTTCAGATGATTCGGATGATTCTCATGCTCTGGAACTTGGAGAAGGCCAATCAGCTGAAGGTGTTGAAAATAGTACAGAGGCAGAAAGGGCTAATGCAATAGGGAATGGATCGGTGCATAAAAGAGATGCTGGTACACAAGATAAACCTTTGGATAATATGTTTGCTGCATCCTCCGGTACGAGTCAGAAAACTGAATCAGTTAACATGCGTATCGATCCAGCTACGAGAAACAGCAGCTCACGTACGTCCATGAGGTTGTCCCCAATAGGTTTGAAATATTGTTCTAGCACATCTACACACCGAGGGAATTCAAGCAATATGGGAGGCCAGAGCTATGTATCCGGTGGTGTATATGATCAACATAAAATTATTTCGGCTAAGGACAAAATATTTGTCCCAGGAACGAGGGTACGTCAGTATTGGCCGAGAGACTCGGAGGGCAGAAGAATTAAGTCAGTCGCTCCAGGAACCAAGTCAGGAACTCGTTGGTGTCCGGCCGGACTAACACACACTCAGAAACGACGAGTTCAGCGGATGCGGGCACTGGAGCTCAAGAAAGAAATAGCCGAGAAAAAACGTGATGAATTGTTCAATCGAGAAAGACCAGTGGTGCCTACAAAAATTTGGAAGGAGAAGCGCATCATGGTAGAGGATAATGAAGCCGAAAATGACACGGCTAATGATTCTGCAGGTGACATGATCGATGACGAGAGCTCAGAAAGTAGCAAGAAAATACCTACTGATATGAACGTGAATATAGTGTTCGCATCTCCCACAGAATTTTGTCCATCCGAAGATTGAAGATGCTATGGCCGATATATTGTTACAAGTACGTATCGTCCTAAGAAGATATGGCCGATATATTATTTGAAGTATCGACCTAAGAAAATTGGCCGATGTTTTCTCTTGGACATCGCCCAGTGAAATTATATGTCTGGTGGAGTGATCGGCGTCATCCTAAGGTATCGTTAATGCTTTTGATAAATACAATCCTAAACAGAATATCTGGCCGATGTGTTCTTTGAGCATCGCACTTAACCCAAGTATATGGCCGGTGAGGTTATCAGCATTGACCCAAGGTATTGTTACAATGTTTTTGATAAATAAAATTATACCAAAAACAGGGGGGCATGTGTTGAAGGTATAATTTGGCTAATAGGTGCTTTTGGGCCAAATTAATATAAATGATTGTGGTTAGATTTTTGATTGACATATATTGCTGCTGAGTTCAAAATGCAGGCCTGATTAAAGTTCAGTACAAAACCACGGCGACATATCAAGCTTACGAAGCTATTTATTCAAGGCCAATCTGAGGAGTTTTGCATACACTAGCAGCGCAAGGTAGGACAAGTCCTGGCCGAATACAGATATAAGTTGAGCTAAAAACCGGCTAGATAGGACAAATATTACGAGGCTTCGGATGCCGATCGAGTCGACCGTGTGGATTGCGAAGACATCAAAGAAATTCCTGGTCCGCTGATCGTTCACGCAAGAATAAGTCGTACTAGTACTAGCATGTACTAGCATGCACAACTTAATATTTTATACCTTGTAAGATGCATGGCCGGATCAGTTAGAGATTAGGAATATATTCTATTTGGCTTGACTACCAAGGAAAGGATCCGTGTCTAAGCCAAAGTCCAGGCGACCTATATATAGGTATACGGCCGATTGAGAGAGGCCCCCAATCGTTATTCAACTAAAAAACCAATCTATCTTTCACGTACCTTTTTACATGTCTTTTTATTCATAGTTCTTCCCTGCCGAGCCCTAGGAGCCTAGGGTTTGGTCAATCTTTGCCGTTTTGCGCTGAAAAGCGGTCGTTTCTCCTCCACGAAAGCGAGGGGATCTTTATTGCTTTGCTCAGAAAGCAATCGGTCGTCGTCACGAAAGTACGACGGTTATCGTGCTGTCACGCGACAGTTTTGCGTGGCAACATAAGCTACACAGGATTCTCTCCGGAACTATACATCAAACCAGCGTTGAATCTTGCTAATACAGCAAGCAGGCTAATACCTGAAAATATTACATACATGGAACCATCACACAGAATTCATTCCAAATGCTCATATAGGATATATGCAACTGCCCGTACACGTCTGGTACCGTATCTTCTGTATAACCTGGCTATTATCTTTCGAACAGTCCTTGGATCACCTCCGCCAAATGTGCGCCAGTATACTCCGGCTTCTCAGATCTTGTTCGCCATATCCCTTTAACCAAGACAGCCAACGAGGACCTGGATTTGCCTGCAGGACCTCTGAGAAATCTACATATTTGGAAACAATTAATTTCACAATCTCTTCTCGGAGCATCTTCTTAATCTCGGTTTGAACTTTCCATGTCTTCTGGTGATCACAGATACTAAAGAATTCTTCAGTAAACTTATCCAAGAATGAACGCCGTGGCTTCTTCAGAGAATGACCATCGAGATATGAAGGTGGAAACCAATATTCAACAAGGTAGCTCATAATGTATTGCTCAATCAGTGCATCTAAGTATCTCACTACATTGGGAAGGAGTAATCCTGGATGACACTTCATTTGCAAAACGTAGTATGTGTTATTCAGGATGAATATATACTGTTTCCCATTTCTTCGAACAATGTTTCTGCAATTGCCTTGACCTTGGATAGCCAGCAATTAACCATGTCAGAGCAAGGATTAGCGTTGTAACCTTCAGAGTCAAGTATTGGCTGCACCATATCTCTGTTACGATAGAAAAATTCCAGGACTCGTGTGAGATAAAGAGTTGCTTCGTGAATAGTATATTCTTTGCTGCCATGCCTGTCATTTGAAGTCCTCTGAATTACTCCTTTAAAAGCACTCACCATCTTATTAATGATACCAGCAACTTCACCAGATCTGTTGGAAACACAAGCCCCATATATGGAATGAAACATCAACTAGTGCATCAAAAACAGTCAGCTGTTGTGAAACATGGCCACCAGACCATCTTGTATCGCTGAATGAACATGCAAGCTCAATGATCTGCTCTAAAGATTGACCAGCTACCTCTGTGAAGTATTCTTCTTTTAGTTCTTGACATAATATCCAATTACGCGCATGCAATTCCGTCCTAATTAAACCAACAAGTTTGGTAGTAATCTTGAGCCTCAAGACCAAAATCCTGGTTGATTCATTGGTCAACTCACAAGGACGTGCTAAGGTGTCTCTGCCTGTCTTGAGTTTCCATTGTTATTATGTAGATCAGATAATCTGTAACATCGAGGAGACTAACTTCAGAATTTACTTTTTAAAAAGTGCATAACAGATTTATGGAAGTTTTATATACATCAGAAAGCATCGAATGAACTATTTTTCTCGTCAAGAAAATCAACAAATTTAACTATGATAGCATATATCCCAAGAAACCACATAATGTAATTTAACTATTACGGACAACTTCCACTAATTCAAGTCTTCTACTTTGCCAAGATTTTGCATGAAGTGGATGTAGGCAATTAACTAAGAAAAAGCACTACATTAGGGGAACCATGCCACAATAGGAAAATCAATATTCCTCAAAATATGTTCAGCACAAAACTTGGAAATAGTATTAAGTTTGTCTCAACCTGCCACGAGTCAAATCTCCAAACTGATAAATGAAGAGTTGGCGGACAGATGCTAAGATTGCGATTATTCAGAGCCACAGTACAGCTTAAACTTGAGCTGCAAGAAGGCTGCAGTTTGCGTCATAGCACGGGATCACTAGGCAGTATAACTCCTCAAAAATGGAGTAAATTTCACTGCAGGAGTTGAATTTTCTATACATGTAACCTGTGAGCTGTGATGCGAATGCGAGTGAGAAGCTGCTATCTTCAGCTTCAACGAAGACTCGGTAAACAAAAGCAAAAAATGTAGAACAGGCAACATGACTGCACATAATAAAGAAGATTAAGATTTAACAGAAGAATGAGAAAAGAAACAGCTGGAACAATGCGAGAAGCGAACCAGCCTATAAGAAATGTTCATCTGGCAAGTACGCACGGATTGTCTTGTGTGCCAATCGAATGGTTGTACTAATCGGTCAAGGATAATCTAACTAGCTCCCTGCAAGATTGTATTGGACACAAAGAGAAAACACCGAGAAATGACTGAACATGATCGATCACCAATTGACTGACGAGCAGGGAAACGAAAGAAGGATTGGCGAGACATACCTGCACAAGCCGTCGCCTTGTCGAGCATATCTCCGCCGCAGCGTAGAGGCATAGATGAAGAGACGAGCACCGCCTACTTCCAGAGACTGAATCAGCGGATACCCGAGGTGCTGATCGACAGCACGGCTGCTCTCGAAGTCGTCGTCGCCGTTGCTCCAGTCGGTGTCGGTGTCGGTCGGGTCGTGCTGGCGCAGCCTGAGAGAGGGGATTTGGTGGACCGCGCTGAGGATGGTGCGGCGAAATATTTCGCCGATCTTCCCCACCTGGACGGGGTCCAAGCATATCCTCAGGTGGCGACGTATAATCTCCGGATCCGGCGAGAGGTGCAGGTCCGGCCTCCCGATGAATTCCGCGTGCATGAAGTAGAAGGTGCCGTAGAGAGGACTTTAACACAGCCCGACCAGCCACTGCACCTATACCTCCTTCATTGCACTTCACTTCCTTCCCTTCTCACTATAGCTAGCTCGAAGCTCCTCCACTAATGGCTCCTTCCCCCCATGTCCTCCCCTTTTTTTACCGATAAAAGCTACATAATTTGATAGATCTAACCTAATCTCCCCTCCCACATCTAGATCTCTACCAAAAAAATTCACCCAACAACCTTGTGTACGTGGATCTAGATCTACCACACTCCTCTCCTCCTCCCACATCATATCTATCCTATATTTGTCGTCTCGGTTTTATTGTGGCGTTTGCTTATCGTATCTAAGGTGACTAAAAAGGATATGCAAACGTAAAATTTAAAATTTTGTGAAATTTTTATGGACGTATATATATGTGTGCGGGAGAGATGATGCGGAATTGTCCCGGATGCATATATATATGTAAACTTGTGTTGTGTATGAAATGAAAATGAGTTGCCATTTTGTCGAAATGTTGATTCATTTCCGTTTTGGCAAATTTTGGCACTCCGCTTGGTCCTATTTGTAGGAAGGTCATGCCAAAAATTTCACTGATATATGATGCATGCATGTTCCTAATAAATGTACACCGCGTGTAGGCGACAAGATGGTTATTATGGGCGAAATTGTGGTGGATAGATATTTTCAACGCGCGACGGAGACATGTTTCAAAATAAATTGAAAGATACCTTGTGTCCGTGTCGAAAATGCAAACTACATGAATGGCTCAGCCCCTTTTCCGGAAAATTGCAAAAGCACATGCTGAGGTATGGTTTCATGGATGGCTACACTCAGTGGATAGATGATGATGAAGAAGATGAAATCGTTGAGGCGGCGGCAGCAGCACATGATCATCAGGAAGGCGGTCATGATGACGGGCAAGAAGGCGAAGAGCTTCCCACACATGATGACGGTGGAGAGGACGACGACGATGATGGTGTAACGTTAGACGAGGACACGCAGACACCTCTAACTTCAGTCGTGCGGGACCCTCACGTTCGAGAACTGCTTCTTAAGAAGACGACTACCTCCAGAGGTGCTGCTAAAGAGCAATCTAAGCTGGCGCAACTAGAGATAGACTCGAATATTCCGTTGTATGCTGGTTGCGAGGACTCCCGGTTGAAAGTAGCGCTCGATGTTCTGCAGATGAAGGCAAAATACAATTTGAGCGACGTAAGCGTCGAGGCTAGTTTGCAATACTGGCACAATATCCTTCCCCAGAACAACAAGTGTCCAAAGATTCTAAACGAGGCCAAGAAAGTCGTGTGCCCCTTTGATCTACCGCACATAAAATACCACGTGTGCATCAATGATTGCTACATTTATCGGGAAGACGACACGGAGAAGACCAAATGTCCAGTGTGCAAGGCTGATCGGTACAAGATAGGCCGGAAGAAAGCTCCTCACGAGGTTGTGGGGTATTTTCCGCTTATTCCCCGTCTGCAGCGGTATTTCGCGGACCGAAAGGAAGCAAGGCTCATGCGATGACATGATGACAAAAAGAAGCCAATGATGCAAGATCCAAAGCAGACCGTCGACAAGCCAAAACGGCTGACACACCCTTCGGATGCAGCACAGTGGAAAGCACTAGACTGTGAATACAAAAATTTCACGGCAGACCCAAGTAACATCAGGTTGGGTGTGAGCACTGACGGACTCAATCCGTTTGGCAACCAGAGCTGCACGCATAGTACATGGCCGTGTTTGTGTGGATATACAACCTCCCTGGTTGTGCATGAAAAGGAAGTATATACACATGAGCATGCTAATTCAAGGGCCGAAACAACCAGGCATCGACATAAACATGTATCTGAAGCTACTGAAAGATGAGTTAGACACGTTATGGGCTGAGGAAGGGGTCAGGACATGGGACGCCGTCGAGGAAGAATATTTCCCTATGAGAGCAGCCTTGCTTTGTACGGTGCACGACTTGCCCGGCTACGGATATGTCGCAGCCCAGGTGACCCACGGGCATTACGGATGTGTGAGGTGCATGGATGATCCGACGTTTGTCCAGCTTCCGAGAGATACAGGGTCTTTGAAAACCGTGTACGTGGGGCACCGAAGGTGGCTAGACCCGGATGATGCGTGGAGAAGGCGTGGAGACCTTTTCAACGGCAAAGATGAGCTCCGGAAAAAACCACATATGAGGTGCGGCGAAGAAATCTACGAGTTGCTGAATGCCTGGGAACAGTGCCCAGCGCCTGGAAAGAAGCAAAAGGCAACACAACCGCTCCTGAATGTATGGAAAACGAAGTGTCCGTTTTGGGACTTGCCGTACTGGAAAATCCTCGGTACGCCTCATTGCCTTGATCTAATGCATATCACGAAGAATGTGTTCGAGGCTTTGTTTGGCACTTTGCTCAACATGCCGGAGAGGACCAAAGATGGGCCAAAAGCAAGAAGCGACCTGATATATCTGGAAATCTGGGAAGAGCTTCAGCGGGGACACCCGAATAATGGGGGTGACCAGTCGGATGAGGAGACGGGCAGTCACAAGGCCAAAAGGGTTAAGAGGAATGACTATTACTGCCCCCTGATGTCTACGCACGCTTCTATTCTTGTAGACAGTGTTGGGCCTCTAAGTGCAGAGGTTTGTAGAACAGCAGCAAGTTTCCCTTAAGTGAATCACCCAAGGTTTATCGAACTCAGGGAGGTAGAGGTCAAAGATATCCCTCTCAAGCAACCCTGCAATTAAGATATAAGAAGTCTCTTGTGTCCCCAACACACCTAATACACTTATCAAATGTATATGTGCACTAGTTCGGCGAAGAGATATTAAAATACAACTGATATGGATGATTATAAGTGGTAATTGCAATCTGAAATAAAAATGGCAGCAAGCAAACATGTAGCAGAACTGGTTGTAAATGGTGTTTCAATGCTTAGAAACAAGGCCTAGGGATCATACTTTCACTAGTGGACACTCTCAACAATAATAATATAATTGAATACATAGATATTTCCTCTTCACTATGCTACTCTGAATTATTCTCTCGTTGGATAACGAACACCAATCCACTGTGTAGGGCTATAAAAGCACACCTTAAAGTCGCATTCCACATCTAGGGAACCCCACACTGTCAACTTGAGCGCCCTAAATAGTACTAGACAAACACCACAATTTCATAGAGACATCCAACACAAATAATAACTCATGATAAGTATTCCTGTAATCTTTAGCCTAAGAGCCACACACGGTGCGCACACTGTCAACTTCGCACCGTGGGACAAAGGTGACTCCGGAGTTTACATTAATAAAACCACTCAAGTAGCATATAAGATAATGAAGAGTAACATCTATGGATTCAACGAGATTACAAAGCTCATGATCACATGAAGATCACACCATGGGAGAGAGAGATAAACCACATAGCTATCGGCATGAGCCCTCAGCCCCGATGAAGAACTACTCCCTCCTCATCATGGGAGGCAGCAACGGCGATGAAGATGGCGGTGGCGTCGATGGAGATGGCTCCGGGGGCAATTCCCCATCCCGGCAGGGTGCCGAAACAGAGACTTCTGTCCCCCGAATTAGGGTTTTCGGTGGCGGCGGAGCTACGGAACTCTTCTGGGATAATGGCTCGGGTGCCTAGGGTTTTTCCATGAAGATGAATAAATAGGCGAAAGGGCGGCGGCTGGAGCGACCCGAGGGGCCCACACCCCACCACAGCGCGGTTGGAGGTGGGGCCATGCCGCCGTAGGGTGTGGCCGCCTCCTCGGTCGCCTCCGTCTCTCCTTTGGACTTTCGTGTACGTGGGGAAAAATAGGAGGTCCTGTCCAAGTTTCGTCCAATTCTGAGAATATTTCCAGACTAGCTTTTCTAGAATACAAAAACAGCAGAAAACAGGAACTGACACTGTGGCATCTTTTTAATAGGTTAGTCCCAAAAAATGCATAAAAATGCTATGAAGTGTATATAAAACATGTAACAATTGGTATAATATCAACATGGAACATCAGAAATTATAGATACGTTTGAGACGTATCAAGCATCCCCAAGCTTAGTTCTACTCATCCTCAAGTAGGTAAAACGGTAAAAACAAAATAATTTCTGAGGTGACATGCTACAATCATAATCTTGATCAAATAGTATTGTAAAGCACATGTTATGAATGAAGTGATCCATGTCAATGGTCTATAGTTTGCTAGCAAGTAGATAATGAGCAAACAACTGAATCATATAAGCAAAAACTTTTCATGAATAGTACTTTCGAGACAAGCATCAAAGAGTTTTGCATAAGAGTTAACTCATAAAGCAATAGATTCTAAGTAAAAGGTATTTAACCAACACAAAGGAAGATTTAAGCTTCAGCAATTGCTTTCAACTTTCAACATATATATCTCATGGATATTTGTCAACACAAAGCAATATAATGAGTGCAATATACAAGCATATAAAAATTGTTGCACCAAAGTTGACACTAGTGTTTGCTTCTGAGATAGAAAGAAGTAGGAAAACTGACTCAACATAAAAGTAAAAGAAAGGCCCTTCGCAGAGGGAAGCAGGGATTAAATCATGTGCTAGAGCTTTTTAAGTTTTTGAAATCATAAAGAGAGTAAAAATAAGTTTTGGAGGTGTTTGTTAATTGTCAACGAATCAGAAAATGGAAAGTACAATATGACCCCTGCCAACCAGACTTTTAAGAGCGGCTCCCATGAAGGACGTTATTTCTACCAGCAAGGCAGATCATCCCTCTTCTCTTTTGTTTACACATGCAGATATTTCACTGTTTGTCATTGCTTGACTGATAAATCAGGGCAAAAATGTGAAGAGAATTAAGCGGTTAAAGTTGTAATTAATTGGGACTGGGCACCCCATTTGCCAGCTCTTTTTGCAAAATTAATGGATAAGCGGATGTATATGCCGCTAGTCCGGTGGTAAAGTCTGTTTGACAGTGACATAAAGACATCCACCCCGTCCTCATGAGCTTGGTAAACATTGACACAAAAATGAGTAATAGTTTTGAATAGTTTAAAGGTAGCACATGAAAATTTTACTTGGAATGGCAAGGAAATACCACATATAGGTAGTTATGGTGGACACAAATGGCATGGATTTTGGCTCAAGGTTTTGGATGCACGAGAAGCATTCCCTCTCAGTACAGAGTTTAGGCTAGCAAGGTTATTTGAAGCAAACACAGGATATCAACCGACACAGCAAGACTTATATGAAAACATATTGCAAGCATTATAAGACTCTACACTGTCTTCCTTGTTAACCAAACCTTTTACTAAAAATATCTAGACCTTAGAGATACCAATCATGCAAACCAAATTTCAACGAGCTTTACGGTAGTTCTTCATTAATGGTTTTAACTACATGATACAAAAGCTTAAACATGAACTACTTGATAACTCAAAACAATTGACAAGTATCAAATTATCCAATACAGTGATCTACAAGAATATGTAAGCTTTTTCCATTATACCATCTACCACATGCAGCATTTTCTGTTCCAACCAAACACCAATCAACTTATTTCAACATAAACTCTCCAAACAATTATAAGTGAAGCAAGAGAGTACTTTCTCTAAAAGAACTAACAGCTCTGAACAAGAGATGCATGAAAAAGGAGCTAAAAGCATAGCAATAGCTAGACAAGAATACTCAACAAGTATAAGTGAAGAATAGGAGTATTCATATGAAAAAGCGGAGCGTGTCTCTCTCCCAATCAAGAATGCTAGGATCCAATCAAGTTGACCAAAAAAAATAAAATACTGAAAATAAAAGCACACAGACGCTCCAAGTAAAGCACATATGATGTGAAAGAATTAAAATATAGTTTCACTAGAGATGACCTGATAAGTTGCTGATGAAGAAGGGATGCCTGGGCATCCCCAAGCTTAGACGCTTGAGTCTTCTTGAAATATGCTGGGGTGATCCATGGGAGCATCCCCAAGCTTAAGCTCTTCACTCTTCTTGATCACATTATATCATCCTTCTCTCTTGACCCTTGAAAACTTCCGCCACACCAAACTCAGAGTAATTCTCATTAGAGGGTTAGTGCACAATCAAAAACTCACATGTTCTATAAGGACACAAACATGACCGTTACTTTTAACATTAACTACTGCCACTGATGTTATGTGAAGCTCTTCACCCTAAAAAAGAATTCCACTCAACACTAGTAAAAGAGAGAATGCGAAAAATAAAAGACAGAACTGTAAAGACGAATTTTTCGAGGCACTTACATTGCTCAGATCGAAAAATCAAAACTAACGAAAGATGCGTACATATCTGAGGATCACGCACAAAAATTTAGATTTAAATAATTTTCTGTGATTTTACAGAAGTAAAACGGTGAACAGCAGAAATCTGTTCCTGCGCAGAAATCCAAATCTAGCATCATCTTCCTATTAGAGGCTCCACTTGGCACAACAATGTGATAAATAAAGATACAAAGGAATTGTTACAGAAGTAAACAACTCCTTGACTCAAAAAAAAGAAAAATTGCAGAAATAAAACAATGGGTTGTCTCCCATAAGCGCTTTTCTTTAACCTTTTAGCTAGGCATGATATTTTAATGATGCTCACATAAGATAAGAGTTGAAACATAAAAGAGAGCATCAAGAAGCATATATAAAACATTTAATCTAACACTCTTCCTATGCAAAGGAATCTTGTAAGAAAAAAATCAATAAAGCACAAAGTGACTAGCATAGGAAGGCAAAACAAGTGAACTTCAAAAATTTCAACATAAAGAGAGAGACTTAATATTATTGAGATATATGAAATGTCTCCCTCTCTCATAATAACTTTCAGTAGCATCATTGATAAAATCCACAATATAACCATCACATGAAACATTCTTATCATGATCCATATGCATAAAAGTATCAATATTTTCCACATAAGCAAAGTCTTCTTATTAATAACAATGGGAGTAGGATCATAAAGAACTCGAACATGATAGACAAGTTGTATATTAGAGGGATGGTTTTGGTAATCCCTCATAATTATGACAAGTTTCATGAGGATGATTGTAATTATAACCTATGTCATAGTTATTTTATAATAATTATCAAAGACTGGAGGCATAGTATCATCATAAGCAATAGAATAGTTATCTTCCAAAGTGTGTTCATTTGTAAACATATCATCATCATTTTTACTAGAAGGAGAGGTCTCAAATATATAATCATCAGTAGCAAAAGGATTTTCAAAAACATCACTAGGAGGAGAGGTTTCAAATATATAATTATTACTAGCAAAAGGATTTTCAAACACCTCATCCCCAAGCTTAGAGCTTCCATATCATCATTGGAAGGAACATGGATAGTACTAATAGTATAGCAATTATTAACATCATCATTTTCAGAATTGGTACCCAAAGATTTTCAATATCAAAAGTAGTGTGCTTTTCCCAATCATGATCACTACTATAAGTAACAGGCATAGGATCATCATCGAATTCAGACTCATCAGCAACAACTATAATAGGAGCAACATGCTTAGGGGAAGATACCGTTTCCTCTCTCCTTTTACTCCTCCTCTTCTTCTTCTTCTTTCCCTCTTTAGGAGGGAGAGGCTTGAAAGGAGGCTTCTCCACATACCCTGGTTTATTGTTAGAAACAATAGAAGAAACTTGGGAGGATTCCTCTTTTTCATTAATAAGAGTAAAACAAACATTAGTCCTTTCATATTTTGGTAAAGTCGATCCATCTTTTATAATATTTTGTATGTAAGTGTTGGCATGGCAATTATTAACACAATAGAGATGACATCCATGCAACACGCTATTCATATCAAAAGCACTCATATCTAACGAAGAAGTTTTTCTTGATAACTCTTCACACCCCAAAAATAATGTAAGTTCATCATGCTGATTAGGAGTGATCATGTTATCACAAAAGTCTCTCGCATATCCTTATTAGAACCTGAGCATTGGAATTCGAAATGACCCTCTTTATAGCAAAGTTCACAAATAAAAGGATAGAGGGCACACTTTTTCAGCAAATCATTAGAGCCTGTACCACGTTCTAGTTTTTTCATTCCTATGATGGATACAATATTCTTCTTCGATTTGATTCTTTTCACAAGGTCTAAGTGCTCCACAAAAATTAACATGCTTATAAGAAATAGTATTTTCAGAAGTTTGAGCATGTTTATTGCAATCATTAGTAACAATTTCATTTTCCATGCAAGTGTCTTTGAAAGGTTCATGATACATGTCCCAATTTTCTTTAGGAACATTAATATGAGAAGCAAAGGCTCTACAAATCAACAATAATTTGAGAATCAAGACCATATTTAGCACTAAGCTCATGAAAACTAGCAGTTTCAGCGAAAGACTTAATGCAATCATACTCATAGTTTATACCTGATTCTTTACCTTTGTCGTTCTCCCAATCTTCAGTATTGCTTGAATTGTTTCAAGAAGATCCCATTTAGCTTCAACCTTCTTACTTGTGAAAGAACCCTCTGAACAGGCATCTAGATAATCCTTGCAATGACCTGAAAGCCTTGCATAAAAATTAGTAACAATTATTTCCTCAGGAAGCCCATGGTTAGGACATTTGAGTATTAATTTTTCAGTCTCCCAAGCTTGAGCAATGCTTTCTCCATCACGAGGACAAAAATTATAAATGTAATTCCTATCTAAATGCATTTCATAAGGAGGATAAAATTTAGAGTAAAAGAGAGATTCAAGCTCCTTCCACTCCGAATGATGAGGATCATCCAGTAGCTCATACCACTCCTTGCTTTGTCCTTAAGTGACAATGGAAATAATTTCTTCATGGCATTTTCTCTTGATAAACCTGCAACCTTAAACAACTCACAAAGTTCTGTAAGTTTCAACAAGTGATCACGTGGATGGACTGTTCCATCCCCTGCATAACGTTCATCCATAACCTTTTCAACAATTTCCATAGGTATTTCAAAAGGAATACTTTCAGTAGGTGGATTTAGAATATCACAAGCATCATTAGAATTATCACATATGGGAGACAAAGTATTATCAAGCAAATTTTCTCCTCCAAAGCTGGGGAACTAAAAAGATCATTTTCATAAAACTAGCTTCCCCAAGCTTAGACTTTTCCATAGCATTAGCAATAATGGTGTTCAAAGAATTCATGCTAATAACATTGCTACCACTATTATGCAAACAAATTTCCATAGGTTTTTTAATTTTCTCTTCAAAAGCATCATGTCCTAATTCAATATAAAGTTCATAAAGATCTCTAATTTTTTTGTTGTTTTCCATTAAGCCTAACTAGTGAAATAAAAACAAGAAACAAAAAGATATAATTGCAGAATCTAAAGGAAATACCTTCGAGCACTCACACCGCAACAGTGCTAGAAAATAGCTAGTAGCTGGAGGATGTGAGTACCTTTTACCTTACCTCCCCGGCAACGGCGCCAGAAAATAGCTTGATGTCTACGCACGCTTCTATTCTTGTAGACAGTGTTGGGCCTCCAAGTGCAGAGGTTTGTAGAACAGCAAAGTTTCCCTTAAGTGAATCACCCAAGGTTTATCGAACTCAGGGAGGTAGAGGTCAAAGATATCCCTCTCAAGCAACCCTGCAATTAAGATACAAGAAGTCTCTTGTGTCCCCAACACACCAATACACTTGTCAGTGTATAGGTGCACTAGTTCGGCGAAGAGATATTAAAATACAAGTGATATGGATGATTATAAGTGGTAATTGCAATCTGAAATAAAAATGGCAGCAAGCAAACATGTAGCAGAACTGGTTGTAAACGGTGTTTCAATGCTTAGAAACAAGGCCTAGGGATCATACTTTCACTAGTGGACACTCTCAACAATAATAATATAATTGAATACATAGATATTTCCTCTTCACTATGCTACTCTGAATTATTCTCTCGTTGGATAACGAACACCAATCCACTGCGTAGGGCTATAAAAGCACACCTTAAAGTCGCATTCCACATCTAGGGAACCCCACACTGTCAACTTGAGCGCCCTAAATAGTACTAGACAAACACCACAATTTCATAGAGACATCCAACACAAATAATAACTCATGATAAGTATTCCTGTATCTTTAGCCTAAGAGCCACACACGGTGCGCACACTGTCAACTTCGCACCGTGGGACAAAGGTGACTCCGGAGTTTACATTAATAAAACCACTCAAGTAGCATATAAGATAATGAAGAGTAACATCTATGGATTCAACTAGATTACAAAGCTCATGATCACATAAAGATCACACCATGGGAGAGAGAGATAAACCACATAGCTACCGGTGAGCCCTCAGCCCCGATGAAGAACTACTCCCTCCTCATCATGGGAGGCAAACGGCGATGAAGATGGCGGGGCGTCGATGGAGATGGCTCGGGGGCAATTCCCCGTCCCGGCAGGGTGCCGAAACAGAGACTTCTGTCCCCCGAATTAGGCTTTTTGGTGGCGGCGGAGCTACGGAACTCTTCTGGGATAATGGCTCGGGTGTCTAGGGTTTTCTCGTGAAGATGAATAAATAGGCGAAAGGGCGGCGGCTGGAGCGACCCGAGGGGCCCACACCCCACCACGGCGCGGTTGGAGGTGGCGCCACGCCGCCCTAGGGTGTGGCCGCCTCCTCGGTCGCCTCTCTCCTTTGGACTTTCGTGTACGTGTTGGAAAAATAGGAGGTCCTGTCCAAGTTTTGTCCAATTCCGAGAATATTTCCAGACTAGCTTTTCTAGAATACAAAAATAGCAGAAAACAGGAACTGGCACTGTGGCATCTTGTTAATAGGTTAGTCCCAGAAAAATGCATAAAATGCTATGAAGTGTATATAAAACATGTAACAATTGGTATAATATCAACATGAAACATCAGAAATTATAGATATGTTTGAGACGTATCACCCTCCCTCCTGCTTCACTCTCAGTCCGAACGAGATCGAACAATTGATTAAGTGCCTTCTAGGAGTCAAAGTGCCTTTGGGTTACTCGGAGCTTATAAGCAGATATCTAGACCGAAGAAAAAAAGATTCAGCGAGATGAAGTCTCATGACTGTCACGTGATGATGACGCAGATATTTCCGGTTGCGATCAGAGGGATAATGGACAAGCACGTACGTGAAACCCTTTTTGGCCTCTGCAACTTTTTCGACATGATCTCTCAAAAGACGATAACCATGAAGCAACTCTCAAGGCTGTAGGAAGAGATCGTTGTGATACTGTGCGAGCTTGAGATTTACTTCCCGCCCGCGTTCTTTGACGTTTGTGTGCATCTGTTGGTCCATATCGTGGATGATATCAAGCATCTCGGGCCGCTATTCCTGCACAACATGCTGGCATTTGAAAGGATGAATGGGGTCATTAAAGGTTTTGTTCGTAACAGGGCCCGTCCGGATGGAAGCATCGTTCAGGCTTTCTCACCGAGGAATGCATCTCTTTCTGCACAAACTATATGGATGTCGAGCACCCTGTTGGCTTACCCAGGAACAAGCACCTTGCCAGGCTCGAGGGAGTAGGTCATAAATCTGGCCGGAAGGAATTGCATGTAGACTATGACAATCGACGCGTCGACTTTAACAGGGCAAACTTGATAGCTCTACAACACCTTGAAATGGTCGATCCTTGGTTGGAAATGCACAAAAACATCATTAGGAAGAAGTACACTGACAAGGGCAAGCAGAGGACCGAAAGGGAAATAATCAGAGAGCACAACTCCTCTTTCTTGTGTTGGTTCAAAGATGAGCTTGTCGCTAATCCCCCGCCAATGGATAGCATGGACGGTAAACTCTTATACGCCTTGGCACATGGCCCCGCGCCCAACCTCGCAACATTTCAATCATATGATATGAATGGGTTCACATTCTACACTGAGGAGAAGGACATGAAATCAAATTATCAAAACTCAGGGGTAACGATGGAATCCTACACCGGTAACGTGAAGTTAAGATACTATGGAAGGATCGAGGAGATCTGGGAGCTTAACTACTCTGGAGAGAAGGTGCCGATGTTCCGTGTCAGATGGGCTAGGAGATCGAGCATTGAAGAAGACCGATACTTCACCACCATGGTTATGCCCGAAGCCGACACTTCAACAAGCGTGAACATCACCGCACAAAATGAGCCATGGGTATTGGCTAAGCACATGTCCCAATGCTTCTTCATAACCGACCCATCACGGCCTAGCCGTGTTGTCATGAGGAGAGGCAAAAGGAACATCGTCGGAATGGATGGAGTCGCCAACGAGGAAGACTTCGACATTTACGGTGAACCAAATATAGAAGATGAAGACGTAGACGAGTCAACAAGATACACCACGAGAAGAAGCAGAACCACACTACCGAGGTCAGGTCGTCCGTTCAAAAGAAGAAGTCATGATGTGGGGCTAAACTATTCAACGGCGACAAAAAAAAGCAAAAAGATTGTTAAACGCTGAGAAACTATATGCATGTACCTCTCTTTTGTATAATTATGGACTTGTATCGATCAACACATGTTTTTGTATAATTATGCGCCTGTTTGTATCGATCAACTAATATTCGATGTGTGCGGCGAGACTATGCATGTATCTTCTCTCTTTTGTACAATTACATGCAACTTCTATCGATCGATCAACGAATATTCAATGTGCGGCGAAACTATATATCCCTCTTTTGTACAAATACGGACTTGAATCGATCAAATAATACTCGATAACACACTATTATATGTATGTTTCAATTTAATAATAGATGACACACTTATTATATGGAAAACAATAAAAGAATTGGCAAAAACAAATTAAAACAAGAAAAAGAAAAAAACGTACCACTGACGGACTAAACTAACGGCCGTCAGTGGTACACGTACTGCTGACGCGCAGCACTAATGGCCGTCAGTGGTACGCTGTACCGCTGACGCGCGGGCATATGCGGCCGTCAGTGGCGCCAAACGTAGCACTGACGTGTGCACGGTGACGCGCGTCAGTGGTAGGTTTGGTATATCCCGCGGCGTCCGTTTCAATTTTTTCCCATCCCCGTTCACACACGCTCGATTCCCGGCCTCCTCTTCCTCGCGCCGCCGCCGTCTTGCTCGCCGCCATCCTCCTCGGCTCGTGGTGCTCTCCTCGCGGTGCTCTCCTCCGTCCCCCATCCCCATCGCCCCCTCCTCCTCGGTTTTTCCTCTCCCATCCCCACCGCCTCGTCCACGCGATCCCGCCAGCAGAAGCTCCAGCACCGGCGACCGGCGTGGTGCTCTCCTCTGTCCCCTCCTCCTCCTCCCGCCACCGTCGCGCACCCGAGGTAAGGCATGTCTGTCACGCTCATGGGCATGCTCCGATTCCTCGCCCGCCGCTCCCTCGCCGCCGTGAAACCTAACCCTAGCTTCATCCTCTGCCTCCAGCTTCAGGTACCACGAAGGAAGCTCCGATTCGGTCCACAGCACCACCACCACTGGGTCCACAGCGCCACCACCACTGGGTCTCATCATCCTCTCCGTCGCCGATACACCAGGTAATCTTAGGCCAATTTTGTCAAATCACTGGGTAGAAAAACAATTAAGCAATAGGTGGTTATAGGGTAGTAATAGGTAGATGGTTATAGATTAAGCATTTGTTAATTTAGTTCAAATAAGCCACTGTTAGTTTAGGTTAGGGTTTAGGTTAGCTTTTGTATGATTTAGGGTTCAATTTGTTATTTCAAATAGCAAATTTTGCTTAGTTTAGGTTTGTTTAGGTTTGTTTAGTTCAAATAAGCCACTGTTTTTAGGTTAGTTTAGGTTATTTTTTTTCTATTTAGGGTTCTGTAATATTTTGTAAAATTCAAATATGCCACTGTTCAAATAAACCACTGTTTTACAAGCAAATTAATTTATAAGCAACTGTTTTCAGGGAGGACATCGAAGCTGCTGTTCCTGGTGGTGAGAAATTGTTTGTGTTTTACAAGCTCGTCGACTTGTTTTACAAGCTCATCGACTTGTTAGTGGTGAGAAATTGTTTGTGTTGCTGGTGGTGGTGATGTTTGTGGATGTGATGTGAATGGTGTTGGTGTATGATTGTTTTGGGCCACAAACATGGGATACGTGTTGAATGCCACAAATGTTTGTCGATGAAATGTCTGCAGGTACCCATGAGGCCCTTGAGATTGCCGGAATGTCGATTAACTTCCATTCCGGCAAATTTCGGGTACTCCATATATCATATTTTTAGCAAAGTTCATGCCAAAAAATTTCGTGAATTTCGGCATGACTTGCAAAAAAAAGATATATGGAGTACCCGAGATTTGCCGGAATGAAAGTTAAATAACATTCCGGCAATCTCAAGTGCCTCATGGATATTAAATACTTAAGTGGTTTTAGTGGTTTTTAAATGCTTTTAGTGGTTTTTAAAATGCTTAAGTGGTTTTTAAATGCTTAAGTGGTTTTTAAATGCTTTAGTGAATATTTAATTCTTTAGTGAAATTTACTTACATTTGTTTTACTAACTACGAGGTTAGCGCGGACATGGCTGACAACGATGAAGCCGGGGGTTTAGGGGTAGTAGGAGAAGCCGGGGGTTCAGGGCAAGGAGGCGAGGATCCGATTGATTCGATGCAGGCGTCCATCGAAAATGACGTGACAAAGACGTTCGACTCCCTCTTTCCTAAGATCTGTGAGTTCGTCGAGACTTGGATGAAGAGAGGCAAACAAGGGCCTCCCCCCATGATCGGCTACGGCTACGACAACTCGATCAGCAATGTGACGCCTATTTTGCAAAACCATGATACGTCAGATGATGCACTGCCGAAGAAGCCTAAGAAGGCATGGAAAAGATATAAGCAGAAACGTGCCTTGGACGACTCGAAGACACAACAATCCCCGTTTGTGGACAAGATATCCATCAACAACTGGCATAAGACACATCACTTGGGTGAATTAATCCTGCCAGACGAGTTGGTGGAAAAGTTGACTGGGGATCTATTGGAGCTACATGAGGTTGTTCTTCTTGCGGAGAAGAATCTTCTCAAGGAAGAAGATCCGACATTCCCGGTTTTTATTGCAAAGGTACCAGAGGGCTTGGGCTTTGTCACTGAAGCAGAACACGGAGGCCCGCTACACGGAGACCCGCTCTTCGTGAGATTTGATGACATCTTCGGAGTGCTCCATATGCACCCGCTCCACCCATCGATGGTCCACCATGTTGCGCTCAAGATGGAGCACCAGATCAAAATGGATGATTTCCAGGACCTCGTGATAGTTGACCCCTACTATATGCAAGAGTCGTTCCTTACCAACCCTAGGGTAAGGCAAGCGCGACACATTACCTCAGAGATCTCTTCCTCGCGAATAGTTCCAACTGCATCTTTCTCCTGCCTTGCTTTTCCAAGTAAGTCGATCAGTCCTAGCCGCCATAACATGCTTCCGTAGATTTCCATCGTTAAATTTGCATCTACAATGGTGAATTTGAGGATGATGCATGGTCTCTTTAAACTTTTTTGCGTAGAGACACACACGACACCCTCATCTGGCTGGAGATGCAAGATTCGACTGCCGTGTATCTCGATAGCGGGGATCGTTATGGCGAGGGGACTACTAGGGACTACACCTACATCAAGGTTGTTCTGAATGATGCTCTAAACGGCTACGCCTTAAAGGGCGGTCGGATTAAAAAAAAGGATTATGAAGGAAAGTTCCAGTTCTCCCACAAAACGTACTTCCCCTACATCAAGCAGGATTCAAACAGTAGGATAGAGGCATGGTACCTCATCTATCAAATGCGGTGGTTCTTGACGTATCAACGACGCCAGCAATTTATAGGTGATATCAACAAATGGTGCCTGAAACTGAAGGACGTCACTGATGCTGATATCAGAGATGAGTTCCGTCACATCCAGAAGATGATCGCGCGAATCATCATCCATGATGTCCTAGAGAAAGAAGGGGATTTCCACTTCGGCCCTAACACACCACCTAACACCGAGATAGAAAGGCGCATAAGACTGTCGGGTGATGACAGGCTATTCCACTCATTAGAGAGTGGTCTCCCTTTCCCGCCGTTGAAGAAGAGAAGTTGAGCAACAATTAATCAGTGTCCGTAAACTATATCCCTACTAGTGAATGCTATATATTCAGGGTTATGAATCATGCATGCATGCTTAGTTAATTATGTTGCTTTTGATTATTGCAGACATGTTCCAATTCATTCTTGTTTATAATTTTGTATTCTCTAGAATGCCGATGATTAAAATGTTGTGACACCGTGTGATCCAGGGGTGGGTCTAGCGAGCCTTGTGATATGCACGAGTACACACATCTCGTGCATCCTACTTGGCTCGCTGGCTCCATCCCTGAAGCCTGTGTGTCACTTCTAAGTATGAGGCACCATATTATTGTTTATAGTTCTGTATTATCTAGAATGCCGATGATTAAAAATGTTGTGACACAATGTGATCCAGGGGCGGGGCTAGTGAGACTTGTGATATGCACGAGTAGACACATCTCATGCATCCTACTTGGTTCACTGGCTCCGTCCCTGAAGCCTGTGTGCGTCACTTCTAAGTATGAGACACCATCTCTGTAATATGTGTTCGTTTTTAGAATACCGATGATTAAAATGTTGTGACCCACTACGTGATACCCTCAATCTCCGTTGAGCCTTGTGATATGCACAAGTATAAGCTGTGTGCATCCTACTTGGCTCAACGGAGATTTGAGGGTTGCTTGTGTGTGTCCGACCTAAATATGAGGCACAAATCCGAATCATTTCCGTTTGCTTTGGTCTTTCTTATAACTCTTGCTTCTTTTGAACTTGTTTCGTTTCATCTACTTTTAAATGCCGATGATTCAAATGTTGTGACACTACGTGATACAGGGATGGTGCTAGCGATCCTTGTAATATGCATGAACATAGCATTTCATGCTTCCTACTTGGCTCGCTCACTCCATCCCTGTAATTTGGCGTGTGCCACACTTCAAAGTATGAGGCATAAATCCAATCCTCTTTGTTTTGTCTTGTCTTTTTACTTAATTAAAACTCTTGCTTTTATTTGACTAACACTTTTATTTGTGTCTTGTGTACAGAGAGATGTGGTACGTGGTGTACAAAGGTAGGATTCCAGGGGTCTATGATCAGTGGGAAGACTGTGTGAAGCAAGTGAACAAGTTCAAGGGCAATAGCTACAAGGGCTACAGGACGAAAGCGGAGGCGGAAGCTAGGTGGTTGAACCACCGGCTAGAGGAAGAGAGGGAGAAACGGATGAAGTCCAACTTCGTCGTCATCTCCTTCTTACTCATCGTCATTGGCACTCTCTTGTATGTGACTGTAGTTTAGATGACACTACTTGCTTTCGAAACCTTTGCGAGTTTAAACTATCGACTCTCGAGATGTATTTGTGAGTGATACAATATTATATTTGATCACTTTGTGATATATTTGTCGGTTTGTATAATGCATGCGTGATCGATGAACACCAACTACCAATTTGGCCACTTGTCTGTTTGTACTACTTAATTATTCATACTATGAATTTATACTATATTTGCCAACTGTATACGCGGGGCAGAAAAAAATTCAAAATTTTTTTTTTCAGAAAATTATAGCACTGACGCGCGGCACGGGGTACTGCTGACGGACGCTGTATTTTCAGGCGGACAACCGCTGGCGTGCGTCGCTGAGCTATCACTGACAGGCGGCCTGTGCGTCAGTGGTAGTGCCAATACCACTGACGTGCCCGATAGCCGCACGTCAGTGGTAACATCGCTAACGCTGACGCGCGGGCCGCCCGTCAGTGGTACGAGTTACCACTGACGAAATAGCGCTGACGGGCGCCCGCCCGTCAGCAGTAGCTCTTTTCCGTGCGTCACTGGTAGGCTTTTCTGTACTAGTGTAAAGGACAGATCATCATGGTTAGATTTGTTAACATCAAACAACAGTTACTTCATCGGTTGGTCTCGTCAATAGAAAACTGATTTCATCGACCCCCATTAGGCGAGTTCAAATAGATGTAAAAAAATGCCTCTTGGAATATTACCCATATCCAAATATGTTTAATTAACAAAAACAACACAGTTTGTAAATCTAACCACATGAGACAAATTAGTACTCACTCAGTCCCAAGCTATAAGGCGCGCTATTTTGTGTTTGTTCTTTATTGTTCGACTTTATTGTCTATAAAGAGATTTTTCTCTAGTCCGAAATTCTGTAAATAACATTCTATTCTATCTAATCAAGGCAGATACGACCGTCTTAAATCTAAAAAAAAATTAATATATTATCAATTATATGGAGAAAACGTATAAATGGAACCGTCGGATTCGTCTTGCCAAATTCTTTCATTTCACATATTCTTATACTAACTTTATGGGCATATTATAAGTATAAATCATGGTCAAAATTATACGTCGTTCACAAGCAAAATTTAAAGAAACCTTGTATTTTAGAACGGAGGGAGTAATAATATCTAACATATTTGTATATGGACCAAATACTAACATAAACTAGATGACGCCCCGCGCGTTGCTGCGGATACTTGTAAGAAATTTGTTATAATTAGGTCTAAGAATTATGTGGTAAAATTAAGATTGTAAATTACATACATGTGGACAATAAAATGTATGAAGACAACACTAACAAAAATACAATAGTTGAGGTCATGATAACATAGCCAATACAATCTGTTGAATGTGAGATGGAGCATACATAGGAAAGAAAATCAACCTGATTTTTTATTTTACTTTGCTTGCCACAATGTGAATGCCTGACTGAACCGAAAATGAGCATATCACGTATCTGAATCGATCGATTGACCATTCCACAAATGGTGCAAGCTCAACCTTTCAAATTTGTGCATATCCGTAATTTGCTAGAATCAAGTGATAATGATTATCTTGGATATTACATCAATGAGAATTCTCTAGCAGAAACTAAATATGTATCGATCAAACCATTTGTACCCCTATGGAGGCAAAAAAATACACTTGATGATGGCTTAAAGATGTTAAAAAAGAGATATGCCGCTTGTAATCCTGATTGTGAGTTTGTGACTCGTGTTGAGAAGGTAATATACATATAAACTTTGTATGTACAACACACAAACGTCGATTACGTTGTCCAGGAAATAAATGAAATGTTAAATATCATTGAGCAATCTGACTGTACAAACCCGAATAATAGCACTATAGCCGCTCCTTTCTAGTTTTGCTAATTTAGATCAAAGCATCAACTCAGGTAAAGCCCCTAGCCAAGTCTGTACCAAAGAGAACCGATCTGCATCAGCAACAGAACACGTTCATACACTATAATTGTGATACTGCAACGTGAATCTGGGATTAACATGCATGCATAATATAGAACGGTGTAGTTGAGAGGTTCAGATCACCAGATCGGGTCATGTTGGAGCCACTGACGGTGATTTGGTCACCTACAAGTGCTCGCTGGGCTTCAGCAGCCGGGGCTCCTCCATCTTCTAGGATCTTGTTGGGGGTTGTGGTAGTGGGTTCGCTGTTCATGTGCGGCTGCTTGGGACCAAAGCTCTGCGGACATGATCGGAGACGGACATGGAGGCCAGGAGAGAAGGAGAAGGGTGAAGAGATACGTGAACCCCTGTGTGTCGAGTGCTATAGCCATGTATATATATTCTGTGAAGAGGATAGTGGAGGAGATGAAGAGGAAGAGATTCGGTGGAGAAGATGGAAAGGACCCATTAATCACTCATGCCTTTGTTGCGTGAACTTAGTGGAGCATAATTAGCTCATCAGTTTTTTGACGTGATATTTTGTACTGACTTTCGGCTGTAAAATGGTAAATAAGAAAAATAAAAAATGATGACATGGCATACTGCTGATGTGGATAGGCTGCATGTTGAGAGAAATAGGTAGTGGGGATGAACTATTTAGTTATATAGGATAGAGAAAAGGTAGCACACATACGTGTTGATCGGGAATATCACCTTCGTGAAGCAGTCGTTGTCGGAAGGGGACGTAAACATGCACCTTAGAGAATGTAGGCGTAGCGTAGCGGAGATGTATTAGAACGGAAGTGACCGATTGTGTTGAGGCTACTGCACGGAGCATTGATCTTTCATGGTCTTACTAGAAATTCCAAATCTCCTACAATGTAATCAATCTCTGCCTTATGTAGTATTCTATGAGAGAATTACATCGGTAGCGGATTGGGAGTTTTATAAAGAGAACCGGAACCTAGACCTACTATCTACACTCTGACCCAAGCCTCCCTCCATCCTCACTACCAACGGCCGAGCCGCCGGAGGAGCGAGTTAAAAATATGATAAAAAAGTATAAGTGCCCTAGGAGAAATATAGTAATACTTTTGAATGATGAACTTGCTAATAAATATGGCTTTGTGAATCAACTAATATAGAGGCCGGCGTTCCACGCACCATTTTGGTGAGAAAACGCAAAACCCTGTACAAAATCAGTGTTGAATCCAATAAAACATGACGGACGAAAAAACCCAAGCGAAAAAACTCTGAGTAAAGTACATGCCAAGAATCGTCTGGATGAGCCACTTGAACTTGTAGCAAATTAAGAAGTACTCCATCTAGCTCTTTTATTTCTCCTATTAGATTTGTATCTTAAAATTTGACCAAATCTATAGGAAAAAATACTAACAATTTCAATATCAAATTGAAACAATATGATAATATATTCCATGATAGATCGAATGATATTGAGTTAATATTGCGAATGTTGATATTTTCTTCTATAATGTTGGTCAAACTTTCACTAGTGGAAACAACACTTTTAGTCCCAGGTGGTAAGCACCTTTAGGACCGGCTGCTACACCCGGTACATGCCAACCGGGACTAGAGGCCTCCACCCTTTAGTCCCGGGTGGGTTACGACCCGAGACTAAAGATGCTTCACGTGGCTATCGTCTAGCTGCTGGGCCGGAGGACCTTTAGTCCCGGGTGGTAAGCCAACCGGGACTAGAGGCCTCCACCCTTTAGTCCCGGGTGGGTTACGACCCGAGACTAAAGATGCTTCACGTGGCTATCGTCTAGCTGCTGGGCCGGAGGACCTTTAGTCCCGGGTGGTAAGGTTACCAACCCGGAAAAAAGGAATTCTGATTTTTTTTTAATCTCGTGTTATTTTAATTCTATTCCGAAACTTTTCACTTAGCCACTCATTCAATCTCGAATTATACACTTAATCTTAGGTCAAAGTAATTGCTCTGGTCAAACTTCCCATTGGGTCACCCATCCTCAGACTGCTCTAGTCCCAGCACGCTTAACTTTTGAGTTCCTTTCATGTTAGCTTCCAAATGAGAAATGAGAACTTACTGATACTAGTATCTTATCAATCATATTAACCTCTCCGTTACGATGTTACACCTTTTTATTGTTTAAATTTTAAAACTTTGTTTGAATAAGTAACAATGATTATGTAATAGTATATCTTGAATAAATAATAAAAAATGAATTTTACTTTATGTTTTTACATTTAATATGGAAGAATTCATATCTTTAAATCCGGAAATCAAAATTTGACAAATAAAATGTCTAAGTTGATTAGAAAAATGAGAGCAATTCAAATATGCTATACATATCATCTTTTGCATCACAGAAATATTGATAGTTAGAAAATTTGACCTCTTTCGATGAATAGTCATGGCGGCCATTTTGATCGTTTTTCGAACAAAATCAAATAAAGTGAATACCCCCTAAAAAAGGTATCCTTTAGCATGGTTGTGTTAGGTTAGGACATAGGAACATAAAACTTAAGATCCATCCAAATCTTGCAAAGATTCCCTCCGTTTATCCGAAGTGGGAATTTTCAGCTATAAGTGCACAAACTTACTAGAGAGAAAGTAAAGCCGGTGAAGCCGGTCACACAACGGAGTAGGATCTTGGACATGTACACCACCCAACACACTTATATACATATGGAATGAAATCAGCTAGGTTTTGGTGGGGTTTCCGACGCTCCGGAGCCCCGCTTCGGTGAAACCTTGGACCCGTTGGAAAAAAAGTCAAAATTCCAATATACCCCTTTGAACGGAGTCGAAAGGGGTAGGCAGTGGAGTTTTTTCCTTGGTTGTGTTACGTTAGGAAATATGAACATACAAAACCAAGATCCACCCAACTCTTGCAGAGATTCCCTCTGTTTCGCCCGAAGTCAGAATTTTCAGCTATCAGTCCACCAACTTACTAGAGAGAATGTGAAGCCGGTGAAGCCGGTCACACACCGGAGTAGGATATTGGACATTTACAACACCCAAACAATTATATACATATGATATGAAACCGGCTAGGTTTTGGTGGGGTTTCCAACGCTCCGGAGCCCCGCTTCGGTGAAACCCTAGACCTCTTCGATAAGAGTCATGGTGGTCATTTTGACCGCTTTTTGAAAACAATCAAATAAATTAAAAAAACCTCTAAAAAGATATGGTGCAAAATGACACCCATATAATTTCACAGAGTAATCCACAATTTATGAATATCCTCAATTATTAGGATTTCTTGATTTCTACATAATTTCGTCTAGTTAAATGAGTTTGTGCTGATTTTTCGAAAGTAATTTATCCTATTTAAATGAGTTCTTGTGATGCAAAAGATGATATAATTGTTAAATTTGAATTCCTCTCATTTTTCTAATCAATTTAGACATTTTATTTGTTCAATTTCGATTTACGGATTTAAAGATATGAATTATTTCATGTTAAACGAGCAGGGGGAAGAGCATTGGTTTCCGGGTTGTACCACGACCCGGGACAAAAGCTCCACCTCTAGTCCCGGGTTGTAATACAACCCGGGACTAGAGCTTCTCGCGTGGCCCACGCCATGCGGCAGCCTTGCCACGCGCCTTTAGTCCCGGGTCGTAATACGACCCGGGACTAGAGCTCCCTCACGACCTGGGACCAGTAGAAAACTTTTGACCCGGGACTAGTGCCCCCTCTAGTCTCGGGTCGTAAGCCACCCGGGACTAGAGGCAAAATTGGCCCTAGACTAAAGGTCTCGTTTCTAGTAGTGTTTACAATATTTTTCTTAAAGAGTAAAAAGACCGGAAGAACTACGAGTGATTTTGAATGATGTTTTCCAGTAACGGCGTTGAGTGCGAACCGCCGATGACATGCATACGTGGCTTGCAGACGTGGCGCGCTTGTTGTCCGGCTGTGGGGAGCAAATCCTGCACATTTGGCCGGCGAACACGAGTTCGCATCCCCGCTGCTTTCCCAATAGCCGCAACGCTTTCAGCAAGTGTCGTTGTCACAACGCCCGCGTCTAGCGTTCAACATCACTTAAAAATTCTCCCTTTTCATGTCATCCTTCCAACAAAGTGCACACATGCGGAGTAAAATGCTGACTGCGTTTCTTCCAGTAACTAGTTGAATGCCCGTGCGTTGCTACGGACAATCGAATTTACATGTAAACTCTTAATCTCTCATGATATTATTGACATAGCTTAATGCCCATTCGTTGTCACGGGGCGCCAACATATATGTTAGTAATCATGAATCTCTCATGATATTATTGACATAGCAAAATGCCCATGCGTTGTCACGGGGCGCCAACATATATGTTAGTAATCATGAATGTTTTATCCCTGTGATATCGATTTTGAATTTCAAATGAAAATTTTACTCTCTTATGGGGAGGGGATAGATGGCTGTCACCGACCCGCTAGGCCCGGCGCGATCGGACTGTAACGCTAGGTCTTCGTCTTCCTGCCTCCGACGACCGTTCATCCCGAGTTCCCCTTCTTACATGCCCCCGCAACCTTCATCAGCTTATTCGTTTCCCTCCTTGTCGTCGTGCCAATCTGAGCTTCCACCATTGAGATTGCTTGTGGAGAGCAATAGTGCAATACCCAATTAGCAGTCACAACTTGGCTGTCAATCCTCATGGAGGCATCCAGCAGCAGCTCAACCTAGACCAACGCCATCTTGGGACTCCACCCTCTGCATGCAGTCCAGAAGGTGGTGATCGAAACCGACTGCTTGGAGGTGGTCAACCTTTGGCACTCGAGAGAGGCCTCGTGTTCGGTTGTTGCGTTGTTGCTCGATGAAATTGGAGAGCTTTCGTTTTCTTTCTCATTTTGTGAGTCAACATGTAATAAGATCAGCTAATTTCCGGGCTCACCTCTATGGTAAGCATGCTTGCACTATTAGAGGGAGCGAGAGTTGGTTGGAGAGTACTCCTAGCTTCCTGGTCACCAGCCTGTTGGCTGACTGTCGTGAATAAAGCTCTCAAGTTCTATGCAAATGCTTTTTATTGTTTACAGTGCTTTATTTTCAAGAAGATTATTTGGTAAAAACTCTAATCTAATGGAGACAGAGCAATAAGAGAGAAGAAAATAGCACGAAAAATAGCAATGCTTTGTTAAAGAGTAAAGCATGTGGAGGAAACAAATATTCACCTCCATTAATATTCATAGCATGATCTTTGTCTCAGGTATTAATGAGAAGATTTTTAGCCATGTAAATGAAGCAGTTTTCGAAAAAGTACTGTTACAATGCATGTCTCCTATTGTCTCTAACATAATCAATTGGATTTCTGAACAATATTGTCACTGAAACGACCCAAGCAGAAGTCTGCCTGTAAGATCATGTCTAAGCATACATGTATCTTATGATTTCCAAACTCATCCATCCTTAACACACAGCTCAATCCCAAGCTCGGTATCATCATACGAACCTCGCTTGACCATATCAGTAATTGGCTATATCAGTTTCTTAAAAGCCTCAACGCGCACTTCTAACACTTCTAACAGAAGTTCATGTACTAAAATGGTTATTAAAACGGAAACTGTCTTCTGCTCCTGGGCACCAGTGCTCCTGCCACTTAAAAATAAATTGAAAATCATATTTATTAGTTTTAAAAAATTCTGAAAAAAGTACGGATGTTGCCAATGATATATCCCACGAACGTGTAAATTTGCACTTTGATATATTCCCACAATGATATATCAATACCAGGAGCTCTAGGTAGCTAACTATTTTCAGCCGACAGATTTATTATTACTATTTCAGAAACATGTGATTCAACTGAAAAAAAATGGATCACTCCTTGCATGCGTTAGTATAAAATTGTATACATGATTATTATATCAATACCAGGAGACCTAGGTAGCTAACTATTTTCAGCTGACAAATTTATTATTACTATTTCCGAAAAATGTGATTCAACTGAAAAAAATGGATTGACAAAGAACAAGTAAAATATAACTTCTGGTTGCTAAGTAATTGCTAGGTATTGTGTTCATCATTATAATGTTAACTTACATAGGAACATATGGACTGGAACTGGAGGAGGGGGGCTGAAAGAAACCTCGTCAATGTGCAAAAGGTATATATAGTTTCTCAGGATGTATACTTCAACGCATGCCTTGTTGAACTATCATCCTTTGAAGCTGATATGTCTATCACATAATGGATAAGATGCAAATAATTGCAGGATCAGCATTCAACAAGCATATATACATAAGTACAAAAACGTGGAACAATTATTTTTTGCTGATAGACATAAGAGATGAGTGCTTTCTTGGAAAGGGTCATACCAGGGTACAACATTAAACCTCCCTCTTCAGCACCATGGCCAACTACAGAGCCATCCCATGCGACCACACCATCATTTTGTTCACAAGCAAATCCGAAGGCTGCTGCTCAAAAAATCAGTAACAACTGTGTTATGTGGTATCCAAATATACGCAGTAACAACTTAGACGAATACAAATAAAACGATCCTATTCTGGTTCCAGGAAATTTAAAAATGATTATTTATTGTGCGTGCAATAAAGAGATATGTGTTATGCTGTGAATAAAAGACTCATGAAATTATTCAACTTAAAAAGGCAAAAGCCAAGCAAAATCATACATTTGGATATTTCAGCAAATATGTGGAGGGCATGCTCATTCTTAAAAACGAAGGTATCACTGTCATGGAATAGCAAGCATTCTTCACCGATTCGACAAGCACTGGTCATTCAACAAGAAGCATGGGTATTTGTTGGTGCCGTTCCATGTTCATCCCTTCATAGTAGTCCTTGATAGTGATATAGAAGATAGCATTCACCGGATTCCATGACCGTTGAATCCAGACATTCCATGCATAAACTTCGGCCATCTCCAAACTACATGTACTTTGTGTTCCTCGGCTGCAGAGAAAAAAAATATGGTGAGAGAGAAAATTAGCCAAAAAACTGCAGAAGTTCAACAACAGATTCAGATTAGCCGAAGCTGCAAGGCGCCCCAAAAACTCGGTAAGAAAGGAAAACGAGGATCTCCAGGATGTGCCACGGCCGCGGAAGACACAACATACTTGAGTAGAGGAGGCCACCAGCGTTCTTGTCCATGAGGAAGATGCAGGATCCTCTAGCCCCATCGGTGTTGGAGTAGGGAATGGCGCTCGGGCATGGCAGCATGGAGGAAGAAGATGGGGGCGGGGATGCGGGTCGTAGATGGAGTGGTCACCTCGGAGCGTGGGAGGAAGCGAGCCCGGGCGAGCGCCGTCTCACCGACCAGCGCATCGCGGCTGGACCGGGAGACGCTTGCCGGGGCCGCCAATCCCATATCCAGTCCGGGACCAGCTTCTCCTCGCCAAATCCGAAGCCCGGGGCGGCCAGAGTAGGGGAAGGCGACCAAGAGGGGAGGTTCTGCGATTTGGATCTGGCGGCTTTGGTTCCCTAGGTGAGGGTTTCGCTCCTCTCTTCTTTTCGACGGCATCCCTATCGATCCTTTGGATCGCTTCGGTTAGGCGGCGAGGTGGAAGAGCGGCTCGGCTTTCTCACGCCCGACCGTCGTCCATGTCGATGGTGAAGATGGATGCCCAGTGGTCACGCGTCGGCGACCTCGGCTATGGCCCATGGGGAACGGCGGCGCAGGGCGTGTGCGAGAGGAGAGGGAGAGAAGAAACGCGTCGGCGACCTCGGCTATGACTGCGGGTTGATTCCCAACACTTTGAGGGGGCAATTGTGAAAACGCATCGAACGAGGAGCGAACCACGGGAGGCAGAGGTGGTCTGCTGGCGACGTACCAACCACCAACTTCCATTTAATAGTAAAGATAATTAGTTTTTGACATGTTGGATTTATCCACATAATACTACTATGATTATCTTACTCCTACTCGGTTTAAAAAAGAGTATCCATCTATTGAACGGACCCACTAGTGGAAACAGGAGCTTTGGTGGAGAGGGGTGTTGGGCTCTAGTCCCGGGCGTGGTTCGAACCCGGACTAGAGGAGGGAACTAGTACCGGGCCGGCTGCTCCGACGCTGCGCAGGTCGGGTCCCGGGTTGTAGGGCACCTCTAGTTCCGGGCCGTGATACCACGCGGGACCGAGTCAGTCAGCGGCAGGGTGGAAACAGGAGGGTGGACCTTTCGTCCCAGGCCGTGGTACAGCCTGGGACTAGAGGTCCTGCTATATCATCTCCCACCTCGGGCCAGCCACCATTTTTGAACTCTCAAGCTCATCTTCATTGTTTCTCTCTCAAGGTCAAGTGTAGCCCCATTTTTTTCCAAGATTTGTCAAGATAGACGGCACCCATCTCTCCAAGGGTTAGCAACACTTGATCCTTTCACCCGGCGGCTGAATTTTAGCCATTTCCATACAAGTTTAGCTCATTTCATTTTTATAGTGCTAACTAGGTGTTTGATGAAATGCCTAAGCTTGGTAGTTCATTTTTTATGTATTTTGAGCTCAAATTAATTTATTATTTGTGGATTTTAGTGTCGTCTCGGTCCTCACCGCCGTCGATAGCCCCCGTCATCCCGTGACCGGAACCACCTCGGTGAGCCTCTTGTTTTATCTGTTCTTTTACAAAATTACTTGTATGATTTGATTGCATAATTATTTTTCTTGTATAATTTTCTTATGTTTTTTATGTATAGTGTCATGGTTTTGATATCCGTCCCCGTCGTCCCTCGTCCGGTCTATGATTCGGATGTGGTATATTTTTATCACTATTTATTTTGTTTCGTGTTTATAACAATCATGCCGACCAAATTGACATAGATATATTTTTATTTAGGAGGTAGTTGAACCGGAAATTCCAGCCGACCCTATTGTAGAGTTTTTAAAAAAAGAAAACAACGATTTGAAAGCAAAATTGAAGATAAGTGAAGATCTTCGTCTCCAATGCCTAGAAGAGAAGATGGTATTGGACTTGAAGATTGCCGACATCATTGATGCTCACGGGGTCGAGCTTACCGACGTCGTCGCTGTTCACGAGATGAAGATGGATGCAATGCGCTTGAAGCTTAGAAAGATTAGAAAATATGTCATTAGTCAAGAGGCTTGGTATCATTATGCTGTTGGTTCAATGGTTACCTTAGTTGCGATTCTGATCGCATTTGTTGTTGGATTTAAATTCTTTAGATAGTTGTATTCTAGTTTCAATTAATTTATGTTTTATGAGAACTATGTATTACATTTGGTCACTACTATATTTTTGTTTTAATGTGATGAACTTGTATTAATGAATATGATATGTTTCCTATTATGTTGGTTTATCGTAATGGGTTTTAGCGGTGATTTGCAGATGAGTCATCCGTGGATGTACGCTGACCGACGCTCTAAAGAGTACATGGATGGCGTGCAATCTTTTCTCAATGTGGCTAAGGATAACAAGAGGCCCAATGGTTTTATGTGTTGTCCATGCAAGAAATGTCGGAATGAGAAGGATTACCCTAACACAGACAGAATTCACCTCCACCTGATAACTTCTGGTTTCATGCCCGGCTATAATTGTTGGACCAAGCACGGAGAAAAAGGGGTTATGATGGAAGATAACGAAGAAGAAGAGAACGATGACAACTACATGTACCCTGAATATGTTGGTAACCCAACAGGGGAAGCTGATGATGAACCAGATGATCCCATCATACATGATGATTTACGTGGGGTCATCGTTGATGCACATACCCTAGCAGAAACTACACTTGAGAAGTTGAAGTTGGAGCGCATGTTAGAGGATCACAAAACAAAGTTGTACCCAACTTGCGAAGATGGCAACACAAAGCTCGGTACCACACTGGAATTATTGCAATGGAAGGCAGCGAATGGTTTATCTGACAAGGGATTTGGGAGTTTACTGAAAATAGTGAAGGACAAGCTGCCGGCTGGCAACGAATTGCCCGAGAGTGCGTATGAAGCAAAGAAGATTATCTGCCCTCTAGGATTAGATGTGCAGAAGATACATGCATGCATTAATGACTGCATCCTCTACCGCTGTGAGAAGTATGAGAATTTGAATGAATGCCCGGTATGCGGTGCATTGCGGTATAAGATCAGAGCAGATGACCCTGGCGATGTTGAGGGCCTGCCCGCCAGGAAGAAGGTTCCTGCCAAGGTGATGTGGTACGCTCCTATAATACCACGGTTGAAACGTTTGTTCAGAAACAAAGAGCATGCCAAGTTGTTGAGAAGGAGATATTTTTTGAAGTCCTGAGCAGTATGAAGGTCCCGTCTGGCTTCTCGTCGAATATAAAGGGAATAATAAATATGGCTGAGAAAAAGTTCCAGAACCTAAAGTCTCATGACTGCCACGTGCTGATGACTCAACTGCTTCCGGTTGCATTGCGGGGGCTTCTACCGGAAAATGTTCGAGTATCCATTGTTCAGCTATGTGCGTTCCTCAATGCAATTTCGCAGAAGTCAATCAGCCCAACCACTCTATTAAGGTTACAGAAGGATGTGGCTCAATGTCTCGTTAGTTTTGAGTTGGTGTTCCCACCATCCTTCTTCACTATTATGACACATCTCCTAGTACACCTGGTCGACGAGATTCACATTCTGGGTCCTGTATTTCTACACAATATGTTCCCCTTTGAGAGGTTCATGGGAGTGTTGAAGAAGTATGTTCATAACCGTGCTAGGCCAGAAGGAAGCATCTCCAAAGGGTATGGAACAGAGGAGGTCATTGAGTTTTGTGTTGACTTTATTCCCGGCATTAAGTCGATTGGTCTTCCTGAATCGCGACATGAGGGGAGACTAAGTGGAGAAGGCACTCTAGGAAAGAAATCATACATATGCAGGGACGGGTATTCTTTCACAAAAGCACACTACACAGTTCTGCATAATTCCACTTTGGTGGCTCCGTATATCCAGATGCACAAGGATATTGTACGCTCTAACAACCCGGGGATGGATGACTCCGCCATTGCAAAGGAACACATGGAGAATTTTGGCGGTTGGTTGGAAACGCATCTGAACAACAACAACACAGTCTCAGATGAGCTGTTCTTGTTGTCTAAGGGGCCATCTTCGACTATTTGGACTTTCCAAGGGTATGAGATAAACGGGAATACATTTTACACGAACGCCCAAGATAAAAAGAGCACCAACCAAAATAGTGGTGTCCGCTTTGATGATAAGAGCATGAATGAGGCCACGGTCACATATTATGGTTGCATAGAGCAGATATGGGAACTTGACTATGGACCTTCTTTGAAGGTCCCTTTGTTCTGGTGCAAATGGTTCAACCTGAGAGGCGGCGGGGTAAAGGAAGACCCATTGTACGGAATGACTACAGTGGATCTCACGAATGTTGCGTACGACAACGAACCATTCGTTCTAGCCAAGGATGTGGCTCAGGTTTTCTATGTGAAGGACATGTCTACCAAGCCAAAAAAAAAGAAAAGATAAGGAAGTGAATACATCAGCCGATGAGCCAAAGCGCCACATAGTTCTTTCAGGGAAAAGAACCATCGTGGGAGTGGAGGACAAGACAGACATGTCAGAAGATTACGACAAGTTTCATGAAATTCCGCCCTTCAAAGTGACCACTGACCCAAGTCTCAAGTTATATGCAGACCCTTGTCCATGGTTACGGAGCGATCAGAAGAAAGGGTCTCACAAAAAGAAAAAGCGAAGACTAAATAGGGATGTTGTTCATGATGTGTAATAATTTATTAAACTTTTATATAATTTATAGTATGGAGGACAAGACAGACATGTCAATGAAATCAAGCGTATGGCGGTGGCGGAATGTAGTACTTAATTTATAAATTTTTGATGTAGCATCAAACTTTGTGATGTGAAATGATCCACTGCACATGTAGTACTTGATTTATAAATTTTTGAATTGATTTTAAATTAAGCGTATGTAGTACTTAATTTAAAACCAAGCGCATGTGATACTTCATTTTAAACCAAAACAGAAAACAGGAAAATGAAAGCGCACCAGCCAAAGCGCCACATAGTTCTTTCAGGAAAAAGAAACATCGTGGGAGTGGAGGACAAGACAGACATGTCAGAAGATTACAATAAGTTTGATGAAATTCTGCCCTTCAAAGTGAAAACTGACCCAAGCATCGTGTTAAATGATGAAGAATGTCCATGGCTACGGCGCAATCAGAAGAAAGGGACACACAAGAAGAAAAAGTGAACACTAGATAGGGATGTTGTTGCTGATGTGTAATAATGTATTAAACCTTTTATGTAACTATGTCCTGAAAACTCAGAAGAGAGATCTAAACACTATGTCAATCAGCTGCAGTTTTACCAACACAATCGCGTGGTCGTGAGACGGCAAATCGGCCTTCGATCCAGAGAGCGGCAAGACGTCTCTGATGATTTGCAACAAGTGTTGGGGATGTTGCTAATCATCAGAGCGTCTTGCCGCTGCTTGGATCCGACCAAACGGTTGCAGGACGTAGCTAGGGAACCCGAATGTTTTGTGTTTGAGCGCCACTTCGATCCAAGCAGCGGTAAGACGTCTTTGATGATCTACAACCGTCCGGCAAGACATCTCTGATGATCTGCAACCGTTTGGAACGGTCGCAGGTCATCAGAGACGTCTTGCCGCTGGTTGCCCAAAGATGCCTCTCCGAGTGACGCTGGAATGTTTTGTGTGAGTGAGTGAGTGACGCTGGAATTCCGGGAGGTGGGCTATATATAGGGTACGTGTGCTTCTTTAGTCCCGGTTGGTAACACCAACCGGGTCATGTGGCTCACGAAGTGGTCATGATACTGCTGATCCAACAGCTCACAATCCCTCAAAAGAAACACACCCCTGATCCAACGTCTCACAAGCGCTTGAAAGAAACACACGATCCGTGTGCTTCTTTAGTCCCGGTTGGTAACACCAACCGGGACTAAAGTCGGGCTCACCCCTGATCCAACGTCTCACAAGCGCTTGAAAGAAACACACGATCCGTGTGCTTCTTTAGTCCCGGTTATATGCAGACCCTTGTCCATGGTTACGGAGCGATCAGAAGAAAGGGTCTCACAAAAAGAAAAAGCGAAGACTAAATAGGGATGTTGTTCATGATGTGTAATAATTTATTAAACTTTTATATAATTTATAGTATGGAGGACAAGACAGACATGTCAATGAAATCAAGCGTATGGCGGTGGCGGAATGTAGTACTTAATTTATAAATTTTTGATGTAGCATCAAACTTTGTGATGTGAAATGATCCACTGCGCATGTAGTACTTGATTTATAAATTTTTGAATTGATTTTAAATTAAGCGTATGTAGTACTTAATTTAAAACCAAGCGCATGTGATACTTCATTTTAAAACAAAACAGAAAACAGGAAAATGAAAGCAATTTTTACTTAATTTAGACAAGTAAATCAAAAGATATAAAAAAAGTAAGAAACCAGAAAATTTAAAAAATTAACCTCTAGTACCGGGCCGTGCGACCACCCGGTACTAGAGGTCCACTGGGCTTGGCGCGCAAATTTTCGCGGCCCTGAGGGACCTCTAGTACCGGGTGGTAACACGGCCCGGTACTAGGGGGTCTCTAGTACCGGGTGGAGCCACGGCCCGGTACTAGAGGCCTTTTTGGCGCTACTTCTAGCGGCTCGGGCCGAAAATTTGCCCAAGTCCAGCAAATCGACGCTCCGCCTCCGGGCTCCAGACGACGCCGCCTCCTGCGCCGCCAGGCTGCCGGATTTCGTCCCCGCGCCGCTGCCGCCCTCACCGTGGGTCGCCGTCCTGCTCCTGCTCCGGGCGCGGCCGTCCCCGCTCTTCCCCCGAGCAAGATCGTCGTCCCCACCGAGCAAGCAAAGCTCGCCCCCCGACCCACGGTGAGCTCGTCCCCCCGACCAACTACTCTCTCCCTCTCTCAGATCTAGCGCGCGGCGGCGGCGGACCCTAACCACGGGGCCGGCGCCGGAGTTGGCAAACAAGAATGTATTTTTAAGGGCCTAAGGGCCGATTTCATTATGGGGGAGGCCACAAACGGCCGATTACATTTGGGGGGGGGGGGGGGGGAGGCCATTAATAAGGCCATTACATTGGAGGGGGGAGGGGGGGTCGTCGTCGCCGGTGCCGCCTAGTCGTCGAGGATGAAGAAGGGCGGCGGGGTCCAGAGATGCTCCGGTGGCGCCTCCTGCTGCTGCGGTGGCGCCTCCTGCTGCTCCGGTGGCGCCTCCTACTCCTGCTCCGGTGGCGCCTCCCAGCTCCCGCCGGTAAAGACCCAGGACTGGCCAACGAGGCCGGGAGGCATAGGAGGCGGCGGCGGAAGGTCGTGCTCCTGCTCGCGTTCCATGGCGTAGTGCCACGGCTCGACCTCGTCCGGGTCGTACTCCTGCTGCTGCGGTGGCGGCGGCGGCATCAGGGCCGCGGCCACGGTCCTCACCTTCTCCCACCTCTTGATCTCGTCCTCGACGAGGCTGAGGTTGGAGGCCTCGAACGCGGCCACCATCTCCGGGTCGTCCTCATCCTCGGGGACCTCCTCCTCAAACCACAGCGCGTCGGGCAGCGCTGGGTAGGCGGATTGGATGGCGCGGGGCGCCGGGGCGAAGTAGGAGTGGCGGCGGTCCTCGTGCTCGTCCTTGAGCCACTGCTCCCAGTGAGGGGAGTCCGCCGCGTAGGCAGGGTCGTTGCGGAGCGCCGGAGGGAGAAGGCGCCGGCGCGCAATCTCCCTGTCCAGTTGCCTCCCAGGGAGCGGGACCGCCGGCACCGGAATCCTCTGCGGGTTCAGGTGCCAGCCCTCGGGGAGGTGGACGTCGCTCCACTCCAGCGTGGCGGCGTTGTCCCAGTGCCACTGGCACTCCGGCTCCGGCACGTAGCGCCGGCGCCGGATCCTCCTCCCTCCGGCGGTGGTGGTGGTGGTTCGTGACGGCGCGTCGGGCGCGTGGGCGACCCGCAACGGTGGCGCGGTCCTCCGCACGCCCTGCGGAACGACGCCCAAGGCCGCTAAAGAAGCGCTTTCAAGCACTAGCAGAGGAACTTGCGGGGTTTCTGCTCAGCGAAGTCATACCTACAAAAGGAACATACAATGGAGAATAGCGGTGAAGTCCCGGTTATGATCTCCCGTGTAACCGAATAGACGGGCTCTAGTCCCGGTTATGATCTCCACACACGTGTAATCGAATAGACGGGCTCTAGTCCCGGTTATGAGCACCTCCTTGTAACCGGATAGACGTGAACATATTTTTATTTATGAACATTTTGATATGTTATATGTAGTTTCTGTTTTTAATTAATTAAACGCATATTTTTTTGCACCATTTCAATATTAAATTGGGAGGAAAAACAAAAAATTACAGGCTGCCACGTGTGAGGTCCTTGGTCCCGGGTCGTATGACCAATCGGGACTAGAGGTCCTCCACCACGCCCGCGCCTCGGCGGCCACGTGGGAGCCTGTTGTTCCGGGTCGTAACGGACCCGGTACTAGAGGGGGGGCCTCTAGTGTCGCCTTGCTAGTCCCGGGTGGACACCCGGTACTAGAGGCCCTTACGACCCGGGACCAGTGGCCCTGTTTCTACTAGTGACCTTCCAACAAAAAGTCAATATTGAAATGTATCACTACAAGCATGAAGGCCGATGGCCTAGGAGAGCTCTCAAGCCATCCACACCACTGTTAGTTCTAATCTTGTTGTAGGTTTAGTCGTTGGTTTGTTTTAAGTTTTTTATTTAGCAAATAAAACGGTCTTGCAGCGTGTGCATGTTCACGCCTTGACCGGATCTATTTCTGTTGGTTAGTTAGCTAGCTTGGTGCGGTCTTGACCAGCTCATGGGATGGCATGCATCGTAGATATATCACGGCACGCACACATCACGCACATGATTGAGCGTCGTGGGATGGCACGACCGGTAGGCTCGGGTGTGACGTGGATCCTTTCCTTTGTAATCATCGTATAAATAAGGAGATAGAACAGAAAAGCCGTAAGCAGTTACACGGCACCAAAATCTCTTGTGTGAGTTCCTGTGTGCTTCGCCTGATCGTGTGATTAGTTTCAGGCTTGGTGCTGACAATTGGCATCAGAGCCAGCCGAAGGCGAGTTCGGCGACGATGGGTGATTCAACTCTGGCGAGTCGGCATGGGAAGAGCAGCAGCAGCGGCGGAAAGTACACGCCGCCGGCGGCCAGGAGGACCGCTGCCAGCGCCGCAGATGGCAGCGCTGTTGTGATCGCTACCCCATCAAGGGCCATGAGTGTGCCCGTTCAGTATCCGATGTTGACGGACACGAACTACTCGCTGTGGGCCGCGAAGATGAAGGTCCTGATGAAGCCGCTGCATGTTTGGTCCGTGATTGAAGGCTCCGGTGAGTATGATCAGCCGCGGACGAGGGGGCGTTCGCCGCGCTCTCCCAATCCGTTCCGGATCACGTGATGTTGCAGGTTGCCGAGTGCGACACCGCGCGGGAGGCGTGGGAGATGATCCGGTGTGCGCGCCTCGGCGAGGATCGCGTGAAGAAGGCGCGTGCACGACAGCTGAAGAGGCAGTTTGATCGCGTTGACATGGCGGACGGGGAGACGATCCCCAAGTTCGCCAAGAAGAGCATCCCGCTGGTGAGCGAGATTCGCTCTCTCGGCATCACACTTAGTGACGAGGCCGTAGTGGAGCGGCTCTTCAGCGCCGTCCCGGACCAGTTCGGCGACATCATCAACACCATCGAGCAGTGGGGCGACGTTTCGACCATGACGGTACAAGAGGCGATCGGACGCCTCACCGCGTTCGAGAAGAATAAGCGCGGTCGTCGTCAGAGCGGCGGCGACGAAGGCGAGAAGCTGATGCTTGTTTCGCGTGCGCAGCTGATAACACCCAAGAGCAGGGGATCACTGTAGCACCTCTCAATGTGGAAGTAGGGTATCGATCCGCAGGAGTAAGAAGGTAAAGTTATCTATTCCCTACAACTAGAGTGTCACAAGTTTTAGTTGATTATGCACTAAACAAGTTTAAAGAACAAGATGGTTGATTTAATGGATGGAAGTTTAATGTAACAAAACAAGAATGTAAAAGTGTCCCAATCCTCTTCAATGCAAGAAGACAAGACAAAGGTTTTCTCTTATAGGAACAATGGACATGGGTTCATGGGTTCACTCAATCCTCTCTCCCATCTATGGTGATTATCATGTTATAGATAAAAAAGCACACACAATTGTCATGCTTTAATGGTAAACTTCTATGACGGCTACATGTTCTAAAACACATAGTTAAAAGAAAATAATCAGTTGTGTTGCTAGGTCACCCTCGTAAGGCTAGCGTGGTTTGTTGTCACTCTCACATCATACTTCTTCCTTTTTACCCCCAGATAAAGGATGGTGGGCTGTATTGTGTCACTCAATACATATGCCGTTGTCACATCGGTCATCCCGTAACTACATACATCATACTTCATAATGGACAATATTCTAAACACTAGTGCAATGATTCATAATTCGTGTGCATGACCACATCTCTCTCATCTATCTACACCTTGTGGTGTCAATCACCTCATGACAAGGATAAACAAGGCATTATGCATAAATCGAACCATCACATGCATCATAGAATATCTCCAAAGTATGACAAGTCATAAAAAATCCAACACAACGGTAAATGCATATCAAATATCATCTCATACCACAATATCCACCATAGGAATTACATAGATAGATCCATACTCATGCAAGGTACATCATATGGACTTCAACCATGATCATACATAGAGAGATTAGATCAAGTTACCACCACAAACCCAAAGTCCAGGGGTGGACTACTCCCCCTTCACCATGGTGATGATGGTGGAGATGTTGGAGAAGATGGAGACCACCCCGGCAGCACCCCGCTGGAGTTTTCCCCCTCCAATCTGCAGCTCCAGATCTTCTGTTTCGTGGTTTTGTGTTTCTGCGGCGCTCCCTTTCGAAAACCGTCGGGGGACTATTTTTATAGTCGTTTTTAGATCAAGACGGAGGCTCGGGAAAAAAGATCGATCGCAACAGAGCCACGAGGCCCCAGATGATGGGTCCCATGCGGCCAAGGAATCTGGCCGCGTGGGCCCACTCATCTTGGCCCTCGGGCCTCCGCTTGTTCGCTTCCTTCGCTCCCACGCTTTGTTCCTTCCAAAAACTGATGCTCGTAAATTTCCAGGTCATTTGGACGTCGTTTGGGTCCCTGAAACATCAAAATATAGAAAATAGGGTTTTCTGCCTATGCAGGGTTAATTCCAGAAAAATAGGGAAACAATGAAATATTCCTAAAATCAATATAAAACAATGATATAACCCTTATATGATGCAAATATGATTGAAATATAAGTAATATAATGCAAAGTTCATGTATGTATTTTACATGCATTAGCAGCTGGAAGCCTTGGTCCTTAAAGAGAAGAAGAAGGGGGAGGGCTCCAGCAGCGGCAACAAGAACGACGATGACGACGAGTGCGGTGGTGGCCGTGGCCGAGATGGCGACAAGAAGAAGGAACGTCGCGGCAAGTTCGACAAGTCGAGAATCACCTGCTTCGAGTGTGGCGAGAAAGGACACTTCGCCTCGAAGTGTGAGGAGCCGAAGAAAGAGAAGGCGCTCCTCGCCGACGTCGACGACGAACCAGCGCTGTACATGGCCGTGGCATGTGAGCTCGGGCCGGTGGCAGAGCATGTCGACCTCGAGCCAAAAGAGAAGGAGGCTGAGGTCACGCCATGTGGTGCGTCCAGGCCTGGGCGTTCGGTTAAACCGAACCGATCGGTTCGGTTCCTCGGTTTGTTAAAAATTTCGGTTTTCACGAAACGATGACCGATCGGTTACCTGAGGAAATGCTAACCGAGGATTTCGGTGCCTCAAAATTTCGGTTCGGTCCTCGGGTTGTACCGAATTAACCTACTGCTGTACGTGCACAGAGGAAAGAATGCGGAAATTCTAGGATTCAAGAAGTCGGCTTGTGGCAGGTCCAACTTGCCCAGCCGGCAGCCGCTGCTCGCTGTGCAGTCGTTGGTCGTTCCATCGGGCGTGAGCAGGCGAGCTTGGAGGCAAGGCCGGGAGACAGGGCGACTTGGAGGAGATGGCCCGCCGGCCTCTTGCCAAAATGGAGAGAAGGAGAGGCGGCGCATGCACGCATGGTGCGGCGGCGCTAGGGTGCAGCCGAGTCGTGTACGAGATGGGATTTGGGGGCAGCCGCGAGATGGGGATTGTGATTTCTGAAGTTACGTGGATATGTGGCCATGTGGGGACGATGGTTGGAATTTTTAATGGGCTGATGGGTGCGTATTGGGCTGGGAAATTGAGTGGTTTCAGCTTATTAAGCTATTTATTCGGTTTTTCGGTACGTTCGGGTAAGGAAGGCATACGACCGAAAATACCTGAATTAAATTCGGTTTTTGAGAAGTGCTGACCGTATTAGGAGCGGAATATTTCGGTTCAGGTCATTTCGGTGTCGGTACGGGTTACTTCGGTTCGGTATTTCGGTCCTCGGTTAAAATGCCCACCCCTAGGTGCGTCCATGGAGGAGTAGGAAGCTGTGAAGGCTGAGGCAGACCGGCTGCGTGGCGAGCTGGCCGCAGCTGAAGTGAAGTTGCATGCCATGTCCAATGAGTACAGGGCAGAGGCGCAGAAGACAGTGGCGGCCGTGAGCCGCGACGGTGACCACACACTCATGCTTGAGTGCGTGCATGCATTAGAGGAGGATGCAAGGTTGGCTAGGGAGGAGAATGCCAAGCTGCCGGAGGTGCAGCGTGTGCTCCGCGAAGAGAACAGCGGACTGCATGATCTCGTAAAGAAAGTAATGGCAAGAGCCCTGCCAGCAAGTGCAGCGAATATAGTTGCAGCGGCGCCGGTAGTTGTGACGCCAGCCGTGAAGTTGCTGGGCATGGAGATGCCCGCCATGGAGTCCCTGGAGGTGGATACACCAGTCGTGAAGGAGCTTCAAGTGCAGCTCAAAGTGAAGAAGAAATCTTGCTCAAAGGGGCTGCACTTGCAATCTGTGGAGGTTCCTGATGTTGTTTTGCTGAATGAAGAGAAGATCAAGCCCAATCTGAGTGCCAAAGAGGGTACAACGCTGAACTGTGGTATCTTGACACAGGTGCGAGTAACCACATGTCAGGCAATGGGAAGATGTTCAGGGACCTGGACACTAGCATCAAGGGGACGGTGCGGTTTGGAGACGGCTCTATTGTTCAAATTTGTGGCCGTGGAAGTGTCTTGCTCAGCTGCCCTGGAGGCAAGGAACATGTGCTCAAGAATGTATATTTCATTCCAAAGCTCAGAAGAAACATAGTAAGTCTGGGTCAGCTTGAAGAAGAAGGGTGCAAGTCAGTGGTACACCATGGGTTCCTCAGCGTGTTTGATGGCGCTGGAGAGCTGTTAGCCAGAGCACTGAGATCAAGGAATCGGCTGTACCCTCTGAACCTGAAGAAACCCATGAGCACGTTGTTGAACATGGAGAAGCTGCATGAGGGTGCTCGCATGGTGGCACAAGAAACAACGAGCAGCCGTGGAGGCTCGTCCTGCACGACACGGCGTCGCCGACGCCAAGACATGAAGATCATTTGCGTAGGAGAGTAAGTTGAGCAACAAGATTAGGGAGGTGAATGTTAGTTCTAATATTGTTGTAGGTTTAGTCGTTGGTTTGCTTTAAGTTTTTTAATTAGCAAATAAAACGGTCTTGCAGCATGTGCATGTTCACGCCTTGACCGAATCTATTTCTGTTGATTAGTTAGCTAGCTTGGTGCGGCCTTGACCAGCTCATGGGATGGCATGCTGCGTAGATCACGGCACGCACACATCACGCACATGATTGAGCGTCGTGGGATGGCACGACCGGTAGGCTCGGGTGTGACATGGATCCTTTCCTTTGTAATCATCGTATAAATAAGGAGAAAGAACAGTAAAGCCGTAAGCAGTTACACGGCACCAAAATCACTCGTGTGATTTCCTGTGTGCTTCGCCTGATCATGTGATTAGTTTCAGGCTTGGTGCTGACAATTGGCATCAGAGCCAGCCGAAGGCGAGTTCGGCGGCGATGGGTGATTCAACTCCGGCGAGTCGGTATGGGAAGAGCAGCAGCACGGTGGAAAGTACACGCCGCCGGCGGCCAGGAGGGCCGCTGCCAGCGCCGCAGACGGCTGAGCTGTTGTGATTGCTACCCCATCGAGGGCCATGGGTGTGCCCGTTCAGTATCCGATGTTGACGGACACGAACTACTCACTGTGGGCCGTGAAGATGAAGGTCCTGATGAAGCCGCTGCATGTTTGGTCCGCGATTGAAGGCTCCGATGAGTATGATCAGGCCGCGGACGAGGGGGCATTTGCCGCGCTCTCCCAATCCGTTCCGGATCACATGATGTTGCAGGTTGCCGAGTGCGACACTGCGCGGGAGGCGTGGGAGATGATCCGGTGTGCGCGCCTCGGAGAGGATCGCGTGCAGAAGGCGCGTGCATGACAGCTGAAGAGGCAGTTTGATCGCCTTGACATGGCGGACGGGGAGACGATCCCCGAGTTCGCCAAGAAGACCATCCCGCTGGTGAGCGAGATTCGCTCTCTCGGCATCACACTTAGTGACGAAGCCGTGGTGGAGCGGCTCTTCAGCGCCGTCAGGGACCGGTTCGGCGACATCATCAACACCATCGAGCAGTGGGGCGACGTTTCGACCATGATGGTACAAGAGGCGATCGGACGCCTCACCGCGTTCGAGGAGAACAAGCGCGGTCATCGTCAGAGCGGCGGTGATAAAGGCGAGAAGCTGATGCTTGTTTCGCGCGCACAGCTGGAAGCCTTTGTCCTTAAAGAGAAGAAGAAGGGGGAGGGCTCCAGCAGCGGCAACAAGAACGACGATGACGACGAGTGCGGTGGTGGCCGTGGCCGAGATGGCGACAAGAAGAAGGAACGTCGCGGCAAGTTCGACAAGTCGAGAATCACCAGCTTCGAGTGTGGTGAGAAAGGACACTTCGCCTCGGAGTGTGAGGAGCCGAAGAAAGAGAAGGCGCTCCTCGCCGACGTCGATGATGAACCAGCGCTGTACATGGCCGTGGCATGTGAGCTCGGGCCGGTGGCAGAGCATGTCGACCTCGAGCCAAAAGCGAAGGAGGCTGAGGTCACGCCATGTGGTGCGTCCATGGAGGAGTTGGAAGCTGTGAAGGCTGAGGCGGACCGGCTGCATGGCGAGCTGGCCACAGCTGAAGTGAAGTTGCACGCCATGTCCAATGAGAACAGGGCAGAGGCGCAGAAGACAGTGGCGGCCGTGAGCCGCGACGGTGACCACACACTCATGCTTGAGTGCGTGCATGCATTAGAGGAGGATGCAAGGTTGGCTAGGGAGGAGAATGCCAAGCTGCTGGGGGTGCAGCGTGTGCTCCGCGAAGAGAACAGCGGACTGCATGATCTCGTAAAGAAAGTAATGGCAAGAGCCCTGCCAGCAAGTGCAGCGAATATAGTTGCAGCGACGCCGGTAGCTGTGACGCCAGCCGTGAAGTTGCTGGGCATGGAGACGCCCGCCATGGAGTCCCTGGAGGTGGATACACCAGTCGTGAAGGAGCTTCAAGTGCAGCTCAAAGTGAAGAAGAAATCTTGCTCAAAGGGGCTGCACTTGCAATCTGTGGAGGTTCCTGATGTTGTCTTGCGGAATGAAGAGAAGATCAAGCCCAATCTGAGTGCCAAAGAGGGGTACAACGCTGAACTGTGGTATCTTGACACAGGTGCGAGTAACCACATGTCAGGCAATGGGAAGATGTTCAGGGACCTGGACACTAGCATCAAGGGGACGGTGCGGTTTGGAGACGGCTCTATTGTTCAAATTTGTGGCCGTGGAAGTGTCTTGCTCAGCTGCCCTGGAGGCAAGGAACATGTGCTCAAGAATGTATATTTCATTCCAAAGCTCAGAAGAAACATAGTAAGTCTGGGTCAGCTTGATGAAGAAGGGTGCAAGTCAGTGGTACACCATGGGTTCCTCAGCGTGTTTGATGGCGCTTGAGAGCTGTTAGCCAGAGCACTGAGATCAAGGAATCGGCTGTACCCTCTGAACCTGAAGAAACCCATGAGCACGTTGCTGAACATGGAGAAGCTGCATGAGGGTGCTCGCATGGTGGCACAAGAAACAACGAGCAGCCGTGGAGGCTCGTCCTGCACGACACGGCGTCGCCGACGCCAAGACATGAAGATCATTTGCGTAGGAGAGTAAGTTGAGCAACAAGATTAGGGAGGTGAATGTTAGTTCTAATCTTGTTGTAGGTTTAGTCGTTGGTTTGCTTTAAGTTTTTTAATTAGCAAATAAAACGGTCTTGCAGCGTGTGCATGTTCACGCCTTGACCGGATCTATTTCTGTTGGTTAGTTAGCTAGCTTGGTGCGGCCTTGACCAGCTCATGGGATGGCATGCAGCGTAGATCACGACACGCACACATCACGCACATGATTGAGCGTCGTGGGATGGCACGACCGGTAGGCTCGGGTGTGACGTGGATCCTTTCCTTTGTAATCATCGTATAAATAAGGAGAAAGAACAGAAAAGCCGTAAGCAGTTACACGGCACCAAAATGTCTCGTGTGAGTTCCTGTGTGCTTCGCCTGATCGTATGAGCAGTTACACGGCACCACATGCGAGCAAGTTCATTCCGAACCGCCACCGAGCCCCACCAGCGCTGCCGCTCCATCACCTCCCTCTCCCAACCTCTTCTTTCTTTCGGCAGCTACGGATCCAGCTCACCGAAGGAACTCGCCCCACCTTTGCTGGACCCTCGCGCTGCTTCTCCTCGTGCTGCTCTGGTCGGCTTCCAGGGAGGGCACCGCCGGTGGTGGAGGACATCCGCCTCCCTCCCTCGAGCTGCGGGAGGAGGAAGGACGAGGGTGATGGCGTGTATCACACACGTTCATTGGGAGACCCCAAGAGGAAGGTATGATGTAGTCCAGCAGCAGTTTCCCTTAAAATATGACCAAGGTTTATCGAAACAGGAGGACACGGAGGTTCTTCAGAAGGTGACAGCAGCAGCAAAGTGTGGCGCGGCGCAACACTAGGGACTCCGGTGGCTAACGTGGAACCTGCACACAACACAACCAAACTATTTTGTCCCAACGAAACAGAGAAGTTGTCAATCTCTCCGGCTTGCTGAATACAAAAGGTTAAATGCACAGTGTGTAAAATAGTAGTGATTGCAGAAAGTAACAAGGAACAAATGATTGCAGTAGGTGGTTTTATCAGTATGAGGAAAATTGGACCGGGGTCCATAGTTCACTAGTGATGTCTCTCCATAAAAGATAACTAACATGCTGGATGAACAAATTACAGCTGGGCAATTGACAAATAGAGAGTGCATGACAATGCAATATATGACAAGATGTTCATTATGAGATTTAATTGGGCATTACAACAAAGTATATAGACTTGCTATCCAACTCATCTATGCCTAAATAATCCACCTTCTGGTCAGCATCCGCATCACTTCCAGTATGAAGTTGCAAACAACAGATTATTGCATGAAGTAAAGTGTGTAATGTAAACAATGCAAATGACACGTAGACAATGCATCATTTTTTTATTCCTAGTGGCAACAGCACATCCACAAACTTAGTCGTTTCTGTCAACTCGAGCCCAGATTTCTAGAGGCATGAACCGACTATCTAGCATAAATACTCCCTCTTGGAGTTACAAGCATCTACTTGGCCAAAACATCTACTAGCAACGGAGAGCATGCAAGATCCTAAACAACATAAACATATAGATAGATAAACAACTTTCATATAGTATCAATATTTATCGGATCCCAGCAAACACAACATGTAGCATTACAATAAGATGATCTTGATCATGTTAGGCAGCTCACAAGATCTAAACATGGAGGTATAAAGTGGAGAGACAACCATCTAGCTACTGCTATAGACCCGTAGTCCAAGGATGACCTACTCATGCATCACTCCAGAGGCAGGCATAGCGATGTAGAGCCCTCCGGTGATGATCTCCCCTCCTGCAGGGTGCCGGGAAGAGATTCAGAACCCTCCCGATCTAGGGTTGACGACGACGGCGGTGACGGAACTTTTCGTGGAATATGATCGGTGTTTTTAGGGTACGCGAATCATCGGGAATATATAAGCGAAGAGACGGCGCAGGAAGCTTCGCGAGGCGGCCACGCCAGGGCCTGGCGTGGCCCCACCTTCTGCCACGCCCTAGGGTGGCGTGGGCCCCGCATGGCTCCGCTCCATCTCCCTTTGGACTTCGTGATCGTGTCGGAGAAATATCTGCGTCCCTTTTCGTTTCGTCCAATTCCGAGAATATTTTGCGACTAGCTTTTCTGAAAGAGAAAAAAGCAGAAAATAGGAACTGGCCCTTCGGCATCTTGTTAATAGGTTAGTCCCAGAAAATGCATAAAAATGCTATGAAGTGTAAACAAAACATGTAGCAATTGATATAATAACAACATGGAACATCCAAAATTATAGATACGTTTGAGATGTATCAAGCATCCGCAAGCTTAGTTCATGCTCGTCCTCGAGTAGGTAAACGATAAAAACAACATAATTTTTGAAGTGACATGCTACCAACATAATCTTGATCAAATAATAATGTAATGCACATGAACTAAATGAAGTGATCCAAGTCAATGGTCTATACTTTGCTAACAAGTAAACAAAGTGTAAACAAAATGAATCATACAAGTACAAACTTTCATGAATAATACCTTGGAGACATTGGAGCTATAAGAGTTTGTATAAGAGTCAGCTCACAAAGCAATAAATTCTAAATGAAAGTGTTTGACTTAACACAGAGGAAGATTTAGTTTCAGCAATGGCTTCAACTTCAACATATTTATCTCATGGATATTGTCAAGGCAAAGAATATAATAAGTCAAACACATAATTCATATAAAAACTGTTGTACCAAAGTTGACACTAGTGTTTGCTTGTGGAGACAGAAAGAAGTAGGAAAACTGACTCAACAATAAAGTAAAAGAAAGGCCCTTCGCAGAGTGAAGCAGGGATTAAATCATGTGCTAGAGCTTTTTAAGTTTTTGAAAACAGAAGAAAAATTGTTTTTGAGAGGTGTATGCTAATGGTCAACAAATCAGCGATAGAGTTCTTATCATCTTCCATGCTAACTAAACTTTTAGAGATGTTCCGGGAGTTTATATATACTTTGCATTTATATCATGCACTTTATAGCTTTTTGACACTCCTCCCCACCATTTCCTTTCACAAACCATGGCTAACCGAATCCTCGGGTGCCTGCCAACAATCTCAAACCATGGAGGAGTGTCTATTTCTTTACTTTAGATATTAAGGTGGACTAACCAGCTCTTTTGTGAAATAAAAGTAGATAAGCAGATGAAGCTGCTAGTCTGAAGAAATCAATTAGCATGGAAGATGACAAACCCAACTACCACGTTCTTATGAGCTAGTAAAAAGTGACACAAAAAGAAGTATTTGAATATTTTAAATGTAGCACATGAAAAAATTACTTGGAGTGGCAGGAAAATACCACATAATAGGTAGTTATGGTGGACACAGATGGTATGGATTTTGGCTCAAGGGTTTTGGATGCACAAGCAGCATTCCCTCTTAGTACAGAGTTTAGGCTAGCAAGGTTTTTAAGCAAACACTAACTGTCAACCGATACAGCAAGAACTTATATAAAAAACATGGCTGAAAAATCATAAGACTCTACATTGTCTTTCTTGTTAACCAAAACTTTTACTAGAAAATATCTAGACTTTTAGAACTACCAATGATACAAAGATCAAATATCAACAAGCTTTACAGTAGTTCTTCACAAATTGCCATTACTTACACGATGCACAAGTTTAGACATTTACTTACTTGGTAACTCAAAAAAATTGACAAGTATCAAATTACTCAAGACAATGATCTACAAGACATATGTAAGCATTTTATACCACTACCACATGCATAGCATTTTCTGTTCCAACCAAACACCAATCAACTTATTTAAACAACTCTCCAAACAAATATAAGTGAATCAAGAGAGTACTTTCTTCAAAAAAAATAATAGTTCTAACAAGAGATACATAAAAACAAAGAGCTAGAAGCTTTAGCAGTAGCTAGACAAGAATACTCACCAAGTATAAGTGAAGCACAAGAGTATTCTAATGAAAAAGTGGAGCGTGTCTCTCTCCCAAACAAGAGTGTTAGGATCCAACAAGTATAGAGCAGCAGACAAAACAAAACAAAACAAACTAAAAATAAAAGCACACTGACGCTCCAAGAAAAGTACATATAATGTAAAGGAATAAAAATATAGTCTCACTAGAGATGACCTTCCCCAAGCTTAGATTCTTGAGTCTTCTTGAAATATGCTGGGGAGATCCATGTGAACCTCCCCAAGGTTAAGCTCTTCACTCTTCTTGATCTTGTAATATCATCCTTCTCTCTTAACACTTGAAAACTTCCTTCACATCAAAACTTAACATTTTTCTCATTAGCAGGTTAGTGCATCAAAACAAATAATCTCACTTGGTTCTGTAAGGATACAATTCATAAACAAATATTTTCAAACATTAGCTACTGATACTAGGCTTAAGTGAAGCTCTTCCACAATAAAAGAAACTCACTCAATACTTGGAAAAGAGAGAATGCAAAACAAAGACATAATCTGTCAAAACCAGAATAGTTCATAAAGATGATTTTTTCGGGGCACTTCCGTCGCGTAAATCGAAAAACTCTAGGCGTACGAAAGTTGCGTACATACGTTGGGAACACGCACAAAAAATTTCAAATCAATCGATTTTTTCTAATTTTCTACCGAATTAAACGGTGACGTCCAGAAATCTGTTCCTGTGCAGTAATCCAAAAATAGGTACCATCTTGTCATAAGTGACTTTTCTTGGCACAACAAAAAGCAAATAAAAGATACAAATAAGTTGCTAAAGAAGTAAACAAGACTCCTTGACTCAAAAAACAAAAATAATCAGAAAGTAAAAATAATGGGTTGCCTCCCATAAGCGCTTCTCTTTAATGCCTTTTAGCTAGGCATGAAACATGCATCAAGTATTGTCAAGACCAGAAACATCAACACTATAATTTGTCCTAACAATAGTATCAAAAGGGTGTTTCATCCTCTTCCTAGGGAAGTGTTCCATACCTTTCTTGAGTGGAAATTGAAATTTTATATTTCCCTCTTTCATATCAATAACAGCACCAACAGTTCTAAGAAAAGGTCTTTCCAAAACAATAGGACAAGAAGGATTGCATTCAATATCCAAAACCACAAAATCAACAGGGACAAGGACAACTCGAAAAATAAACTAAGTACAGGAATTTAATTTTTTTGTGTTTTCGATTTTTAACAGCAAATAAGATAAAATAAAATAAACAAAGCAAGACAAAAAACAAAGTAAAGAGATTGGAAGTGTGAGATTCCCCTATCTGGAGATTCCAGTATCCCCGGCAACGGTGCCAGAAAAAGTTGCTTGATGGTGTGTATCACACACGTTCATTGGGAGACCCCAAGAGGAACGTATGATATAGTGCAGCAGCAGTTTTCCTTGAAATATGACCAAGGTTTATCGAACCAGGAGGACACGGAGATTCTTCAGAAGGTAACAGCAGCAGAGTGTGGCGCGGCGCAACACTAGGGACTCCGGTGGCTAACGTGGAACCTGCACACAACACAACCAAACTACTTTGTCCCAACAAAACAGAGAGGTTGTCAATCTCTCCGGCTTGTGATACGTCTCAACCGTATCTATAATTTCTGATGTTCCATGTTCATATTATACCAATTGTTACATGTTTTATATACACTTCATAGCATTTTTATGCATTTTCTGGGACTAACCTATTAACAAGATGCCACAGTGCCAGTTCCTGTTTTCTGCTGTTTTTGTATTCCAGAAAAGCTAGTCTGGAAATATTCTCGGAATTGGACGAAACTTGGACAGGATCTCCTATTTTTCCAACATGTACACGAAAGTCCAAAGGAGAGACGGAGGCGACCGAGGAGGGAGCCACACCCTAGGGCGGCGCGGCCCCACCTCCAACCGCGCCGTGGTGGGGTGTGGGCCCCACGGGTGTCTCCAGCCACCGCCCTTTCGCCTATTTATTCATCTCCGCGGTGAAAACCCTAAAAGAATTGACGATTTCTCCAGAAGAGTTCCGTAGCTCCGCCGCCACCAAAAACCAAGTTTCGGGGGGTGAGAAGTTCCTGTTCCGGCACCCTGCAGGACGGGGATTGACCCCCGGAGCCATCTCCATCGACCACGCCGCCTCCACTTCGACTCCATGATGGTTTGTGAGTAGTTCCCCCATGGACTACGGGTTCTAGCTGTAGCTAGTTGGTACTCTCTCTCCCATGTACTACAATACAATGATCTCATGAGCTGCCTTACATGATTGAGATCCATCTGATGTAATCGGTGTTGTGTTTGTTGGGATCCGATAAATTGTTACATTATGATCAGTCTATCTATTAAAGTTTGTGAAGTTTTTGTTGCTGCAATCTTATTGTGTTTAATGCTTGTCACTAGTGCACGAGTGACATGATCTTAGATTTAAGCTCTATAATTATTGCTTAGATTGTATCTACAAGTTGTTTGCACATGTCCTTGTCCGGAACCCGAGGCCCCAGAGTGACAACAACTGGGATAACTGGAGGGGGTGGTTTTGATATGAGGATCACATGTTTTCACTAAGTGTTAATGCTTTACTCCGGTGCTCTATTAAAAAGAGTACATTAATTACTAGTAGTTTTCCTTGAGGCCCCGCTGCAAACGGGCTGGTAGGACAAAAGATGTTATGCAAGTTTCTCATTGCGAGCACGTATGACTATATATGGAAAACATGCCTACATGATTAATAGACTGGATGTTCTGTCTTAATGCTATTTCAATTCTATCAATTGCCCAACTGTAATTTGTTCACCCAACACTTGTTATTGGAGAGTTACCTCTAGTGTAGATAGCTGGGAACTCCGGTCCATCTGTAATCATCATTGCTTTACCGTCAACTTCACGCATGCAACTATTTTCTGGTACCATTGCTTCTGTGTTACTGTTACTATTGCTCTCATATTACTGCTGCTTTCACATCACCTCTGTTACTAGTGCTTTTCCAGGTGCAGCTAAATTGACAACTCCGCTGTTAAGACTTATAAGTATTCTTTGTCTCCCCTTGTGTCGAATCAATAAATTTGGGTTTTACTTCCCTTAAAGACTGTTGCGATCCCCTATACTTGTGGGTCATCAGCTTGCTGAATACAAAGGGTTAAATGCACAGTGTGAAAAATAGTAGTGATTGCAGAAAGTAACAAGGAACAAATGATTGTAATAGGTGGTTTTATCAGTATGAGGAAAATTGGACCGGGTCCACAGTTCACTAGTGGTGTCTCTCCATAAAAGAAAACTAACATGCTGGGTGAACAAATTACAGCTGGACAATTGACAAATAGAGAGTGCATGACAATGCAATATATGACAAGATATTCATTATGAGATTTAATTAGGCATTACAACAAAGTACATAGACTTGCTATCCAACTCATCTATGCCTAAATAATCCACCTTCAGGTCAGCATCCGCATCACTTCCAGTATTAAGTTGCAAACAACAGATTATTGCATGAAGTAAAGTGTGTAATGTAAACAATGCAAATGACATGTAGACAATGCATCATTGTTTTATCCCTAGTGGCAACAGCACATCCACAACCTTAGTCGTTTCTGTCAACTCGAGCCCAGATTTCTGGAGGCATGAACCCACTATCTAGCATAAATACTCCCTCTTGGAGTTACAAGCATCTACTTGGCCAAAGCATCTACTAACAACGGAGAGCATGCAAGATCATAAACAACATAAACATATAGATAGATAAACAACTGGCTCATAGTATCAATATTCATCGGATCCCAGCAAACACAACATGTAGCATTACAATAAGATGATCTTGATCATGTTAGGCAGCTCACAAGATCTAAACATGGAGGTATAAAGTGGAGAGACAACCATCTAGCTACTGCTATTGACCTGTAGTCCAAGGATGAACTACTCACGCATCACTCCGGAGGCAGGCATGGCGATGTAGAGCCCTCCGGTAATGATCTCCTCTCCTACAGGGTGCCGAGAAGAGCTCCAGAACCCTCCCGATCTAGGGCTGACGACGACGGCGGCGACGGAACTTTTCGTGGAATATGATCAGTGCTTTTAGGGTACACGAATCATCGGGAATATATAGGCGAAGAGGCGGCGCAGGAAGCTTCGCGAGGCGGCCACGCCAGGGCCCGGTGTGGCCCCACCTTCTACCGCGCCCTAGGGTGGCGTTAGCCCCTCGTGGCTCCGCTCTGTCTCCCCTTTGGACTTCGTGATCGTGTGGAGAAATATCTGCGTCCCTTTTCGTTTCGTCCAATTCCGAGAATATTTTGCGACTAGCTTTTCTGAAAGAGAAAAACAACAGAAAACAGGAACTGGCACTTCGGCATCTTGCTAATAGGTTAGTCCCAGAAAATACATAAAAATGCTATGAAGTGTAAACAAAACATGTAGCAATTGATATAATAACAGCATGGAACATCAAAAATTATAGATACGTTTAAGACATATCAGAGGGGCAGCCCTGGTGTGGGGAGGCGGCCCGCAGAGTGGACGGCGCGGACAAGAAGAAGCACGGGCGGTGCTCCTTCTGCCTCTTCTAGGCGATGGGATGGAGATGCAAGGGAGAGGAAAAGGCTGGCGGCAGGAGGGAAGAGCAGACCATCCCAGAATTGTCATGGAGAACGCCGGAGCGGCTGCTCGCCCTCCTCTGCCTCTTCTAGCACACAACCAATACATTCTGGTTGATCTTTCTAGCAGAGGAATTTTGTTAATATGTGCTATCTCCATCTCATGTTTGTAAACCAGTTATTCCTGATAGATCCAAGATGAGATATTCCAAATAAGGATTTATATTGTTTGGAGACATGTGATTACTGCCTTACTGATATGCAGCCCAGTTTACCATGGAATTATAGGTTCGCATTCTCCATTATGTTTCAGTTAAGAAATTATAGCGATTTTATTTAAAAACATTAAGATTTGGCTCCCAGCAAATTTTGTCTCTGAAAGTGTTATCTGCACATTGTTTAGAAGCCCTACATATAGATGTTACCATGAAATTGTGTTTTGGATTGGTCAAGATTGTTGGAGGCGACAAATCCACTTCGAATCAATGCTAATAAGATGGTTTACCTAAAAAATCATGCAATTGTTTAGTGTACTGTCCATATCATATGAATATGATGGAGAATTTAGTTTACTTTAATAGAAAGGGGTTGTTATTACTATCCTCAAGGTACACTAGTAGAAAAACCATCTTTGGTCCAGGGCCGCTCCAGCCATTGGTCCTGGTTCAGTGAAAAACCGGGACCAGTGCCTGGCACTGGTCCCGGTTCGAGCTGCCAGGGGCCCGTGGACCATTGGTCCCGGTTCGGTTGGGTGCATTGGTCCCGGTTCTTGGCACGAACCGGGACCAAAGCTCCAGAGCCGGACACGTGGCCTGCGCGGAGCTTTGGTCCCGGTTCGTGCCAAGAACCGGGACCAATACCCCTCCCCTGCCTATAAAATAACCCCCACCCCCTCTCTTCTCTCCTCTGTTTTTTTTCTGGTTGGATTGGTGGGAAGTGGGTGCTATTTTTTTTCCTTTGCCACGCACAAGATGTGTTCGATGAAATGCCCGAGCCACACTTAAGTTCACACAAGATGATATCCTCGGCCGAGGTTAGCAACTATATCCTTTTCATCTGTAATTGATACAGAAATATTGCACGTGTCGATGTACGGTGGTCATTTCACTATTCAAGATGTTATTGTAATGGTATTTGATAAACTTAATTATATATATGATGCAGATGGATGCACGGATGCGATGGATGTACGGCGAACGACGCAGTTCCGAGTTTATTGCAGGCCTGCATAAATTTCTCGATGTGGCTGAGGCAAACAAAGTGAATAATTTTATGCCTTGTCCATGTGAGAAGTGTCGGAACGTCAGGGAGTACTCTGACCCGAGAACCATTCAAGACCACGTGATTCGGAAAGGTTTCATGCCCAGCTATAATTGTTGGACCAAGCACGGAGAAAGAGGGGTTACGATGGAAGACAATGAAGAAGAGGAGGATGATGACAACTATCCTATGTTCCCTGAGGAATGCGGTGATACTGTAATGGAAGACGTTGAAGAAGAAAGAGGTGAACATCGGGCATCAGATGAGCCCGCTGATGGTCTTGGTGGGGTCATTTCTGATGCAAAGCGAGAATGCGATACAGAAAAGGAGAAGCTAAAGTTGGAGGCCATGCTTGAGGATCACAAAAAGTTGCTGTACCCAAACTGCGAAGATGGCAGCACAAAGCTCGGTACCACACTGGAACTGCTGAAATGGAAGGCAGAGACTGGTTGTTCTGACAAGGGATTTGAGAAGTTACTGAAAATAATGAAGCCGAAGCTTCCAAAGGATAACGAATTGCCCGAGACTACATACGAAGCAAAGAAGGCTATCTGCCCTCTAGGATTAGATGTGCAGAAGATACATGCATGCATTAATGACTGCATCCTGTACCGCGGTGAGTACGAGAACATGGATAAATGCCCGGTATGCAATGCACTGCGGTACAAGATAAGACAAGATGACCCTGGTGATGTTGAGGGCGATGACGAGCCCCCCCGGAAGAGGGTTCCTGCTAAGGTGATGTGGTATGCTCCTATAATACCACGGTTGAAACGTCTGTTCAGAAACAAAGAGCATGCCAGGTTGTTGCGATGGCACAAAGAAGAGCGTAAGAAAGACGGGAAGTTGAGACACCCCGCCGATGGGTCCCAGTGGAGAAAAATCGACAGAGAGTTCCCGACATTTTCAGATGACGCAAGGAACTTAAGATTTGGTCTAAGTACAGATGGCTTTAATCCTTTTGGGGAGCAGAGCTCCAGTCATAGCACTTGGCCCGTGACTCTATGTATCTACAACCTTCCTCCTTGGTTGTGCATGAAGCGGAAGTTCATTATGATGCCAGTGCTCATCCAAGGCCCGAAGCAACCCGGCAACGACATTGATGTGTACCTAAGGCCATTAGTTGATGAACTTTTGCAGTTGTGGTCCGAACCAGGTGTACGTGTGTGGGATGAGCACAAACAACAGGAATTTGACCTACGAGCGTTGCTGTTCGTAACCATCAATGATTGGCCTGCTCTTAGTAACATTTCAGGACAGTCAAACAAGGGATACAATGCATGCACGCACTGTTTAGATAAGACTGAAAGTATACATTTGGGAAACAAGAATGTGTACCTGGGGCATCGTCGATTTCTTCCGAACAGTCATGCCGTAAGAAAGCCCGGCAAGCATTTCAACGGTGAGGCAGATCGCCGGAAGAAGCCTAACCTCCCTGATGGTGATGTTATATATGACATGGTCAAGGATTTAGAAGTAATCTTTGGAAAGGGTCCTGGCAGTCTATCTGTTCCGAATGACGCTGACAACCACGTACCCATATGGAAGAAGTGCTCTATATTCTGGGAGCTACCCTATTGGAAAGTCCTAGAGGTCCGGTCTTCAATCGACGTGATGCACGTGACGAAGAATCTTTGCGTGAACCTGCTAGGCTTCCTGGGCGTGTATGGGAAGACAAAAGATACACCGGAAGCACGGGCAGACCAGCAACGTATGAAAGACCCATACAACAAGCAGACGGATAAAGGGCGTCAATACTTAAGCAGCTACGCTCTTACCAAAGCAGAGAAGGAAATCTTTTTTGAATGCCTGAGCAGTATCAAGGTCCCGGCTGGCTTCTCGTCAAATATAAAGGGAATAATAAATATGGCAAAGAAAAAATTCCAGAACCTGAAGTCTCATGATTGCCACGTGATTATGACGCAGTTGCTTCCGGTTGCATTGAGGGGGCTTCTACCGGAAAATGTTCGAGTACCCATTGTGAAGCTATGTGCATTCCTCAATGCAATATCTCAGAAGGTCATCGATCCAGTAACTCTACCAAGTTTACAGAAGGCTGTGGTCCAATGTCTTGTCAGCTTCGAGTTGGTGTTCCCCCCATCATTCTTCAATATTATGACGCATCTCCTGGTTCACCTAGTCGACGAGATTGCCATTCTCGGTCCTGTATTTCTACACAATATGTTCCCCTTCGAGAGGTTCATGGGAGTCTTGAAGAAATATGTTCATAACCGTGCTAGGCCAGAAGGAAGCATCTCAAGGGGCTATGGAACAGAAGAGGTCATTGAGTTCTGTGTTGACTTTATTCCTGACCTTAAGCCGATTGGTGTTCCTGAATCGCGGCATGAGGGGAGACTGAGTGGAAAAGGCACGCTAGGAAAGAAAGCACTGATATGTAGGGACGGGCATTCTTTAACTCAAGCACACTACACAGTTCTACAAAGTTCCACCTTCGTGGCTCCGTATATCGAGGAACACAAGAATTATGTACGCTCCAAGAACCCGGGGAAGGATGACTCCTGGATTAAAGAAAAACACATGGAGACCTTCGGCAGTTGGTTGCGATTACAGCTCATGAATGACACCACTGTCGGAGATCAGCTCTACTTGTTGGCCGCGTCACCATCTTCGACTGTATTGAATTTCCAAGGGTACGAGATAAATGGGAATACATTTTACACGATCGCCCAAGATAAAAAGAGCACCAACCAGAACAGTGGTGTCCGCTTTGATGCAACAAACGACGATGGGCAAAAGGACACATACTATGGTCGCATAGAGGAGATATGGGAACTTGACTATGGACCTACTTTTAAGGTCCCTTTGTTTCGGTGCAGTTGGGTCAACATGAATGGAGAAGGGATAAAGGTAGACCAGCTGTACGGGATGACAACAGTGGATCTCAAGAATCTTGGTTGTTACAAGAACGAACCATTCGTCCTAGCCAATGATGTGGCTCAGGTTTTCTATGTGAAGGACATGTCCTCCAGACCGAAAAAAAGAAAAAACAAGCAAACGAATACATCAGACGATGAGCCAAAGCGTCACGTAGTTCTTTCAGGGAAAAGAAACATCGTGGGAGTCGAGGACAAGACAGACATGTCAGCAGATTATGATAAGTTTGATGAAATTCCGCCCTTCACAGTGAGAACTGACCCAAGCATCCCGTTAAATAATGAAGATGCTCCATGGTTACGGCTGAAGCGATGTAAATCAATGTAATGTATTAAACCTTTATGTGATGTGTAGTAATGTATTAAACCTTTATGTGGTGAAAACCATAATACACGAAATGGGAGTTTCCATCTAGAAGAAATGGGTTATATCACATGTGAGTTTTCTTTTTTGTTTTCTGTTAATTAATTGCATGACGACCGGTGAAACACGCGTGGTAGGTGGTTGTCGGCTCCCACACCTCCCGTGGGAACCTCTCAAACCTCAGCTTCGACCGTCCAAACACAGTTCCCCCTGCATACAGCCCGACGGTGGCTCGTGAGTTTGAGCGCCACTTCGATCCAAGCAGCGGTAAGACGTCTCTGATGATCTACAACCGTCCGGCAAGACGTCTCTGATGATCTGCAACCGTTTGGAACGGTCGCAGGTCATCAGAGACGTCTTGCCACTGGTTGCCCAAAGATGCCTCTCCGAGTGACGCTGGAATGTTTTGTGTTTGAGCGCCACTTCGATCCAAGCAGCGGCAAGACGTCTCTGATGATCTACAACCGTCCGGCAACACATCTCTGATGATCTGCAACCGTTTGGAACGGTCGCAGGTCATCAGAGACGTCTTGCCGCTGGTTGCCCAAAGATGCCTCTCCGAGTGACGCTGGAATGTTTTGTGTGAGTGAGTAACCTGTCTAGGAGGGCGGCTATATATAGGGTACGTGTGCTTCTTTAGTCCCGGTTGGTAACACCAACCGGGTCATGTGGCTCACGAAGTGGTCGTGATACTGCTGATCCAACAGCTCACAATCCCTCAAAAGAAACACACCCCTGATCCAACGGCTCACAAGCACTTGAAAGAAACACACGATCCGTGTGCTTCTTTAGTCCCGGTTGGTAACACCAACCGGGACTAAAGACGGGCTTTGCGGTCACGACACGTGTCCTCCCCCAGCGCTTCCCTGGGCACGTGTCCTCCCCCAGCGCTGCCCTGGAGGTCTTTATATATTGTCGCCGACGGGGTAAACCCTAATCCACCATTCCTAGCCACGAACGCATCGTCTCCACGAGATGGATCCGCCACGCCCGCCGCAGCGCCTTCTGGACGAGGTCGAGCGTGCTCGGCAGAGCGCGCTTGGGCGCAACCGCGGGAGTCTATCCCGCCGTATGCCCACGAGCCCGACGTGGAGAGGAATGCCCAGCTACCGGCCTCCTGCTCCACCAGGTGCCGCCGCACCTCCACCTGGCGCCGCTGCACCTCCACCAGGCGCCGCCGCTCCTCCCGCGGAGGAGGAGGAGGACGACGACTTCGACTGGAGCGACGACGGGGAAGAAGGTTGTGGGTTGCAGATACAGGAGGCCATGGAATCCTCCTTCCAGTCTGTCCGCGACTACCCTGTCCAGCGAGCCAAGACTTCCTACCAGCTCAAGGCGAAGGAGGCTTCTGATCTGGATTGGGCGCTGAAAGACTCATCCTCCATGGATCTTGCCCTCCGCCGCAAAAGTGCGCGCGAGAACCGGGCGGCCGCCCACGGGGCTGGCTCCTCCCGCCGTTCCCCCTAATCCTACGGCCTTCGAGCCAGCAAGTCCGTTTATGTAGAATAATGTTGGTGATGTTGGATCAGGGGTGTGTTTCTTTCAAGCGCTTGTGAGACGTTGTATCATGTGTAATAATGTCGGCTATGTCGGCTATGTCGTACCAATTGGACCTAATCCAACTTACCATTTCTCTCCGGTTCCAAATGGCTACGCTGTTGTCGCGGTGGATGAAGTGATGAAAGATTATGAGGAGCTGAAGCTGCAACACCCTGCAGGTGAAGATAGGGAGGTGCTTGAACTTGGAGAAGCCAAGAAAGCGACCATTCTATGGCCAAAGGAATTCATCGTGCTTCCGAACTGGCAGCCAAGGCCATCGACTCCTCACCAGTCTCCAGCGCAACAGTCCTCTTCACCGCCTCAGCATTCTCCAGCGCAACAGTCCTCTTCACTGCCTCACCAGTCTCCAGCGCAGCCGTCTCTGCCGCCGCGTCAGCCGTTTCCGCCCACCACTCGTACTATGAGGGGTAAGCGATCACCGAAACGTAAAAGGTCGCCCCTCCCAACAGTACCTCATAAGAATCTTCCCATTAGACCTTATGACAGGACTGTAGCGGAAAACGCCGCGGAGGTGGCTGCCTACAATAAGGCTTTTTTTGCACCAAAAAAGCCCGAGCAGAAGCCGGTATACGATGAAAAATTCAAAAAGTGGAGAAAGTCCTTCCTTGAGCAGCCATCCCAGATATCGATGAATCTGCCATCTGACTATGGTCGTGAACTTACTAAGCTAGCACGTGCCCAGTCTGAGCAGAACAAGGGAAGAAGTGCAAAAAGCGGGAAACAAATTGCCCAGCTCGGACAGCAGAAAAATCAATCGGTCCCCCCGCTCATAGTGTGTTCCGATGTCGACAAGGACTTCAGAGTCGCTATGGATAAAGACCTGAAATTATTGGACCCCAGAGCCATAGCTGCTGCTAAAGAACTTGGTGTCACTGTATCTCAGGCCAAGGAACAGGCTACCGCCTTGGGTATGAGCCTTGGTCAACTTTTAGGCTATGAACATGCGCCAATGTTAGAGATGGCACGGAAATATGTCCAAGGGGAGCCTATGGTCAGTAATGAGGAGATGACGGGTCTATCAACACATATGCGAAATCTGCATACCTGGTACCTGGTGCACACATCAAAGAAGGACGCGAAAGAGTGGTTTCCGCTGGACGTTAGAGTGGAGCATTTCTTCAAACGTTACACTATACAGGTTCAACTGACTGAACTGTTCCAGTTATTCCAAAAGCGCGCCCTCGACAAATCTATCCTCTCTTGCTATTGTCTGTAAGTGATTTATTTTCGTAATTAAGTCTCTAGCTCAGCTCGTTCATTGCCTGTATTATATTATCCTGCCTATATATATATCCATTTGTACGCTATTATGCAGAATGAAGATGCTAGAATGCAAAAGATCTAAAGTTTTTGAGGTTGGGTTCGTTGACCCATATATCGTGAATTCACATACGTTAGTCAATCACCCCAAAGACGTGGAGCATGACCCGACCACCTTTTTAACCATGCAACATTTCTGTACGGAAATACTATTTCCTTACAACTTCGGGTGAGTGTTTCTGTCTTGTACATATTTTTATTTGGCTTTCTCGATGTTAAATGTAATTGATGAGCTATGCATGTCTGCTTTATGTAAACGTCCGCAGGTTCCACTGGATTCTGCTAAGCATTCAACCTGACAAGTCCACAGTTGAAGTCCACGACTCATTAAGTTGGGACCAAGCGTTGTGGTCCGACATGAAAGAAATGCTCAACATGTAATTTCAATCATTATCGCATTATATCGCCCTCTTTCGTTCGTTCCCTGATGTCAAGTAATTAATAACTCCTTTGTTCATTTTCTTTGCCAAAGCAGGTGTTGGACAATTTTCAAACAGAAGGTAGAAGGTCCATTCAAAGATGAGCTAACTTATAAAACGGTGGAAAGTCCGCAGCAGCCACCGGGGAGTAATTTATGTGGATTCTACGTTTGCGAGTTCATTCGCGAGTTGACCACTGAGCGGAGAACAACTTCTTTCAGCAAAATGCGGGAGAAGATCGACCCAGAACTGCGCGTAGGAGCAATTCAAGAGGAATTGGCGGGATTTCTGCTTAGGGAGGTCATCGATGAAAGGAGAGAACATTATGCTTCGGACGATGAACTACATATGCCTTGATGGCTTGATCTATCTCCATGTAATTAAATAGTTGTATTCTCGCAAGAGATCGAATATTAATTATATATGCATCAACATGTACTGTGTATATAGTAGAGCGTATAATATGCGTACGGAAACGATGGAGAGCACGTCGGCGATGCGAAGAAGGGGGAGACGACGGAGGCACCGGCGAGAGGGAGAGGGGCACCGGCGAGAGGGAGAGGAGGCACCGGCGAGAAGGAGAGGGGGCACCGGCGAGAGGGGGCACCGGCGAGAAGGAGAGGGGGCACCGGCGAGAGGGAGAGGGGGCACCGGCGAGAGGGAGACCCTAAACCCTAAATACCAAAAAAAAAACACTCATTGGTCCCGGTTCGTAACAAGAACCGGGACCAATGAGTCTCTCCCCACGCCCAGCCAGAACTGGCCACGTGGCCACCCATTGGTCCCGGTTCGTGGCCCAACCGGGACTAGCATTAGTCCCGATTGGCCAGTCCCGGTTGGGCAACCGGGACTGATGGCCCAACCGAACCGGGACCATAGGCCCATTTTCTACCAGTGGTAATAACCTAAATTCCTAGATTTTTGTAAGGGAGAACAACTTCATTTCCATCCACAGAATTTTGATATGGAATATGCATTGGCTACGCCCTGCATGCCATCGTACGTTGCATGTTGGACAATTCATCTGCATAACACGAAGAACAGCCTACCAGCCAATCACATCGTGCACTGTAGTTCACCTAAACCTAATTAAGCTATCAAATCAAACCGATAATGCTGCGCCGTACCCAGACACGTTCATCTCGCTGACCATCACATGCAAGAACGTGAGGCAGGCGGCGCGGCGAAGCGCGCATACCCGTCTAGTCATTGTTTAAAGCGGATGAGATCTATTACCCGCAAAAAAAAAGTAGTTCTATCTAGAATTAATATAAATGCGAGCAAAATAAATGCACATCAGAAGTGGCTGTAGAGCACAAACAATTTTCTCCAACAATTTCAAGCCATCACCATACATACAACCCAGTAACCCAGACATAAGCACAACACAAAGTTGCCAAAATAAATAGGCATGCCACCACTTGCAAAACACTAGCAGGCCACTTCAAAACACCAGCAAACACATTAACACAACAGCCAACAGAGACAACAACACTCCCCGCAAAAGGAAAATAAAAACAGAGACGCCACGGCCTTACATCAGAGACACACAGACACATATAGTATAAAACACATAGCTCAGCAAAGCGTCAAGCAGCCATGGCGATCTGCGGGAGATGAGACCCGGAGCCGGATCTTCTCACCCCTTTCTTCACCTTGTTGGCAAAACTCAGATACCAAGTGTTTGTGTGCTCATTTTATTTCATATCTCGACTTGTTGGACAAGACATAACCAAGAACAGAACAAACTGTGGGTTTTACTTCTAAACCTACTACGCGTCATGGTAGGTAACTCCTCTACCTTCTATTTACAAAGGGGAAAAATGGCTTTGGTAACTCAGGTTCTCTCCTCCCTTCAAACAGCACCCTTATCACATTTTCTAACTCCTCACCGGTATACTTCTTTTGCTTATTTTTCACTGACATGACTCTTTTTACAGAAAACAATCCTCCCAGAAGTCGGCTTCGTTTTGCCTGCATTGCCAAAAAGGATGCCTCATAAAGGGGAACGATGAAATCGACAATCTCTTGTCGCAGATTGTATTTCAGCTCAGCTGTAACCTTCCATGTCATCTGCTGACTACTGATAATGAGAAATTCGGAGGTAAATTTGTTCAGACGTCGTTGGTTGCTCAAAGAAACCCAACACACATCGAAGTAGCTCCTCCTGTATCGCTGGATCATTGTAATGAGCTTACTCACCAGTTCTACATTGGAGAAGGATGCGCCTGGACGGCGCGAAATTTGCCAAACGTCATAGACGTTATTCAACAGGAATATGATCCTTCGACTTGTTTCACCTTGGAAAATCCTTTCTGCATCATCCTCAAGTTTGGATACCCAAAAATCAAACATGTGAGAGTAAGATTCAATGGTATAATCTCCAGTGGCAAGTATTGACTGCACCGTTTCTGCATTTGTATGGACATATGTCAAGGCATCTATGAGAACATCATTTGCTGGATGAATTGTCGATTCATCGCTGCTATGGATGTCTAGATGTATTCCTCTCAAAGCACTGACCATCTTGTTACGAATACCAGCTATCTCATCAGATCTGTTAAAAAATAGGCCCTCACACTATTATGAACTATTTGAAATAATGTAAATCACAAAGTAGTAGTATTCATTTTGCGAAAAGAAAAAGATTATATTTTACCCTTATTAGTCCCTTACTAGAATATTGTATATGTTGAGGTAGAAGGTAGCCGGACTACAAACACCCCATGCTATGAATACTGAATCCACATCATTTGTGCATAGTAGTTGAGATCTCCATGATCATTTGCACTATAACTACTACGAAGTATAGCAAAATAGTTAATGTGCCAATTGACCATTTGCCCAAATTGTGATATCAAATAATTCTCCTCTTCACAGCTTATGTCAACAAGAAAATAACAAATTGCCCCTGGTTCCTTTTATCCACCCATTTTGCACAGATCCCGTTTTGGACGGACGTGGGTTTGCATCATGAAGAACGGTGTACTTCTCATTGGTTTGGTTCGAGCTTCCGCGATTCCGACCGCTGCCGCCTGCCGGAGCGAGGGGCCGTTATTAGTGGCTTGCGTCATAGAGTAGAGCGCCTAGCTGGACTGTTGCCGGCACAAGCAAGCTTGGAGAAACAAAGGACTAACTTTACCACTGGTTTTTAAAATCACATCCCCGGGGGACTAGGTAGTATAACCAACGAAAAAGTAGCACGCTATTTTCCGGTTAATAGCACGATATATCCTATTTGGAGAGGCTACGCTATATTTAGCCTAAAGTTGACGCTACGGCGCTATTTTCGTCTTATACACACGAAACCACACTAAACATGGTAACGTTATAGCTACGCTAACAAAAAGTCTGGAAATAACGTTAGGCGATGATGATGGCGGGCAATCTGGTGGTTCTTCTAGTTATTCTGAAGATGATGTCAATGATTCTGCTTAAAGTTTAAAATATTTATCTTTTAGTTTATTACTTTTTCATGGTTTTAAACCTCATATTTGTATTCGTGCCATGGATTTGGACTTGACATTTGAATATGGTTACCTGGTTATGCATGTATTGTTTCTGGAAAAAAATAGTGCTGAAATCCTTAATATTTGGGCTATTTCTTACAACTTTTTCATCACGCTATTTTATATGTAACTTCTCTATATCACGTTATATCTTGTATAGCTTCTGGAGGAGAGCCACGCTATTTTTGATAGCACGCTATTTTTTCCCTTGAGTATAACTAGCTGGTATTGTCTACGGTGGCTGAGCTTCTTTTTTTTGTGTGCATTCGACCGCATTTTATTGCTTAATAATGTCTTCAGGGATACAAAGACCATCAGGTGACCGGAGAAGCCAAACCTGACGTCCAACACTACTCATAACAGCACTACGAGCCATCAAATGTGTTTCTGAATTTCACAAACGATTTTCATGTTTGAACAGGGTATGACTAAAACCCTGCCTTGTTGCCTTGATCTCCTGAAGAAACATGCTGTACGTACCACCAAAGGGTCGCTCCATATTGAGGATGTCATCAAGCAGTCCGTCGCCACTACAACTTGTTGAAGATGCAGGTCTTGAGCGTATAGTTCTTTATCGGGGATGTGCATGTGGGAAGAGATCGGTGAACGCAAAAGTTTCCTCGTAGTCTGGGCTACAAGTGGCCCGGATTTTTTATTTTTTTGGAATCAACATTTTAAAGTTTCCAAAAATTCCGAAAAAAATCAGAGTGGTGGAACATAACGTACACTAAGATCATGCAAAGTGTCAACACGAAATATTTTGTATTCTGCTCTACACAAAAATGATAAATATCTGACAGATCTTAGAAATTCGAAATATGCACTGTTCACCACCTCAGATCCAGAAATTTCTCATTTTACACAGCACAAAATACAGAATATTTCGCATTGATATTTTGCACACTAGTTGAAGTCATCATTATCTACATACAGGAATTGTTTCAGAAGTTTTTGAAACTTAGAAGTGTTATTTTCGATTTTTTTCAAAAAAAAAAAGGGTTACATGTAGCTCGTCCTACAAAACGCCTCATTCTCGGTGAAGTCAGTATATATATGTGGTGTATTTTCACATGTACGTGATTGTTCTCTCTTTTTAGGAAATCCAGCACTGACACATATGAATGCATATGCGTGATTACCCCCCCCCCCCCCCCCCCCCCCCCCTCTAGGGCCGGCTCTACATTTTGGGGGCCCTAGTGCAACCACACATTTTTATTCCTAGATGTCTATAAATAATTGATATAAGCGATTAAGCAATGTCATATTACAAAAGAAAATCTAAAAGAGCTGCAAGATATACAAAGTAATATTCCCTTCCAATTTGATTACCTCAAACACCAACCAAATTCCAATGAGCTCGTCGTCAATAATAATTTAGTGCTTCACAAAAAACTCCTTCGGGCATTTCTGAATCCAAAATTGTAATAACCATCAGATCAGCTAGACTAGGGCAATATGTCAATATGTACGCCATAGGGAGCAGAGGAGGGCAATCGAGGAGCTGCAGCTAGGCAGGGCGCTTGGTGGCCTGGCCGCCTGGGCGATCTTCTCTCAAGGCGAAAGGGGAACGAGATCCTCTAACTTTGCAATTCCTGACTTTTCCTAACTTTGGGTCATTAACATGTGAGACCTACCACAGGCGGGACCTACCTGTATGTGACTCAAAGTTAGGGAAAGTCAGGATTGCAAAGTTAGAGGAACCGGCTCCGGCGAAAGGCGGGCGAGGTGTCGCCTCTTCCAAGTCGTACACGAACAAGCGAGAACAGCAGATCATTGATCAATCGATTGCACGTACCGCTAGCGAGCGTAGCTACGTAGCCTTTTCGTCTCCCTGTTGGGCGCCTAGGCCCTTTACAACTTTACTATTTTTCAGCCCAATATCAGCCTGTGTACATAGACATATGTAGTGATGTGCCCCTTAGACATGCGCCCTTGTGCGTCGCACTAGGTCGCCTAAGGTCAGAGCCATCCCTGTCTCCCTCTTCCTCTATCAAAGTTAAAATCTATAAATGTCACCTAAAATATCTACGATAGATATAAGAACATCTCTGACCGCAATCACCATATTTGAGCCTCTATCTGTCCGCGGTGATGTTTGGAAATGTGCGTGGACAGGGCCTAGGCAAACCCTCGTGATGTCATTGGTATCGTGTAACTAAGGGGATTAGCGTAGTGAGAAACATAAAAGGTTACATCGTTTATTCGTGAATGCACAGGAGCCGTTATGGACGTCCATGGTCCCGATGTTGGATATTGTCCGGTAATTACTCCGGGCATGTGTGTCAATCTTTTTATTGAGAGTATTTTGTAGTTATAATGGTTATGAGAAGTGGTCGGAATCATTCCGATGTCACATGAACAACTCCGATGTGAATTGGAGGTGTTCAGATGAAGTTATCATGAAGGCATAAAATACTGGTATCAGGCTGAAAGCCTTTGAGATAATTATGAGAGGACATGATATGTCCCGGGATATCGGGAAGTGTTTCTGATATTAGTGGATAGAGTCGATGATTTTATCTAAATAGTATATCAGGTTCCGGAGTCGTTTCGGAGGAAACCCGGGAAGGGGGGTGCCGGAGGGGGAGTGCCCTAGGGCTGTGCCACATGTGCGGTGCAGACGCATGGGCCCCACGGCCCACCTAGTGTGGCGCACCACCTTCCCCACATTTTTTCCTTTATTTGTTTAAATTGCTTTTTGGAAAGTCTATTTAAATTAATAGATAAAAAGGAAAAAGAAGGAATATTTGAGAGGGACTCCTTGTCCACCCAATTCGGTGGGGGAGGGGATCCAGCCGGGCCTAGACCGGTGCACCATGGGGGAGGGCTTGCCACCTCCCGAAGCCGGCTACCTCCTCCTCCCAACAAATATATACTCCCAACCCCGCCAAGGGTTTAACACATCAACTGATCTCGGTTTTCGAGGTGTCCTCTCTAACGGAGTCTCTCTCTAGATCTCATGTGTTGAGAAATCTCTCTAGTTCTCATATAGATTTAATCTAATTCGATCTACACCATAGACTATGCCGAAAGGTTGTCTCTCATCATCGCTGCCGAGTACTGGAGGGCGGAGCGCTTACGGATTGGCGTAGTGGATGTGTGGATACTGAAAGAGGGATTACACAAGTGATCCTCGCGAGGGAATCGGCAACATTCTCACCTCCCGGCGTGGATGTGAGAATCTTCATCAGTCTTCACCTACAACGTTATCGACAAACACAAGAATTTCTGCAAAGGTGTTTGTAAGTTCTAGATCTAGTATTATGGGATGCAACATATCTTCATATTTGATCTTGGCAGTTATGTAAGGCGGCACATAACCCTACATGCGCTGGCACGTGGTGGCGGCAAAACAAGTAGGTCGAAGCCGAACTGGATGCGGCCAAGTAGGAAGGAAAAAATTATACTCATCAAGTAGCCGGAAGAGTAAATATAAGAGTCTGATCGACGGAGGAGTAAAAATTCCCGACAAGGGATCGGTTATGTGCAGTTTAGCACCTTAAAACCATTTTTTTTTGGGACTTCTGAGAATGTTTTTTTTAAGAGAACGGTTTTAATACATCGGCTAGAGACGCCCTAAGATATGGCAAGTCTGCTATATTTGCTCTTAGTTTTCTGTTGACCAATCTTACGTTACTATCGTTTGATATAAGTAAATCTAGCTATTGATGATCGTCACTAGCAGATAAATGAACATCATGGTTGGAAACTGTCTTTGGCTCCCAAGCACCAGTGATCCCGCTGGTTTAAAAAATGCGAAAACACTATTTATAGGTGTTAAAAAATCTAAAAAAAAATCACGGATGTAGCCAATGATATGTACCACCAACGTGTAAAAAATCAACTTCAAATACGTTGTATTTTGGGCTACACAAAAATGACAAAAATGTAGATCCAAATATGTATATTTTCAAATCTCCAATTTTTTCATTTTCGTGTAGCCCAAAATACAACATAGTTTAAGTTGATTTTTTAGACGTTTTCAAATCTCCATAATTGGGTACATCCGTGATTTTTTCAGACTTTTTTAGAACTTATAAATAAAGTTTTTGAATTGTTTAAACCGCCGGGAACACTAGTGCCCGGGAGCACCAAATCTCCTCTCACATCATGGCGCACTACTCTTTTTCTGCTTGTTGTATGAGTCTTGGCTCTTGATTATCAAAAGCATTCAGCACGAGTCATTCCACCAACGGCTTCCCGTCACACACTACCGGAAACGACATCTTTGCCGTGTGGCCAAATCACACGGCAAAGGTCTTGCGGAACACGGCAAAGACTTTGCCGTGTCTAACTGCACGGCAAACACTACACGGCATAATAAGCGTCGGTAAAGGCTCTTTGCCGTGAGCTTTATGAAAACAACACGGCAAAGGGTTTTGCCGTGTGCTAGTTGTTTGCCGTGCGCCATTGTGGCCAAAGTCGTGGTCAACCCTCACCTCGAGCCTTTGCCGTGTGCCAAAATGTTGCCGTGCGTCCAAGCTTTGCCGTGCGTCTGTATAAATCGCCTCACGGCAAACCTTTAAACTTTGCCGTGTGCTTTTCAGAAAAAAGCACGGCAAATCTTCGAACTCTGCCGTGTGCTCGTCCAGAACTTGCACAGCAAAAGTTTGGACTCTGCCGTGTGCTTTTCAGAAAATTGCACGGCAAATCCCCGTTGCCCAGCACCTTTGCCTCGCCCCTTTGCCGTGTGCCACGATCAGCAGCACACGGCAAATTGACCAATATGGTCATCCCAGGTTGCCAGGAGCACAGGTGCGTGCCACGTATGCCTCTGTGCTGTGTGGCTCCTCACGGCAAACAGCTGTGCCGTGTGCCTTCTCACGGCAAAGCAGCTTTGCCGTGTGTTTTTCTGAAGGGGTACACGGCAAAGTGATCATATGGCACACCTTCATTCTGTTTCTTAAAAAATCCCTGCATTTTACAGACAATTCACAAAATAATTCACAGATGACAATTCTGACATAAATATGACTAAATAGTGCTCCATTACATATATAAACAAGATCAAACTCCTCCATAAGACTAAAATCAACATGAACTCAACATAGTTCAAAGTCCACAAATATAAGACTAAAATCAACATGAACTCCACAAACATGAATTCAACATAGTCCAAACTCCACATAGCACAAACATAGTCTCAAACAACACATAGGCATAAGTCAACATAGCATCCACATGAACTCCGCGACGATGGACGGATGGCGAAGATGGACGTCATTGTTGATCCTCCTACAAGTTCATACAAAAATCATGAGTTTGACAACTAAAATAGCTAAGTGTCAATGTCATGTGCATCATTAAACTAACAAAGTGGAAATGGCTATGTCGATCTAAGTGAGACATGAAGTAAGTTTTCGAACGAGAGTGGTAGCAAGTTGAAATGGTAACTAACCTCTACTGGCCTTCCGGCGGCGGAGTAGGTCCTCAACATCATTGAGGAGGATCGTCCTACATGTTTGCAAAAAAATGATGAGTTCGACAACTAGGTGGAAATGGCATAGTCATGGCATTAAAAGAAAGCTAACTAAAATTTGATGAGTTGAACTAACTAAAATTTGATAAGTTGAACTAATGGGTAAAATTTGACAAGTTCAACTAACTAAATTTTGACAAGTTGAACTAAAGTGGCAATGGCATGGCTAACTAAGTGACAATGGCATTTTGACAAGTCGTGCGAACATACCCACGGGATCCTCCGGACAACGTTAGGGTTGGAGATTTGGGCTGCCCCTCCGGATTATCCTGGCCACCAAGCGGCGGCGCCATCGAGTGAGATCCACCCGCCGATCCTGGATTCACCTACAACATGAAAAAAGTCTCGCATTACACAAGTAATTTAGTTACAACAATAAGATGGATAGAATGACAAGTTTGAGAACATACCCATGGGAACATCGGTGGAGGCGGTGGAGGGAACATTCCCATGGCAACAGCCCCGTCCCCAGGAGCAATGCGCTGCATCGTGCCAAACATCCACTCCATCATCTGCCTCTGATGCTCCTGCTGCTGCCTGCAATACTCCTGATGCTGCTCCTGCTGCTGCCGCATCTGCTCCTGCTGCTGCCGGATCTGCTCTGCTGCTGCAGCTGCTGCTCATAGAGCACCTGCTTCTGCCGGAGCTCGTCGACAGCTAGACTCGAAACTCGTGGGCGGGTCTCCACAGCAGGCGCACCAGGCGCCCTCCCACGGCGGACCTGGCGTAGAGACGGGACGGTGCGAGGGTCGATGGAGCCGTCACCTATCCACAAGCGGCCATTCGCCGCGCCTTGCCCCGCAAGCACGACAGCCTCGACGTCAAGTGGACTGGTGAGAGGGTCAGCTTCCTCACCGTTGCGCTCCTTGAACTTCTCCGTGTACCCCTTGCTCCGGAGCTCGGCGCTCTGGTTGATCCACATCGACCCTGTCTCAGGATCCGGCGCATCCCTGGTACGCATCTTTGACCAGACGGCGAAGGGCGAGGGGTCTACGCCGGTCTTCAATTTCTGCAAAGAGAGCACGAACATAGGTGAAAAGGAGACGATATTGCAAAAGAGAGCACGAACATAGGTGGATTAAAGAATGCATTTGCTCACCTCATTTTGTATGCATTGGGAGAGGCTGAGGTTGCCTTGGCGGTGTGTTCCACCCTTGTTCTCCGCCCGCTTTGCCTTTCCCTCCGCGTGTATCTTGAGATACTCCGGCTAGTCCACCACGCTACCATCGCGAGGTGGCAGTCGGTTGTTACCGACGTACGGAGGAGGCACCTACGTGCACAGAACACACATATTAATGATATTACACGGCGGTCAACAAAATCGATAATATAGAAATGACGCTACCTGCAGGTACTGCCATGGCTGCATCAAGATGTCCCGAGCACGCTTCTTTCCAGCCCAATGTTCTTTTCGGCGTACCAATTGCGGACAGATTCCACGCGAGCCTCGTAGTGCATGTCCGTCACCATCTTAGAGGCCATCGTCAAAGGATGGCCTCGCACTTTTCAAAATCCTCCTTCCGACAGGTGAAGAAGTTCTACAAGCATGCACACATAGGTAAAATAGGGTCAAAGCCATTAGTGCAATCTCGGATTTATAGAATGATGAGAAGTCAAACAAACTTACCCAGAAATAGGCGAGTGTCTTAAGCGCCATGTTGCGGTACTCGCCATCGGGATCCGGCGCGAAACAGTAGTGCCTGAAAGTCCAAGCTACACTCTTGCCACCCTCTGGGAGGGTGACAATCCCTGGGAAGAACTTCCTGAGACAACATCCAAGGATGCTCGCGTAGGTACGCTGTCCCTTCACTTTAGGAGGCTGGTACTCAAATGTCCTACACAATGAGAAAACCAAAATTAGTATAGTTAGCGGGTCAAAACACAATGAGAAGCTAAAATTGAACAAAAACTATAATAAGTACCTTTTTCCAACAGGCAGGAGAAGAGTGTTCTTGTAGGCGTAATATCGGGGATCGGGGAGTCCCGCCGACCCCCGCTGATACGGCGGCCTGGTCCGTGGCTCAGGGATATCCTCCTCAGTCTCAACCCACTCCTCCGGCGGGTCCCACTGCAGCGTCGGGTCAAGCACAACCCGTCCTCCCCAGGTCCCTCCTCGCGCCCCTCCCCTCGCTGTCATCCTCCTCGTCCTCCTCCTCGCCCTCCTCAGAAGCCTCCGGCAGCAGCTCATCCTCAGAAGCCAGCGACTCGCTCTCAGAGTCCGACTGCACCTCCTGATCGTACTCCGCGTCATCCTCGTCGGGCTCCTCGGCAGGGAGAGGACTAGGAGTCCTGGTAGGCCTCCTTCTCGTCCTCGTACTCCCACGTCGTCCACTCCTCGCGGTGGAGGTGAGGTGGAGGTGAGGGAGGAGGTGGAGGTGCCGAACTCGATCCCACCAGGAGTGCCTTCACGCTGCCCACCTTTTTGCGAACGCCTTCTTCAATTTGTTTCCCCCCATGTTTCCTGCATTGACAAAAAAATAGGTTTCATCAGTATACATGATCCAAAATTAAGGTAAATAGATGAAGCAACAATGAGTAAAGCGAAAATGAATACAATTAGATGAAGTAGCGACAATTAAGGTAAATGGAGTAGCGACAATGAGTTCTCACAAAATAAAGTAGCGACAATCACTATTACATAAAGTAGCATTGACCTATTACATATAAGCTAGACTGGCAATTACTAATACATGTGTCCTCATCGCTATCAGTAGCCTGTGTCGAGATCATCGGGACCAACTATTGGACCACCCGTGTCGTCATCACTGTCAGGGTCGCCACACCACCAACCATCCACGGAACCTGGAGGTGGTCCCTCTGGCTCATCGACGTGAAGTCCTGCGTGGAAGCGCTCTAGCAAAGTCACGTCGGCTTGGTTATGAACCTCCTCGACTTCATCATGCGCGGTGTCTTCCTCCATTCCAGCATCTTCGTTTTGTTCGCCGTATTCCATGTCATCATCGGTCGGCAAGTTGATAGTGAATTTCCCAGGGAGCCCTCCATCCTGATAGAACTCGCCGTCAGATGTTGAGGGGTCTAGGCGGCGGTAATCTTGACCGTTAGGCATAGCCGGCCTACTGTGCGACGGTACCGTCACCACAACATCCCACCCCTGTAGACGCTTTTGATATGCTTTTGATGTCTTCTTGCACGGGTACGGGAGATAGAATACTTGGAAGGCCTGGGTAGCCAAAATGTAGACGTCGTCTCCCGAATACTTGGAGCTTCGTTCAACTTCGACCAATCCAATTGTAGGATCCCGTCTAACCCGACGCGGGTCTAACCAATTGCATTTGAATACAACGGGATCTAGCCCTTTACCAAAACCATAATTCAACTCGTATATAGCCTCAACTCTTCCATAGTAATGGAGTTTATCTGAGCCTTCACATAACACCCCACTATTTATTGTCTTCCGGTTGCCCCGGTTTGTTGTGTGGTCATGGGTATGGAAGCGATATCCATTCACGTCATAAGCATGGAATGAGTTGACGGAATGGCTAAAGCCATGGGCAATGTTTCTAAGCTCTGGCTTCATCTCTTTGTCCTTTTTTGCCTACAAGTTTAGCACGAGAAGTTTAGAACGAGGAATGATCGATGAATGTCCACGGTACTAGAAAAGTTAGACAGAACAGTACCAAACCCGCGAACCAGCTAATGAAACCACCACCCTTGCCAAAACCACCACCGTTGTCAAAAAGATCCTTCGACTCTTTCGGGGTAGGGTCCCTTCTCAGCTTCCAGTTTTCACGAGTGAATCGTCTACGCCAATGAGAAAAGAGGAGTTAGCCACGAATATAGGAGTGAATGTTTGTGAAATACTAAATGGTGAAAGACTTACTCGCGGTACGGCTTCACTTCCTCCATACTCATCAAGATATACGAGGAGATCATATCCCGCTCGAGCTTTTTCATGATGAACTTCTTCGTGCCACTTGATTTGCCACCGAGCCCTATGAAGATGCTAAGCTTGGGTACATCTTCAGGGTTGGCTGCATTGTAGCGAACGACTGGATTGTGGATTGTGGGAATGTTGGCATCATAGAAACCTGTCGTGAAGTTTGACACCTCCTCGTTAAGGCATGCCTCGGCCATGGATGCCTCGATCTTGCATTTATTCCCGCAATTCTGGCGTAGGTCTTTCATTTTTCTCTCAGGCCCAAACTGCCAACGGGTCGACACAGGCCCCCCCATTAAAGCCTCGTGCGCGAGATGCAAGATCATATGTTGCATCGGATTAAAAAACCCTGGCGGAAGTATCGTCTCTAGCTTGCAAAGCAACTCGGGTGCCTGTTCATGCAGCTTCAGAACCACTTCACGATCTAACTCCCTTGCACAAATCTGGCGGAAGAAAAAGCTCAACTCCGCCAGTACTCGCCAAGTCTCCTCATCGACATAGCCTCGAATCATCACCGGCATTATGCGCTCAAGCCACACGTGGTAGTCATGACTCTTCAGCCCTCCTACTCGCTGCGTGTCCAGGTTCACACACCTCGCCCAGTTAGCTGCATAACCATCAGGGAAGTACAAACACTCCACGAGCCACTGTAATATTTCCCTTTTTTCCGGCCTTGTAGGGCAGAACCGAGCCTTTGGCTTAGACCACCTAGTGCCGTTGACTCCAGGAGGCTTCATATCAAGATTGGCCTGTCACAAAGTACTTCTTGGTCCATTCGAGCCTTGACGTTATCCTTCGTCTTCTCAGTCTCCATGATGGTGCTATAAAGAGCCTCGGCGATATTCTTTTCGGTGTGCATTACATCAATGTTGTGTGGAAGCTCGACATCCTCCATGTAAGGGAGCAGCTTCCAGAAGCACGGAATGTGAGTCCACTGGTGCGTCTCCCCATAACCCACGAAACCATTCCCATCGGGGTTAGGCACGAGAGCTTCTAGCTCAGCCTTGATTTCTCTTCCGGTCATCAGACGTGGTTTCGGAGCATGGATCTCGACTCCTTTCTTAACCGCTTTACGTCACTCCTGTATCTATGACCTGGGTCAAGGAACTGTCGATGTTGATCAAAGCATGAATACTTGCCTCCCTTCGTAAGCCATGAGAAAGTCATAGCCTGTCTGCACTGTGGGCAAGGCCACTTCCCATGTGTACACCAGCCGCAGAACAAAGCACGCGCTGGTAAGTCATGCAGGGATGTGTGGTACCAGACATACATATCGAAGTGATCATTTGTTGAGGCGTCATATGTTTGGACCCCGCGACCGTTCCAGCCAACAGCCAAGTCTTCAACCAGCGGTTCCAGGTACATGTTCATGTTCTTACCCGGGTATTTCGGTCCTGGGATTATCATCGACAATAACATGTTATGTGATCTCATGGACTCGCCGGGGGGAGGTTCTGGGTATGACAATGATACGTCTCCAACGTATATATAATTTCTGATGTTTCATGCTTGTTTTTTTATCATTGTCACATGTTTTATATGCATTATATATCATTATTATACATTTTCTGGGACTAACCTATTAACAAGATGCCACAGTGCCAGTTCCTGTTTTCTGCTGTTTTTGGTTCCAGAAAAGCTGTTCGGGCAATATTCTCGGAATTCGACGAAACAAAAGCCAAACCTCCTATTTTTCCGAGGGACACACGGAGCCAGAAGGGCAAGCCAGGGGAGGCCCACGGCCTCCAAACCACCTCTTGGGGCGGCTGGGCCCACAGGCGCGCCGGGAGGTGAGGAGGGAGCCTAGGACCTCCACCGACGTTGCCCCTTCGCCTATTTAGTCACCCCGACGCGAAAACCCTAAATATATATCTAATACTCCAGAAAGACTTCCGCAGCGCCGTCGCCATCGCGAGACCTCGTTTCGGGGGTCAGAAGTTCCTGTTCTGGCACCCTGCCGGGACGGGAATTGACCCCCGGAGCCATCTCCATCGACTCCACTGCCTCCACTTCGACTCCATGATGGTTTGTGAGTAGTTCCCCCATGGACTACGGGTTCTTGGCTGTAGCTAGTTGGTACTCTCTCTCCCATGTACTTCAATACAATGATCTCATGAGCTGCCTTACATGATTGAGATCCATATGATGTAATTGGTGTTGTGTTTGTTGGGATCCGATGAATTGTTACATTATGATCAGATTGTTCATCATATTATCATACTATTGTTTATTTAAGATCTTGCATGCTCTCCGGTACTTGTGGTTACCTTGATCAAGTAGTTGCTTGTATCTCCAAGAGGGAGTATTTATGCTAGATAGTTGGGTTCAAACTCTATTTAACCTGGGATAGTGACAGCAAGTTCTAAGGTTGTAGATGTGTTGTTGCCACTAGGGGTAAAACAGCAATGCTTTGTCTAAGGATGAATGTGTTATTTACATTTTGCACAATACTTAATGCAATAATCTGTTGTTTGCAACTTAATACTGGAAGGGGTGCGGATGCTAACCGGAAGGTGGATTATTTAGGCACAGATGCATGCTGGATAGCGGTCTGTGTACCTTGTCGTAATGCCCAATTAAATACTACAGTAAACCTTATCTTATCATAAGCATGCATTGTCATGCCCTCACAGTTATCAATTGCCCAACTGTAATTTGTTCACCCAACACCTGTTATTTGTTTGGAGAAGTTACCACTAGTGTAGATAGCTGGGAACCCCGGTCCATTTGTCATCATCATTGCTCTCCGGTCCTATATGTCATTAGAAGTAGTATCAACTATTTTCTGGTGTCATTGCCTCCGTGTTACTGCTGCTGTGTTACTGTTACTATTACTCTCATATTACTGCTGCTTTCACATCACCCCTGTTACTAGTGCTTTTCCAGGTGCAGCTGAATTGACAACTCAGTTGTTAAGGCTTATAAGTATTCTTTGTCTCCCCTTGTGTCGAATCAATAAATTTGGGTTTTACTTCCCTCGAAGACTGTTGCGATCCCCTATACTTGTGGGTTATCAAGACTATTTTCTGGCGCCGTTGCCGGGGAGCATAGCTCTACTCATAAGTTCACCTGGGGAGTACACTCTACCTCTCTCTCTGTTTTTATTTTATTTTGTTTTGCTTAGTTTATTTTTGTCTAGTTTATTTGTGCTTAGTTTATTTTTGTTTAGTTTTGTTTTGTTTAGTTTACTTTTGTCTAGTTTATTTTTGCTTTGTTTTGTTTTTCTTATAAATTCGAAAATCCATAAAAATTTGAAAAACCGAAAAATTTAAAAACTGTTGTTATGGAAGAACCCACAACCTATATGGAGCTATTAGAATTATATATGAAGTATAGAGAATCAAAAAAGGGTGAAGTCATGAGTGTTGTGTTAGAAAGGTTGAATACAATTGCTAAAATCTTGCTTAAACGCCATGATATAAACTGTTGCTCTAAACAGGATACTAAACATCTTAAATTCCAATGTGGCTTTAGTGAAGAAGTTTTAATTGTGAACTATCATTGGAATAACTATGTTCATCTTGGGTTCGAAGAAGTAGAACAATTTGTTTTATTTATGGGAGCCTCTGAGATAGAATCTTTCATGGCTAAAAATTATGAAACTTGTATTGCTTGTAAGGACCTTAAAGATTATGTCTCTTCTATCCTTGATTATTGCATAGAACATTACAGCAATAATCCTTATATCGTTGATTACAAAGAGAGACTCATTAATGCACAAGAATGCACTCACAATTTGCAGGAACCTGTGGAAGAAGAAATTGCTGAACCTGAAAGCTCATTAGATGAAAAAGAGGAGGAGAGTGATGAACAAAAGGAGGAAGAATGAATTAGCTACCCATGCCGACCTTCTAATGAGAGTAACTCTTTATCTCTTACATTATTTGATTGCCCTCCATGCTTACCCAATGAGGATGAATGTTATGTTCCTGTGGATTCTCTTGAAATTTTTCCTATGAGTAAAACTTGTGAGAATAATTATGCTACTGTTATATATGATAATCCATGCTATTTTGATAAATCTTATGATAATCCTTTATTTGTGGCTGATATCGAAATGCATGGTACCAAAGAGTTTTGCTTAGAAAATGTTTATGATAAAGCTCTAGATGATGGTCCTATGTTACTTGATAATATTAATTGTGCTACTAATGTAAATGGGATAGGAGAAGTCTTGACTTTATCTAGGCGTCCCATATATGTTGAGAGTGATCAATCATCTTGTTATAAAATTGTTACATGTGGGTTCGAAATTTTAAATCCCACTACTTATGAGCTTGATAAAAATTATTTGTTTGTAGATCATGAAAAGCATGCTTTATGTGATAGTTATATTGTTGAGTTTATTCATGATGCTACTGAAAATTATTATGAGAGAGGAAAATATGGTTGTAGAAAATTTCATGGTACTAAAACACCTCTCTATATGCTGAAACTTTTGAAGTTACTCTTGTTTTATCTTCCTATGCTTGTCACTTTGTTCTATATGAATTTATTTGTGTACAAGTTTCCTATGCATAGGAAGTGGGTTAGACTTAAATGTGTTTTGAATTTGCTTCTTGATGCTCCTTTTGCTTCATTTTCTATTTTCATGAGAGCATCATTAAAACTATCAAGCCTAGCTAAAAGGCATTAAAGAAAAGCGCTCTTGGGAGACAACCCATGTTTTATTTCTGTAATTTTTCTTTTGCTTTTTGAGTCAAGGAGCTTGCTTACTTCTGTAACAACTCCTTTGTATCTTTACTTTTTCGAATTGTTGTGCCAAGAAGAGCCTTTAATGATTAGATGATGCTAGATTTGGATTCTGCGCAGGGACAGATTTTTAGCTGTCACCAATTTGAGCTTTTCTCCCTGGAGAAAAATCTAAAAATTCTATAAAAAATCACGCATCTTCCTTAGATATGTACGCATCTTTCATTAACTTCACTTTTTCCGATTTGAGCAACGGAAGTAGCTCGAAAAAATTCGTCTTTACTGGCTGTTCTGTTTTGACAGATTTTGTCTCTGTTTTTTGCATTGTCTCTTGTGGACTTTAAGTGAGGTTCTCTAGACGTGGAGGGCTGTAGCTAATGTTTTATTGAGTATTGCAATGTGTCACTACAGAACCAAAAGTGGATTAATATTTTTGAGTACTAACCCCTCTAATGAAGTTTATGAGAAGTTTGGTGTGGCAGAACTTTTCAAGGGTCAAGAGAGAAGGATGATATTGTGATCAAGAAGAGTGAAGAGCCTAAGCTTGGCGATGCCCAAGGCATCCCCTTCTTCATCATCAACTTATCAGGTCATCTCTAGTGAAACTATATTTTAATTCGGTCACATCATATGTGTTGTTCTTGGAGCGTCTTTGTGTTTTGTTTGTTATTTTTGTTTCTGATCATATCAATGTCGGATCCTATCTATCTTGTTTGGGAGAGAGACACGCTCCGCTTTTTCATTTGAATACTCCTATTCTTCACTTATATTTGTTGAGTATTCATTTTCACACTGCTTAGCTTCTAGCTCTTGGTTTTCATGTATCTCTTGTTCAGAGCTATTAGTTATTTTATAGAAAGTACTCTGTTGCTTCACTTATATTTATTTGGAGAGTTGCTTGGTTGATGTGTTGGTCCAGAAATTTTTGCATGTGGTAGTGGTATAATGAAAAACTTGCATAATCTTGTAGATCATTGAACTTTGATAATCTGATTCTTTGCAAACGTTTTGAGATATTTAGATGGTAAAGCTTGCTGGTTAATTAAGCTAAAATCATTAGTGGATTGTTGTCTTTAGGCTTGTACCGTACTACAAACTCTAAAATTGTTGAAGGTGTAGTTGGACTTGATAGCTTTCCATGTCTGAAAGTTCATTGTAATAACTAAGTTGTGCTGAAGGTCGAGGGATCTAACGGGGTACTTGTACCGCCGTGAACGGCCCTTCTTGGAGTGAATTTTAATCATGCTCTTAATGTTGAACCTGCTAGTTGTTTGCAATAAACTTGTGAGTTCTTTTTGACTAATGTTAAGCTACGGTTTTTGGCACTTCCACCATCCAAATTTGCTAGCCTCTTCGGTGCTGTGCATTGCCTTCTGCTCACATTGAGAGTTGTGCATACTTCGCCAGTACATCCAACCCCGTGGGAGGACTTTCTCTTGTTCTCCTACACATAAGCCCAAACATCTTCCTCAAAACAGCCACCATACCTACCTACCACAGCATTTCCATAGCTGTTCCGAGATATATTGCCATGCAACTTCCATCTTACATTACATGACTTGTTGTCATTTGTCACTTATATATTGCTTTGTGTGATTCTATACAGCTGATGTGTGGTTTACCCATGTTACGCTAGATCATTGCATATCCTGCTACACTGGCAGAGGCATACAGTTTCATACATCATGTCTTGTTCGTTATGAGTTATATGTACCAAAAAGTGTGTTGTCATATTAGAATGTTGCCCCTGAAAGTGAAAAGTGCTATGTGGCCATCGAAAAGAGAAACAGAAAAAGAAAAAAAATAGAAAAAAGGAAAAAAGAAAAAAAGAATAAAGAAAAAGGGGGCAACATTACTATCCTTTATCCACACTTGTGCTCATGTTATAGCACCTGCAGTATTCATAGTCATCATTTGTGCTCGTGTTTAGCACCTATACTCCATGTGAGAGAGTTTTCATGTTCTACTAGTATAACTATGTGGGGAATTTACACTATAGAACTTGGGTTGTATATTCCAATGATGAGCTTCCTCAAAAGTGCTCTAGATCTTCATGAGCAACCAAGTTGGATGCACCCCCACTAGTTCCATTGGAGAGGTTTCATACACATATAGCTCTATGTGCATCCGTTGCATGGCAATCACTACTCCTTACATAGCTTCGATTATAAGACTTCCTCTTGTCTAATGATCACTTATAGCTTTGTGAGACTTTCTTCCATTGGTCTTCCAAACCCCCATTAATGTTCTCTTTGCCATAACATCCTGGTGCCAATACCAAATGCTTGCGCTCACCGGTTGAGTAGACTTCGAAACAGTTGATTCATGACGTTCATGTTTATGTTTACTTGGCTGAATCCTTCTATGTTATGAAAATTTGCTTGATGCTTGGATTGAAGGATAGAACTCCTACGCTGGATACTTAAACCATCTTTAATGAACCTTGTACGGTTTCATGTCTTTAAAGCGATAGTTCATGAAAACTTTTAGCTTGTTTGACTCTTGCTTTATTATCTCTTATATCAACTATAGACATTTGCTTTGAATGATTTGATCTCAGCTCACATGCCTTACATTATTATTGGATCAAGATTATGTTGGTAGCATGTCACTTCAGAAATTATTTTCTTTTTATCGTTTACCTACTCGAGGACGAGTAGGAACTAAGCTTGGGGATGCTTGATACGTCTCCAACGTATCTATAATTTCTGATGTTTCATGCTTGTTTTATGTATCATTGTCACATGTTTTATATGCATTATATATCATTATTATACATTTTCTGTGACTAACCTATTAACAAGATGCCACAGTGCCAGTTCCTGTTTTCTGCTGTTTTTGGTTCCAGAAAAGCTGTTCGGGCAATATTCTCGGAATTCGACGAAACAAAAGCCAAACCTCCTATTTTTCCGAGGGACACACGGAGCCAGAAGGGCAAGCCAGGGGGAGGCCCACGGCCTCCAAACCACCTCTTGGGGCGGCTGGGCCCACAGGCGCGCCGGGAGGTGAGGAGGGAGCCCAGGACCTCCACCGACGTTGCCCCTTCGCCTATTTAGTCACCCCGACGCGAAAACCCTAAGTATATATCTAATACTCCAGAAAGACTTCCGCAGCGCCGTCGCCATCGCGAGACCTCGTTTCGGGGGTCAGAAGTTCCTGTTCTGGCACCCTGCCGGGACGGGGATTGACCCCCGGAGCCATCTCCATCGACTCCACTGCCTCCACTTCGACTCCATGATGGTTTGTGAGTAGTTCCCCCATGGACTACGGGTTCTTGGCTGTAGCTAGTTGGTACTCTCTCTCCCATGTACTTCAATACAATGATCTCATGAGCTGCCTTACATGATTGAGATCCATATGATGTAATTGGTGTTGTGTTTGTTGGGATCCGATGAATTGTTACATTATGATCAGATTGTTCATCATATTATCATACTATTGTTTATTTAAGATCTTGCATGCTCTCCGGTACTTGTGGTTACCTTGATCAAGTAGTTGCTTGTATCTCCAAGAGGGAGTATTTATGCTAGATAGTTGGGTTCAACCTTTATTTAACCTGGGATAGTGACAGCAAGTTCTAAGGTTGTAGATGTGTTGTTGCCACTAGGGGTAAAACAGCAATGCTTTGTCTAAGGATGAATGTGTTGTTTACATTATGCACAATACTTAATGCAATAATCTGTTGTTTGCAACTTAATACTGGAAGGGGTGCGGATGCTAACCGGAAGGTGGATTATTTAGGCACAGATGCATGCTGGATAGCGGTCTGTGTACCTTGTCGTAATGCCCAATTAAATACTACAGTAAACCTTATCTTATCATAAGCATGCATTGTCATGCCCTCACAGTTATCAATTGCCCAACTGTAATTTGTTCACCCAACACCTGTTATTTGTTTGGAGAAGTTACCACTAGTGTAGATAGCTGGGAACCCCGGTCCATTTGTCATCATCATTGCTCTCCGGTCCTATATGTCATTAGAAGTAGTATCAACTATTTTCTGGTGTCATTGCCTCCGTGTTACTGCTGCTGTGTTACTGTTACTATTACTCTCATATTACTGCTGCTTTCACATCACCCCTGTTACTAGTGCTTTTCCAGGTGCAGCTGAATTGACAACTCAGTTGTTAAGGCTTATAAGTATTCTTTGTCTCCCCTTGTGTCGAATCAATAAATTTGGGTTTTACTTCCCTCGAAGACTGTTGCGATCCCCTATACTTGTGGGTTATCAGACAAACACAGGCCAACAGCTGTATGTTGCCACCGACATGCCATACGGATTGAACCCATCGGTTGATATAGCAACAGCTACGCTCCTCGGGTCGCCCGCTTTCAGTGGATACTTCGCTACAAAGTTCTTCCATGCATCACCATCCGACGGATGTATCATCTTGTCCGTGTATCTGTTCCCTAACGCGGCCCATCACATCTGCTGGGCAGTGTCTTTGTTCATGTAAAGCCGCTGGATCCTCGGTATAAATGGAAGGTTCCGGAGAATCTTTTGGGGAATCCCGGTCTGCCTCTTCTGTCCACCACCGAGGTCGACCTCGAAGTACCTAGAGGAATTGCAATGGATGCAATAATTTGTTCCAGCATGTTCTTTCCTGAATAGCATGCATCCCTTTGGACAGGCGTCTATCTTCTCATATGACATCTTAAGGTCACGGAGGAGTTTAGTCGCCTCGTAGAAGCTCTTCGCCAAGATATGCCCTTTCGGTAGAAGGCTGCCAACGACGGCCAGAATATCATCGAAACCATCCCTGCATATCTTCCTCTGGCACTTCACGGCCATAAGGCGAGCGATGACATCTAGAAGGGTAACATATGTATGTTCATGAAGGGGTTTCTGCGATCCAAACATAGTCTCGTAGTACTTCTTCGTGTCTTCATCCGGCTGCTCACTTGTCTCCGCCTCCTGAGGTGTCTCCGTCTCTACACGACGGCTTTCAGGCGCATTAGCATTGACAAAGGCGTCTAAGCAGTTGTTGAACCCAGTGTCAAATTCTCCCGCTGGCTGAATCTGACGTGGCTCGGTTCTAGGACGTTTTGCTAACTGTTCACCATGGTAATTCCAAACATGGTAGAATGGTGTGAACCCATTCTTGATCAGGTGCATACTAACATCTACCTTCGACTGTCGCCTTCGGTTATCGCATTTTGAACAGGGGCAAAACACTTTCATGGGTCTGCTGCTGATGTCAAACGCCTTGTTCACAAACTCCTCGGCCTTATCTCTCCATTCATCACTAAACTCCCACGGACTCTTTCTGCCAGCATACATCCACTCACGGTTCTGTCTCGGATCCATCCTTTAATCGGTACCAAAAAAGACATACACAATGCTTTCAGTTCAACATGTCACTGAATATTAACAAAACCATTTTTTACGGCCAAATTTTATCTTTTACAACATGCAAGGGTTCACCTACACTTCTAATGGGTAGGGGCCTATCCCGCCCGAGTACGTGTAGATCGAGTCGTGGCCCATGTTCTACCCCGACCCGAGACGGAATTTCGACAGCACCTCCCCGCTGTTCTTCAGAATACACGTCTCGAGCTTGTCAAGCCGAGAGGGTGTGCATCCGAAGAACAACGGGGAGGTGCTGCCAAAATTCCGTCTCAGGAAGGGGTAGAACATGGAACACGACCCGATCTACACGTACTCGGACTGTCCAACAGGACAACCCGGAAGTGTTACGGTTATAAATATGCAAAGATGGACAATCCTGCATATTTATAAATTTGTAACCCTTCCGGATGGGATTTGACTCAGGTTACGCGACTCGACTGACCCGGTAATCTAGACCAAAATAAACCTATGCAGCAAGAGAGGCGAAAGATGTATACCCTAGAAGCGTGGTCGATCACCGCAGAAGGTCGGGGACGGAACAGGGGCACCGAGGCGGCCCTCCTCAGTTGGAGAAGAAGCCCCGTAAACTACGACATCTGAAAACCACAAAAAGAACATATATATAAGAACAGATGTACAACATAAATATCAGCTCCTACATAAGAGACGGAGTATAAATAAGAAACCAAGCAGACCTATAAGATACTAGTTTACGAGTTTACGAGTTTACGATACTAGTTCCGACCTATACGAGTTTACGAGTTTACGAGTTTACGATACCAGTTCCGACCTATACGAGTTTACGATACTAGTTCCGATCTATACGAGTTTACGAGTTTACGACTTTACGAGTTTACGATACTAGTTCCGACCTATACGAGTTTACGACTTTACGAGTTTACGACTTTACGAGTTCCGGCCTATACGAGTTCCGACCTATAAATAAAGTATACGGTTTCCACCATTTTTTCTTTACACTTCTACCTCCTAACTAACTAACCTAACTAACCTAACTAACTAACCTAACTAACTAACTAACTAAAAAAATACATTAGAGGAGGAGTACCTCGTGAGGAGGAGCGCGGCAGGGGAGGAGGCCGGGGAGGAGGAGGCAGGGGAGCGCGGCGAGCTTCGGGCGGGGTGGCCGGGGCGGCCTCGACGGCGGACGGCCGGGGCGGGGTGGCCGGGGTCGGGGAGGAGGAGGCAGGGGAGCGTGGCAGGGGAGGAGGCCGGGGAGGAGGAGGTGGCTGGTGGCGGCGCAGGTCGTGCGGGTGGCGGCCGGAGGCGGGAGCTCGTCGTGCGGGTCGTGCGGGTGGCGGCCGGGGGCTGGGGTCGTGTGCGTGCGTGTGTCTGAACGAGTGGATCGAGTGGATTGGGAGTGGATAGGGTAGGATCATTGTTGTGTCTGAATCTTTGCCGTGCGCATGAACGTGGGCAACACGGCAAACCAGTTCTTTGCCGTCTGGGAGACAGTGGCAAGCACGGCAAAAAAGTCCTTTGCCGTGTGCCTTATTTTTTTTCTTTCTATTTAATTTTTCTTTTAATTGTTTTTCTTCTTTACTATTTTTGTGGACTGTTTATTAGTATTAGTTATATGTTCTCACAGTGGGAAGCACGGCAAAGCAGTCCTTTGCCGTGTGCCCCCGGTTCCCCCGAAACGGGAGTTTCCGACGCTCCGGAGTTTCCGACGCTCCCCCGAAACATAACACAAGACCAACCTAACACAACCTAACGCTCCCCCAAAACTTGCATGGGTCCCTAATATATGTATAAGAGTGTGTTGGTAGGTTGTGGGAACCAAGATACAGCTCCGAGGTGCGACCCCCTTCACCGACCCCTCTTACTCCGTAGTAAGTTCCCACACTTACAGGTGAAAACTCCCGTTTCGGGTGCCGGGCACGGAATCATGCGACGAACCACATGAAATGTTGGTTCCCCATGGTCCTATGTACCAACCTAACACAACGAAGCAAAAAAGTTCATGCGTCTACCCCCTCTCGGCGCCGTTCAAAGGGGTAGATCGACAGGTTTGACTTTTTTCCAGCGGGCGTAGGGTTTCGCCGTACCGGGGTCCGGAGCGTCGGAATCCCACCAAAACTTGCATGGGTCCCTAATATATGTATAAGAGTGTGTTGGTAGGTTGTGGGAACCAAGATACGGCTCTGAGGTGCGGCCCCCTTCACCGACCCCTCTTACTCCGTAGTAAGTTCCCACACTTAGAGGTGAAAACTCCGTTTCGGGTGCCGGGCACGGAATCATGCAACGGAACACATGAAATGTTGGTTCCCCATGGTCCTATGTACCAACCTAGCACAACCAAGCAAAAAAGTTCATGCGTCTACCCCCTCTCAGTGTCGGTCAAAGGGGTAGATCGACAGGTTTGACTTTTTTCCAGCGGGTGTAGGGTTTCGCCGTAGCGGGGTCCGGAGCGTCGGAATCCCACCAAAACTTGCATGGGTCCCTAATATATGTATAAGAGTGTGTTGGTAGGTTGTGGGAACCAAGATACGGCTCCGAGGTGCGACCCCCTTCACCGACCCCTCTTACTCTGTAGTAAGTTCCCACACTTAGAGGTGAAAACTCCCGTGCCGGGTGCCGGGCACGGAATCATGCGACGAACCACATGAAATGTTGGTTCCCCATGGTCCTATGTACAAACCTAACACAAGCAAGCAAAAAATTTCATGCGTCTACCCCCTCTCGGCGCCGGTCAAAGGGGTAGATCGACAGGTTTTACTTTTTTCCAGCGGGCGTAGGGTTTCGCCGTGGCGGGGTTCGGAGCGTCGGAATCCCACCAAAACTTGTGTGGGTCCTAATATATGTATAAGAGTGTGTTGGTTGGTTGTGGGAAACAAGATACGGCTCCGAGGTGCGACCCCCTTCACCGACCCGTCTTACTCCGTAGTAAGTTCCCACACTTACAGGTGAAAACTCCCGTTTCGGGTGCCGGGCACGGAATCATGCGATGAACCACATGAAATGTTGGTTCCCCATGGTCCTGTGTACCAACCTAACACAACCAAGCAAAAAAGTTCATGCGTCTACCCCCTCTCGGCGCCGTTCAAAGGGGTAGATCGACAGGTTTGACTTTTTTCCAGCGGGCGTAGGGTTTCGCCGTACCGGGGTCCGGAGCATCGGAATCCCACCAAAACTTGCATGGGTCCCTAATATATGTATAAGAGTGTGTTGGTAGGTTGTGGGAACCAAGATACGGCTCTGAGGTACGACCCCCTTCACCGACCCCTCCTACTCTGTAGTAAGTTCCCACACTTAGAGGTGAAAACTCCCGTTTCGGGTGCCGGGCACGGAATCATGCGACGGAACACATGAAATGTTGGTTCCCCATGGTCCTATGTACCAACCTAACACAACCAAGCAAAAAAGTTCATGCGTCTACCCCCTCTCGGCGCCGTTCAAAGGGGTAGATCGACAGGTTTGACTTTTTTCCAGCGGGCGTAGGGTTTCGCCGTACCGGGGTCCGGAGCATCGGAATCCCACCAAAACTTGCATGGGTCCCTAATATATGTATAAGAGTGTGTTGGTAGGTTGTGGGAACCAAGATACGGCTCCGAGGTACGACCCCCTTCACCGACCCCTCTTACTCTGTAGTAAGTTCCCACACTTAGAGGTGAAAACTCCCGTTTCGGGTGCCGGGCACGGAATCATGCGACGGAACACATGAAATGTTGGTTCCCCATGGTCCTATGTACCAACCTAACACAACCAAGCAAAAAAGTTCATGCGTCTACCCCCTCTCGGCGCCGGTCAAAGGGGTAGATCGACAGGTTTGACTTTTTTCCAGCTGGTGTAGGGTTTCACCGTAGCGGGGTCCGGAGCGTCGGAATCCCGCCAAAACTTGCATGGGTCCCTAATATATGTATAAGAGTGTGTTGGTAGGTTGTGGGAACCAAGATACGGCTCCGAGGTGCGACCCCCTTCACCGACCCCTCTTACTCCGTAGTAAGTTCCCACACTTAGAGGTGAAAACTTCCGTGTCGGGTGTCGGGCATGGAATCGTGCGACGAACCACATGAAATGTTGGTTCCCCATGGTCCTATGTACCAACCTAACACAACCAAGCAAAAAAGTTCATGCGTCTACCCCCTCTCGGCGCCGGTCAAAGGGGTAGATCGACAGGTTTTACTTTTTTCCAGCGGGCGTAGGGTTTCGCCGTGGCGGGGTTCGGAGCGTCGGAATCCCACCAAAACTTGTGTGGGTCCTAATATATGTATAAGAGTGTGTTGGTTGGTTGTGGGAACCAAGATACGGCTCCGAGGTGCGACCCCCTTCACCGACCCGTCTTACTCCGTAGTAAGTTCCCACACTTACAGGTGAAAACTCCCGTTTCGGGTGCCGGGCACGGAATCATGCGATGAACCACATGAAATGTTGGTTCCCCATGGTCCTGTGTACCAACCTAACACAACCAAGCAAAAAAGTTCATGCGTCTACCCCCTCTCGGCGCCGTTCAAAGGGTAGATCGACAGGTTTGACTTTTTTCCAGCGGGCGTAGGGTTTCGCCGTACCGGGGTCCGGAGCATCGGAATCCCACCAAAACTTGCATGGGTCCCTAATATATGTATAAGAGTGTGTTGGTAGGTTGTGGGAACCAAGATACGGCTCTGAGGTACGACCCCCTTCACCGACCCCTCCTACTCTGTAGTAAGTTCCCACACTTAGAGGTGAAAACTCCCGTTTCGGGTGCCGGGCACGGAATCATGCGACGGAACACATGAAATGTTGGTTCCCCATGGTCCTATGTACCAACCTAACACAACCAAGCAAAAAAGTTCATGCGTCTACCCCCTCTCGGCGCCGTTCAAAGGGGTAGATCGACAGGTTTGACTTTTTTCCAGCGGGCGTAGGGTTTCGCCGTACCGGGGTCCGGAGCATCGGAATCCCACCAAAACTTGCATGGGTCCCTAATATATGTATAAGAGTGTGTTGGTAGGTTGTGGGAACCAAGATACGGCTCCGAGGTACGACCCCCTTCACCGACCCCTCTTACTCTGTAGTAAGTTCCCACACTTAGAGGTGAAAACTCCTGTTTCGGGTGCCGGGCACGGAATCATGCGACGGAACACATGAAATGTTGGTTCCCCATGGTCCTATGTACCAACCTAACACAACCAAGCAAAAAAGTTCATGCGTCTACCCCCTCTCGGCGCCGGTCAAAGGGGTAGATCGACAGGTTTGACTTTTTTCCAGCTGGTGTAGGGTTTCACCGTAGCGGGGTCCGGAGCGTCGGAATCCCGCCAAAACTTGCATGGGTCCCTAATATATGTATAAGAGTGTGTTGGTAGGTTGTGGGAACCAAGATACGGCTCCGAGGTGCGACCCCCTTCACCGACCCCTCTTACTCCGTAGTAAGTTCCCACACTTAGAGGTGAAAACTTCCGTGTCGGGTGTCGGGCATGGAATCGTGCGACGAACCACATGAAATGTTGGTTCCCCATGGTCCTATGTACCAACCTAACACAACCAAGCAAAAAAGTTCATGCGTCTACCCCCTCTCGGCGCCGGTCAAAGAGGTAGATCGACAGGTTTGACTTTTTTCCAACGGGCGTAGGGTTTCGCCGTAGCGGGGTCCGGAGCGTCGGAATCCCACCAAAACTTGCATGGGTCCCTAATGTATAAGAGTGTGTTGGTAGGTTGTGGGAATCAAGATACGGCTCTGAGGTGCGACCCCCTTCACCGACCCCTCTTACTCCGTAGTAAGTTCCCACACTTAGAGGTGAAAACTCTCGTGTCGGGTGCCGGCCACGGAATCATGCGACGAACCACATGAAATGTTGGTTCCCCATTGTCATATGTACCAACCTAACACAACCAAGAAAAAAAGTTCATGCGTCTACCCCCTCTCGGCGCCGGTCAAAGGGGTAGATCGACAGGTTGGACTTTTTTCCAACGGGCGTAGGGTTTCGCCGTACCGGGGTCCGGAGCGTCGGAATCCCACCAAAACTTGCATGGGTCCCTAATATATGTATAAGAGTGTGTTGGTAGGTTGTGGGAACCAAGATACGGCTCCGAGGTACGACCCCCTTCACCGACCCCTCTTACTCCGTAGTAAGTTCCCACACTTCGAGGTGAAAACTCCCGTTTCGGGTGCCGGGCACGGAATCATGCGACGGAACACATGAAATATTGGTTCCCCATGGTCCTATGTACCAACCTAACACAACCAAGCAAAAAAGTTCATGCGTCTACCCCCTCTCGGCGCCGGTCAAAGGGGTAGATCGACAGGTTTGACTTTTTTTAGCGGGTGTAGGGTTTCGCCGTAGCAGCGTCCGGAGCGTCGGAATCCCACCAAAACTTGCATGGGTCCCTAATATATGTATAAGAGTGTGTTGGTAGGTTGTGGGAACCAAGATACGGCTCCGAGGTGTGACCCCCTTCACCGACCCCTCTTACTCCGTAGTAAGTTCCCACACTTAGAGGTGAAAACTCCCGTGTCGGGTGCCCGGCACGGAATCATGCGACGAACCACATGAAATGTTGGTTCCCCATGGTCCTATGTACCAACCTAACACAACCAAGCAAAAAAGTTCATGCGTCTACCCCCTCTCGGCGCCGGTCAAAGGTGTAGATCGACATGTTTGACTTTTTTCCAGCGGGCGTAGGGTTTCGCCGTAGCGGGGTCCGGAGCGTCGGAATCCCACCAAAACTTGCATGGGTCCCTAATATATGTATAAGAGTGTGTTGGTAGGTTGTGGGAACCAAGATACGGCTCCGAGGTGCGACCCCCTTCACCGACCCCTCTTACTCCGTAGTAAGTTCCCACGCTTAGAGGTGAAAACTCCCGTGTCGGGTGCCGGGCACGGAATCATGCGACGGAACACATGAAATGTTGGTTCCACATGGTCATATGTACCAACCTAACACAACCAAGAAAAAAGTTCATGCGTCTACCCCCTCTCGGCGCCGGTCAAAGGGGTAGATCGACAGGTTTGACTTTTTTCCAGCGGGTGTAGGGTTTCGCCGTAGCGGGGTCCGGAGCGTCGGAATCCCACCAAAACTTGCATGGGTCCCTAATATATGTATAAGAGTGTTTTGGTAGGTTGTGGGAACCAAGATACGGCTCCGAGGTGCGACCCCCTTCACCGACCCCTCTTACTCCGCAGTAAGTTCCCACACTTAGAGGTGAAAACTCCCGTGTCGGGTGCCGGGCACGGAATCGTGCGACGAACCACATGAAATGTTGGTTCCCCATGGTCCTATGTACCAACCTAACACAACCAAGCAAAAAAGTTCATGCGTCTACCCCTCTTGGCGCCGGTCAAAGGGGTAGATCGACAGGTTTGACTTGTTTCCAACGGGCGTAGGGTTTCGCCGTAGCGGGGTCCGGAGCGTCGGAATCCCACCAAAACTTGCATGGGTCCCTAATATATGTATAAGAGTGTGTTGGTAGGTTGTGGGAACCAAGATACGGCTCTGAGGTGCGACCCCTTTCACCGACCCCTCTTACTCCGTAGTAAGTTCCCACACTTACAAGTGAAAACTCCCGTTTCGGGTGCCGGCCACGGAATCATGCGACGAACCACATGAAATGTTGGTTCCCCATGGTCCTATGTACCAACCTAACACAACCAAGCAAAAAAGTTCATGCGTCTACCCCCTCTCGGCGCCGGTCAAAGGGGTAGATCGACAGGTTGGACTTTTTTCCAACGGGCGTAGGGTTTCGCCGTTGCGGGGTCCGGAGCGTCGGAATCCCACCAAAACTTACATGGGTCCCTAATATATGTATAAGAGTGTGTTGGTAGGTTGTGGGAACCAAGATACGGCTCCGAGGTGCGACCCCCTTCACCGACTCCTCTTACTCCGTAGTAAGTTACCACACTTACAGGTGAAAACTCCCGTTTCGGGTGCCGGGCACGGAATCATGTTTTAATGTGTGCCCAAAGTTGGGTTGAGGTGTTTATATGATCTAACCCAACATAATCAGGGAGTAAAAAATAAACAAAGAAAATAAACAATGGAAGCATATAAAAAAAGGAAGCTGATACATGATTTGCCGTGCGTACCACAGAATGGCGCACGGCAAACAATTTCTTTGCCGTGATGAGACACAAGGGCGCACGGCAAAATACTTATGTGCCGTGTTTTGCCCAAAAGGCTCACGGCAAAGATGCCAATCAGATGGCGGGAAATTGGCCGCCGAAACGGGGCCAAAATTTGTCAAGTCTATGCCGTGATTTCTTCAAATGACACACGGCAAACATGTTCCCGCCAAATTATTTGAAGCGCGGGAAAGTTGCCGATTCTGGTCGTGGCGGGTGGCACAGTTTTGCCGTGTTGGTGAGGAAAGACGCACGGCAAAGAGTTATTTGCCGAGCACGGTTTCTGTGCCATGTGTTATTTGTGCAGTGTGCCGTGCGGGAAACTTTGCCGTGCGCCTATTCAGTACTGTGCCGTGATAGTCGTCTTTGCCGTGAGCACTTGGTTTCCGGCACGGCAGCGTTTCCTTTGCCGTGTTCCGCAAGACTGGTGCACACGGCAAAGTAGTGGCCTCACGGAAAAGTCTGATTTTCCGGTAGTGACAGCGTCACTGTCAAATCCTTCATTATGTCCCTCCCAACCCGAGCAGCCACTCCTGTCTCCTCGGGAAACACCACGATTGAGTTGAAAACACAGACCAGTTTCTTTTTATTTTATAAGACATTGTTTTAAGAGGAGAAAGGAAATTTAGACCACTGTGTTTGATAATAAATCCCGTGATCCACCGAGTTTCAAGAGGAGGAAAGAAATGCAGATCGAATCTATGGGGAATATGCACCTGCTGCAACACTTGCGATTACAGTTTCAGCGAGTTGGTATACTTATACGATCGTTGTCATCAAGATCCCATAAATTAGAATCTAATAAAATAAAACAGAGAAACTGGTTGACAGTATCTTAATAAAAGTCCTCGCATTACGTTGCAGATGTAATTTGCTAGTAAAATACTGGTTGACAGTACTATAAGACATGTTGCCTATATTTCGATGACATGTTGCCTATATTTCGATGTGTTATGTATGGCATTGATTAGCAAAAATGTTATCCTAATGATGAGTTTTGAAAGAGCACACCTATACGAGTCATGCTGATGCATGTATACAGGGTACAAAATTCCGTAAATCTCTAGTACTAAAAAACTTTATGTATACAGGGTCATGCTGGCAATGTTAGCAGAGGATTGTCATGCTGACATTTATTAGCAAAAATGTTATCCTAATGATGAGTTCTGAAAGAGCACACCTATACGAGTTGGTATACTTATACGATCGTTGTCATCAAGATCCCATAAATTAGAATCTAATAAAATAAAACAGAGAAACTGGTTGACAGTATCTTAATAAAAGTCCTCGCATTACGTTGCAGATGTAATTTGCTAGTAAAATACTGGTTGACAGTACTATAAGACATGTTGCCTATATTTCGATGACATGTTGCCTATATTTCGATGTGTTATGTATGGCATTTATTAGCAAAAATGTTATCCTAATGATGAGTTTTGAAAGAGCACACCTATACGAGTCATGCTGATGCATGTATACAGGGTACAAAATTCCGTAAATCTCTAGTACTAAAAAACTTTATGTATACAGGGTCATGCTGGCAATGTTAGCAGAGGATTGTCATGCTGACATTTATTAGCAAAAATGTTATCCTAATGATGAGTTCTGAAAGAGCACACCTATACGAGTCATGCTGATGTATACAGGGTACACAATTCCGTAAACCTGATTAGTACAAAATTCCGTAAATCTCTAGTAATGAAAGATTGAGGAGTGTTACCTATGTGCTCCACCCGTTGGATAGCTCGACATAATTGGCCGCTTCCGTTCTACTACATTTATGGCAACATAACGATTACTTTCTCCCGGTGTATGTCTACATTCCCTTCAACACCATGGCCAACAATGACAACAAGGTGATCTTAGTTATCAACACATGTGTGTTATTTTTCTTTCTATTTATGCAATTACACTAGTATTTGATTCTTATGCAGATATGTTTAGTTCGTCGCATGTGGGTAGATTAGTGCATCTGTCATGTTGTTTTTGTTTATTAAACTACGTATGCATTTTTTTCCTCTCTACTATTAGAATTCGCATAAATTAATGGGTGTGGATGAACTCAGTTTTGTAATGACGAAACTTACCGATGAAGTAACTGTTGTTGTTATCTAACCATGATGACCTGCCTTTTATTAATGATGCGGCTTGCTGACCTAATATATGTGGTGGAAATTTCAAAAAAATAATATAGAGATAATACCATCCTGGTCCACTCCACACTGCTGTCTGACGAATTGTCACACACTGGGTGGACGTTGGCATCTCTTCCGCAGCGAAGCGGCCTTTCTACGGGGAAAGTCCTTTTTGCACCCGGGCAAAGTAATCACTCCTGTTTAATTTTTTTAAATTATATTTGTGAGTTTTAAAAAATCTGAAATAAATTATGATGTTGCCAATGGTGCATCCCACAAACGTGTAAATTTTTAGTGTGAAATACTTTATATCATGGGCTACATAAAAATAACAAATCTGATAAAATTTAGAGATTTGAAAATATACATACTGAGATCTATAAATTTTTCATTTTTGTGTATCTTAAAATACAGAGTTTTTGAAGTTGATATTTTTCACGTTAGAGGGATATATCATTGGCTACACTCGATTTTTTTTAAAACATATAAATATGATTTTCGAATTTTTTAAAGTGTATAGGGATCACCGGTGTGCAAAAAGTCTGCACTGCCTTTCTACGGCTCCTACCTCAGCCTCGCGGTGCCTTGGCATTCATCACCAGGCTGGCCCGCGCCGTAGCGAGGCTGTTCATCAGGGACCTGCGCCCCTCGGCGGCGGATCCGGTTCCGGAGGTTCCGCCGCCCAGCCGCATTCCGGGATTACGCTTGGATCCCGCCCGGGTGGATGCGGCCGCCGAAGCCATTCGCCGCGCCATCCTCAGCGGGGTCAGCACGATCCCCTCTCTCACGCCGCTACAAGACGACCCGTCTGACCCCGACTAGAACGAGAGCAGCCGCATCGTTGATCCGCCGCACCTCGGGTATCCGCCCATCGAGTCGCTGGATGTCCCTGCCTCTAAGCTGCTGCGGAGAGGTGCTCCACGAGGCGAGGGCGCTTACAGGTATGCCGTGCTCTGAACAATCATTTCTCTGTGTTTTTTTCTTTTCTGTCCAAGGCAATCTTGCAGGGAGCAAGCTAGATTGTTCTTGACCGGTTAAAACCATGCGATTGGTACACGAGACGATCCGTGCATACTTGCCGGATGTACATTTTTAATAGGGTGGTTTACTCGTCAAGTTGTTCTAGCTGTTGTATTAAATCCTTATGTTCTTAATCCAATTATGTGCAGTTTTGCTCTATATATTTTTTCTTTATTTAGTCTTTGTTGAGGCCGAAGATAGCAGCTTCTCACTGTCATCAGTCATCACAAGTTACATGTATAGAGGGCTTCCATGTAGTAACAAACAGAAAATTCAACTCCTGCAGTCAAATTTACTCCATTTCCCAAGGCCGGGTAAGCTGCCTAGTGATTCCGTGCTCTGATGCAAACTGCAGCCTTCTTGCAGCTCAAGTTTAATCTCTTCCGTGACTCTGAACAATCGCTATCTTAGCATCTGTGCACCAACACTTCATTTATCAGTTTCGAGATTTGACTCGCGGCAGGTTGAGACACACTTAATAATACTTCCTAGCTAGATTTTTTTATGCTAAACATATTTTTGAGAAAATATTCCTTTTCCTATTGTGGTATGTTTCTCCCACTGTAGCCTCTTATCCACTGAATGCAAAACCTTGGCAAAGTAGGAGATTTGAATTACTGGGAAGTGGTCCATTATCTTTATATTGGTTTTGTAGGTGATGATAGAAATTAGCACATTTGCCAAAAATAAACAATGCATACCAACATAATGTTTGTTTAAACCTTTAGGTAGGTGATGGTAGTTTCATTCTCAACACCAATCATACTAAATAAAGAGAAGGAAAGGATTCACATTATGATAATGCCATCTAAAACATTACAGACAACTAGGCATTATCCTCAATGTCAGGTTTCCTTCCATCTAGGCCATATTTCCTTAAAAATCCGGCAATGGTCCAAATTGAGGCGATTCAAACCAAGAAGCTGAGTAGAAAATTTTAAGCTCTGTCATGCTTTAGACCAATTATCCGATTGCAGGATGCAATAATGAAACATGGTGCAAGACAAAAGAGTAACGGTTGGATAATTCTTTGTATTGTACCAGTCTAAAAGATAATCAAATCACATCTCTTGCTTTCATTGATTGTTACTCCTCCTTTGTCACCATGAAGTTTTCGTGTCTTGTTTATTAGACTGGTACAAGAGAAAGGAGTAACAATCAAATATGCAAGCAAGAAACATGATTTGATTATCTTTTTACTTGTGAGTTGCAGCCTGTAAGATAAGCTCGTAGTTGGGCCCGGGAGGGAGCCCTCTTTCCCAGTTTTTCTGGAAACACCATAGTGCTTATAGTTACCTCGCTGCTTTTGTTTCAGTTATTTTACCACTTTGTGCTGCAAACATATTATTAAAAAAAATTACTAGTGAATTCCAGAATATGGGAAGATCTGCTAATCAATCCATTAATCATTACATGATGTGGTTTCTTGGGATATATGCCATCATAGTTAAATATATTGATCTTGACCAGAAAATTAGTTCATTCGATGCTTTGTGATGTATATAAAAATCCATAAACTTTCTATGCAGTTTTTTTAGTAAATTCTGAAGTTAGTCTTGTCCTTGTTGCGGATTGTCTGATCTGCATAATAACCAATGGATCCTCAAGGCAGGCAGAGAAACCTTAGTACTTCCTTGTGAGTTGACCAATGAATCAACCAGGACTTGGGTCTTGAGGCTCAAGATTACTACCAAATTTGTTGGTTTAATTAAGACCGAATTGCTTGGGCAAAATTGGAAATTATGCGAAGAACTATTTAAAGAATGCTTTGCAGAGATAGCCGGGCAATCTTTAGAGCAGCTCATTGAGCTTGCATGTTCATTCAGCGATGCAAGATGGTCTGATGGCCATATTTCACAACAGCTGACTTTGTTTGATGCACTAGTTGATGTTTCATTCAGTATACGGGGCTTGTGTTCCAACAGATCTGGTGAAGTTGCTATTATCATTAATAAGATGGTGAATGCTTTTAAAGGAGTAATTCAGAGGACTTCAAATGACAGTGAGAGCAAAGAATGTACTATTCAGGAAGCAACTGTTTATCTCACACGAGTCCTGGAATTTTTCTATCGTAACAGAGATATGGTGCAGCCAATACTTGACTCTGAAGGTTACAGCCCTAATCCTTGCTCTGACATGTTTAATTGCTGGCTATCCAAGATCAAGGAAGGTGCAGAAACAATGTTTGAAGAAAAGGGGAAAAGGTATATATTCATCCTGAATAACACATACTATGTTTTGCAAATGAAGTGTCATCCAGGATTACTCCTTCCCAATGTAGTGAGAAACTTGGATGCACTGATTGAGCAATACATTATGAGCTACCTTGATGAATACTGGTTTCCACCAATGTTGTCATATCTGGATGGTGATTCTTTGAAGAAGCCACGGTGGTCATCCTTGGACAAGTTTACTAAAGAATTCTTTAGTATCTGTGATCACCAAAAGACATGGAAAGTTCAAACCGAGATTAAGAAGATACTTCGAGAAGAGATTGTGAACTTAATTGTTTCAAAATATGTAAATTTCTCAGAGGCACTGCAGGCAAACCCAAGTCCACGCTGGCCGTCTCGGTTAAAGGGGACGTGGCGAACAAGATCTGAGAAACCAGAGTATATTGGCGCAAGGACTGTTCGAAAGGTAACAGCCAGGATACTGAGGAGAAGGCACCACAAGTGTACGGGCAGGTGCATTTATCCTATATTAGCATTTAGAATGCGTTTGTGTGATGGTTCCATGTATGTAATATTTTCAGGTATGAGCCTGCTTGCTGTATTAGCAAGATTCAGCGCTGGTGTGGTGTATAGTTCCGGAAAGAATTTTGTATATACTACATATAAACTTACACTTCTGTTTCATGTATAGTTTTCTCTGTTACGTGCATGTACTATATGTATATTATTTGTGTTATTACTTATTACATGTATGTACACTATAGATAAACGTATACTCCTGTTGTGTTCATGTTCAGTTCCATGGATGGTTCTCATTAATTTGTGTTCAGTTTACGATTGACAAGTTGTATGAAACAGAAAATGGGCACACGTACATTCTTGTTTTCTTTTTTTTTCCTTCAGAAAAGAGAGAAAATCGTTACATTATTCCTTGGTGCACTAGAATATTTCAAAGAATGAATTAAGTAATGTGTTTATGTCTGTTGTGTAGACACAAAGAAAATGTGCATATTTTACACTGAAACACACAGAAAAAAATACCGATGCAGTGTGGCACGAGAAAGCTCGGTGAAGTAATTTCTTGCTGCAGTGAATTTGCTGCCTTGGACTTGACAAAAGATACAAGCAGTGGAATCCAGGCCCCAACTGGAATCTGGAAGCGGTGATGATAATTCGGCATTGCTGCAGTATTCAAGTTTCTCACGGTACAAGCAAAGATACACGAGGTCTCAAGAACACTTCAAACTTCCCTAAATATAAGAGAAATGACAATCAAAATAGTAGAACACTTCTCCAACATCAAAACAGCAACAATACATTTGTTTGCATAAGTTGGAAGGACAAGGTCCTCAATTAGCGCTCACAGGACCTTACAACCTTGAGGATATTCACAATTCCAAATATATATAAAAAATACACACGTTACTCAGAGAACGTACCAATAATAAGAATACAGCTATAGCAATTACTCTGCCAAAATACAAGATTGCAACGACACGGTACTTCACAAAATAAATGTACAAGTAGTGCTGGACTACCTACGGGTGCAAGAACCACAGCGGGATACTACACAGAACGAAGAGGAACCGCTACGCACTCTTCACTTCTTATATCCAGCCGGGTTGTCCACGTTTCCTGCCCACCTTGCCAAAGCACAAGGCTGATTTCGATTTTGACTTTCACAAGCCAAGCTGATACTTCAACCACAACTGAATATGAAATTAGTCGCAGAACAAGTTCCATAGGTTTTATCCTCAGATATCACTGCATCAAACAAATTCAAACTTCACTGAAGCAAATACAAATAACAGAGCTTATTACACTACATTATCCACATGGAGAGGACAAATCAAATCAACTGATACTCTGCTAATACCACAAATCCGAATCTTTTATTGGCCCAACCAAGGAGACTTGGGACATTAGTGTAGTGACAATAAATCATATAACTCTCATTCCACTATAGCAACAGAATTTTGTGATGCAATTACAAAGTGGCTAATAAGTTGCAGAACAGAGCATACAATTGTTTATAGTTCATTCGGCAGAAATTCGTGGTGAAATGAAGGGGACTGGCCGAGATGGCAAACTCCAAAAAAACATAAATCATGAAAAAACAGAAAGTGAAAATCCTAATCAATAGGACCCCATTTTGTGTGTGTGAGCTGTGCTGTCGACCTGAAGGTTTCCGTCCTCCACTGCCACATTTTCAGAGACCTCTTCAATCTCAGACTTCCCTGTACCATCCGGCCTTCTGCTCGAGCTTCCCGTGCCCCGATCTCATCTTCTTCGCGAGCTTCAGCTCTACCATCGATGCTTCCCGTATCTGCACCGGCTTGTTGCCTCTCCACAGAGTGAAGGATGTCACTTTCAGCAGCACTACCCTGAGGGTTACTGTCGTAGAAGAATTTCCAGGCACATCTTCCACCGGCCACAACTTGCTCTTCTCAACTCCGCAGTGCCATAGTAACGCCCATATGTGGGTGATGAACTCCCCTCCTGCCTCGAGACACTTCTTGTGTGCCTCCGCGTTCCAAGTCGGTGCAATGTGTACCAGTAAATCGGCCCATACCTCCGCGAGTAGCTCCCAGCGCCCTTCTTCACTCTCGTAATCGATCAGTTGCTTGCCCAGAATTGCACCCAGTTGCAGAGCATCTTCACCCTTCTCCTTATCATCGTCAGTCCCTTTACCGGCTTCTTCCATCAGCTTGCTAAATATGCTCTGAAACGAGTCACAGTTTCTCAGGATGTCGTCACGAGCATGCACCATGGTTTCTTCAAACACCATCTTCGGTACAAGAAAGCTATCAGGAATCAGGTCAGGCTTTGAAACCAGCAGATATGCACAGTACCGTGACAAGCTATTGGCAATGTTGTAGCTATCCCAGAGCTTATCGAACAATATGTCGTTTTCATCCAAAAGATATGATCTCGATGAGAAGCAGCCTGTGAGACACGACAAAAGGGAGCCCAAGAACCCAGGTTCACTTAAATAGACGTCCTTGTCCTTTGCAAGATTCATCTCACAGAGGCTGGTCGCAATGTGCCACACCAGAATTACATGAGAGCATGTGGGTAGGTTGAAGCAGGCCCACCTGTACCGCTTACTTCTTTCACCTTCAGACAGTATTGTGATGATCTTGGGCAGACGGCGACCTTTGGTACTGACGGGCTCATGATTTATGTTAGGGTAAGCTGGTTGGTGTACAAGTTCTAGAGAATTGAGCTTCTCCAGGTGTGCACAGAGCTTCTTTAGGATTGCAGCCGTGACAAGGTCCGGCACATCGATGGCGCTGCTGAGCTTTACCCCATCATCCTTCTCTGGAACTATTCCTAAAGTCACTTGGTGAATCAGATTCCAATATGTTGGTCTGCCATCATACGATTCCAAGAAGACATACTGGTCCATGTATCCATGCCAGTGCTTAGCAGTAATCCTAGATTTGTAAAATGATGATATTGTTTTTTCCATACAGACATTTCTAGTGCGCTCCTCCTTCCACTGCGCATAGTTGCACACGAGGAGTAATCTTGTCCAGTCCGAGAGTAAGTAGCTGACCATCTCCCAGATCTCTTTGAACATCATGAAGAACATGAATACCCAGGTGATAAATATGTCAACATTGAACCCTTGCACAACATGAGCCAGCTCATCCTCCGGTGGCTTATAGACCTTACGGATGTCCACAGCAAGCCAGAAGACAGCACAGAAAGTCAGCGCAGAGAGAAGCAGACTCCAGGACAGCGAAACGAAGCCGTTCGAGAAGACCAATGGGTAGTGGGTGTTGAAGTAGTCGTGGAGAAAGGCAAGCTGCAGCTCCATGATTCCGAATGCACACTTGGTATCCTCCTGTTCGATGATTCTCGTCATGACTAGCTCCCGGTTAATGCGAAAGATGTCTCCTTGCAGCGTCACGTCCTCAAGCCTGCACCGGAGCAACCTAGACAACGCAAAGGCCAGAGAGAGATCCTTTAGGTCCTTCCCCTGCTTGTCTTCAAGTGTTAGCAGGTGCCTGCGGCATCCCCAGATCTTGTCTAGAGTGATCAGTGATGACCTCTCTAGTGAGCCTGTACTGGTAGCATCAATACGAAGGACATACGAGGCTTCTTTAGTTTGATGTTCTGCCTTGTTTCTCCATAGACCAAGTATTTGTATCCTTCCATAGTCTTTGGGTTACAGTCCACTGGTTTCAAGGTGTTAGTGTCATGGCCAAAAGTACGCACGTACTCTGAAACCAGCTCTGAACTCTTGCCATGCCAGAGAGAATTGGATGCTATAGGGTGGGCAATAAATCTGCACCAGCTCCTCAGTATCTGAAGAGCCAAACTGTCCCAAGTGGATACACGAACTTGGTGCCACGGGACACAACCAAGAACACCCCTGCCAGAAGCTTCACCACATTGTTAAACTCTGTGAACCGCCGCCCAGCACGGTCAGCCACACCATAACCAGAGATGAAGCCCACGCTGTAACGGAAACTGATAATCACAAGGGCCCAGACTGGGAACAACTGATTCTTGAAAGGTGCCGTCTGCATTGCCCCCAGCAAGTATGCGACTATTGAGTCAGAGAGCTCATCTAAGATGCTAAAGATGGACTTCATGAGCGGATTGTGGATGTAGCGACGAAAGAAGTCTGTGATGAACATTGCGAGGAACAACACTGTGACAAGTACCACGAGGAACTCAATTCGAAAAAGGACAAATGTCTTCTTATTCAGCATGATGAACATGGAGGCCACCAGATCATGGACTTCACTGAGGCCCATCATTTTCCTAGCCCGTTCGTGTTATGGAACTGTACCAGCCGAGCCTGCAAATGAAATGGGGTGATAATGTTACTGAAACACCCTTTGTGGTGCACTCATCTGCTCAACTTCTATGCGGGCAATCAAAAGGTATTCTTAAACTTTTCATCCGTGATTCCGGGGCAGTTTCAGGGATCAAACAACTGGCTTGCTACTGCTGCCCGTGTTTGATAGTTTCACTTCTACTTGAGAGCCAACTCGATTCCCTCTAATCCTCTTAGGAGTTTTCATTTAGAGGTAACTCTGAATTAGTATCTCTTAGTATGTGATACATAGTAGGAGAGGAATGTGATTCCTCACCAAGTTTACAAGTTGTCTCGGTACTTTCAACAGTGATTCCAGGGATTTAGAGCCTCTTATCTGCGCTAAAGTAAGCATGCCAAGATTACTCTTAGTCCTAGCTTACTAAGAATGTTCCAAATATTCAGTACGATAGTGCATAAAGTGATTATCTGTACTTCTCTCTTAAATATTCAGAACTAAAAACCATGCTGGCAGAAGTGAGATCAGTGGAAACTTCAGAATTTCCTGGCAAGTAAATTACATATATCTATGAATATAAGACCTGAGCAACCGTGGATGTTGCATGCAATTTCTGTAATGTTACAATTGGAGATGTGTTTTGGATGTCGAGCTAATATCTGCTACTCCTCGGTCCCGAATTATTTGACGCACATTTTTCAAGATACGGATGTATGTAAACACTAAAACACATCTAGATACATCAATCTCCAGACAAATCTGAGTCAACTAATTAGGAATGGAGGGAGTATGTGATTCCCTGATCTATGGCTGTTTTTTCTCCCAAACAGGGCTAGGACTTGCTATGGCTGTTGGATCAGGCATTTTTTGAATTAAGCTGCTTACGAGAGCCAGAGAGAAACTGAAGAACTCAAATGATCTAATCATGCAAGACAAAGAGAAGTGGGTAGTTCGTACCTGAATGCAGTAGCTTGCTGCTCCTGGGTGATGTCTGGCGCCAGCGGACTCTATGATCTAGGTAGCGTTCGGTTCGGGCATTTTTGGAGACAGCTTCTTTGGAGATGCCAAGTCATGGTACTTGTGGTTTTGTAATTAAAATAGTACTGATGTACATCTTGACCGAGCCTTCTTGTTTTGTGCTTAGTGGCCATGTGCCATGCATGTTCCTCCACGCATCATCATCTCTTAAAAGTCTGCTCATCTCATCAAAGTGGTCTGCTCACCCTGCAGTTTTCAAATGGTAGAATCTTTTGGAACCGTTGGAGTAGTTTTTAAATTGCTCCATTCCCGGTTCAATCTCCAGATCGCTCCACAGTGATTCCATTGGCCAGGTTTGTCGATTTCATCAGGCGCCGCTCCAAACAGTACAGCAGGTCCCTCTGCCCCCTCCTGCAGCAGCGGCTGGCCGCCGTGTTCGGCTGACATCGGGCTTCATCTCTACCAAATTACGCTCTTCCATCTTTGTTGCATTCTGTGTAGGCGGGTAAGGTCTGACAGATAAGAAATAAATAGCGAGATTAGAATAAAAAAAGTAATGAGGCTCTGCTCCATTACTAAATCAAATGAACCACAAGTATCCAGATTACATAGTTAAAGTGATACGAAACAATCTATAAACTTAGAGATGTAACTGAACATGTGTTGCTCGACTGTGAACAGGAGCAAACAGTACCTTTAACTGAGAAGCAGGCACACTTGTTTTGCAGCCTAACTTTAGCAGTCTAAAGTCAGCAGATGGAACGAAAATTCACTTTAGATCTCGGGCACCAGTGCTCCTGGTGCCAAAAATAATTTTTCAAATTTTATTCGTTGGTAAAAAATTCATAGACGTGGTAGGACATATAATAGGAAATGGGACGTGGTAGGACATATAATAGGAAATGGCTCAAAGCTAGCGCGTCTCCGCTTCTGGATAAAAAACTTGGGCATTATAATATACTCCATCGGTTAACGGAGCAGGAAGAGACATGCTGTACACATGAACTGTCACTAGAAGCTTGGCATTTTGAAACAGAGAGAGAGAGAGAGAGAGAGAGAGAGAGAGAGAGAGAATGGCGTCATTTGTAGTTGAAGTTGTATTTTGGATCTTCTCCGCCATGAGAAGGCTCTTCAAGCTTGACGCGGTCACCCATATGGCCAGCGTAGAGCTCTGGGTGTTGATGTCAACTCTGCTGCTGGTGGTGAGGTTCCTCTTTGACTTCCTCGGGCCATGGTACGCTCACAGATCCACGGCGGCCGTCGTCCAGGTAATCCAGCTGCTGAACAATCCCATGGTGCAGTACACCATGGGGCTGATGCAGCTCTCGGGGACAAGGGTGAATGACTACTTCCAGGTCTGGGCGGTGCTACTGGTCACCCTGCAGCACAGCGTCAAGGTTGGAAACCCCTACAGCCGGTCCAAGCAGACCCCCTTGAAGGACCTCATGTCCACATTCTGGGCAGCAAATCTCCTCCGAATGCAAACCTTCGTCCATCTCAGGGTACCTCTCTGGTTGATCTGGTCCCTGAATGCATTTCGTGTCATATCATACTTCTCTTTATCTGATAGGGCAGCTAAGATCAACCAAGAAAATACTAGGCTGGTTACTGACTATATGCGCTATGAGCATACATTCGGTCAGTGTGCCGGAGAAGAATTTACAATGCAATGGTACAAGTACCTGGTCCTTGGAGAAGATCAGGTGCTTCACGAAGTCCAACAGGTGAAGAGAACTGCATCAGCACAGTACAGGATTCAGTTGCAACCGGATCACGAGAAACTTATAACCGTGGAGAAGATATGGAGTGTTGATGCTGGCAGCAGTGGATTGCTAGGTGGCACAACTGACCATGGCAACCGACTGAAGGACACATGCCTCTCATTTGCCCTGTACAAGCTGCTGCGCCGTCGGTTCTATGATCTTCCAATACATGAGGCTGGCCAAGAGAAGACGAGAAAGCTCGTGTTCGACTACATCCTACAGGAAAGCAACAACTACGAAAGGGCCTTCCTCGTCACAGAGGTGGAGTTGTCATTCCTCCAAGACTTGTTCCACAGCAAGCATGCCACCATGTTTGCCGACGGATTCCCAATCCGGAGTATGCTGTTGTCTGCGCTACTGGTTGCTGCAACTGGATACATTGCATATCCTGTTTATCATATACCAGAGAGGATGGACCAAGATGACCGTAACAGAATCACCCATGGGGTGTTCATCACCCGCCTCATAATTTCTCTTATAGTTGCCAAGGAGCTATCAGAGATCTTTCTATATGTGTTTTCACAGTGGGCCAAAGTTCGGATAATCTGCATGTATGTCAAGCATCGTTACTTGCGTCATCCGATAGTGGAGGCAGCAATGAGAATGATGTTCTGGTTCATCACCAGGGGCAAGTGGGACCAAAAGATCTTCCAGTACAACCTTCTCATCTCATGTCCTTGCGTTAAGCCAGTCTGGCTTCGCAAGGCATTGAACATAATCCTTCGGGCCAAGCGTCCCAGAAGCATCAAGTTGGAGCCAGTAGTAAGAAAGGCAATATTTGATTCATTCAAGCGCCTACAGGAGCATCCAGAAAGGTTAGAGTCCTACTTCTCAAATGTCTATGGATCAAAGCAAGCCCTTATGCAGCAGCTGTCATGGGCTATTGAACTAGAGGCTGACACCCACAGAATCCTGGTCTGGCACATTGCGACATGCCTCTGCGAGATAGATCTCTCTGATGAAGCCACAGCACTAAAAGTTGTTTGGCTTCAAAATAGGCTCTTGGTCAACAAATCAAGGACAGAAGATGCATGGCCACATTATTTAACTGCAACGAGCTTATCCAACTACTGTGCATACCTGCTTACCAATGCATTGGTGCCGGACAATGGCATTGTCGTTTACAAGGTCTTCAACGAGGTAAAGTGGGAAATATTTCATGCTACTTTACCTGATCGCTTCCAGTCGCTGCAAGATGTCTACAATAAGCTTATGAAAACTATAAAGGATCCTAAAGAAGCGGCATATGAAGAACAAGACATAGTGCCCGAGGACAGGAACACATTCAATGAGCAACTGCCTCTTAGGGGAGGAGCTACTGATGAGGAAGATCCCAACAGAGGCGATGGCATTAATAGTTCCAGAGCCGATGAGCAAGTGCCCAAGGGAGATGATGACATTCAAAATTCGATAGTACAGATGGGTGCAAAGCTTGGGAAGCAGCTGATAGAGACTTATGGAACAGATAGAGTTGGCCTCTGGAAGGATCTAGCAGAGTTTTGGACGGGTTTCCTTCTCGAAATGGCAGCATCTACCAGAGCAGCCAAGCATAAGACACAACTTGTTGGAAATGGGGAGCTCATAACACACTTGTGGGCTTTGATGTCTCATGCTGGGTTTCTTGGAAGGACCAGCCATGGCCAAACACTCTTGGACCCTGAAGACCTTGACGATGTTGACCCGCTAAGCTGATGAATTTGATGCGATCGATTCTTGCACCGCCTACATTTTTTGAAACGGGGAGGAGATATATTCAATATAATTGTAACATGCGAAACAATTCACACTCTATCGTTCTATGTTCAGTTTGGGCAGAGCTTTAGCTGCAGTTCATGCTGTCTTGCCAATTTGGCTGTAGTATCTCTGCAACTTCTCAGTGTACAATTTACACTACTGCCTAAATTTGTATCACCGGGTTTAGTTCTTCCTGTGTTTTTTTATGATACAAATCAATTGAGAAAATAAAACTAACTCTTATGCACTGATGAAACGGTACAGGCGATTGTGCTACCCATTTGCTAGATAAATTCAGCATCTTCTACTTGCAAGCAATCCAATTTCTCTCTGTTTCATTCATTCAGTTTGGACCTTGTGCTCAAGGTTGATCGGCTTGTTGATAATTAAAGTGTGGTCCTAAGCAATTCTCTAGTCTTTACTATTAAATGGGAGTTGGTACTTCGTACGTCCTGCGAACCGTGTTCAGCCTGATCGTTCCACAACGCGATCGATAACTTGGGCCGGCCTACGAACACAACGCGCGAACAAATCCAGTCACAGCTGGCATCCCTCAATCAACGCATATCAATCAACACGAAATATCAATCGGTACTTGCCAGAAATACAGATTCCTTTCCGTATATCAATTCACGGCTGGCATAACGCGAAATATCAATCGGTACTTGCCAGAAATACAGATTCATTTCCGTATATCAATTCACGGCTGGCATTCAACTATCAACGCCAAGTTATCCATTCACGGCTGGCATTCAAAAAAAAAAAGATCGGTACTCGTATATCAATCAACGCCAAAAATACAGATTCCTTTCCGTATACTATCCGCCGACAGACAGCCCCTCGCAAACACTCCTTCAAAATTTGAATACAGCAACATTCGTTTCTCGGCTCCGGTGTCCTCGACCTGGTTGCCGCGACGTGCCAACGACGCCGGGAGTCCGGCACAAGCTCCGCCATACCACCGTGCCAACGACGCCGGGTGTCCTGCACAAGCTCCGCCATACCAACGACCAGGCCACGCCGGTGACCTGGTCGCCATCGCCTCCTATCTTTAGCCAAGGTGAGTTAACTACGAAACCTGGCTTCCACATAGCACATGTTCACGCTAGCCTGTTTTGAGTATTCATGCCTGATGGTTGAGAAACAGTGTGTTAGTTTTAAGATGGGAAATCAGTACGTTCACGCTTAACGATTTCAAAATGAAAGTACAAGGAATATGAATGTGAGAAGCAATACCCAATATAACTTGCCAGATCGATAAGCTGTTTTCTTAACTATTGCAGCTCATCATGCGGCTTGTTCATGCTGCAATTCATGGAATACCTTACGGGTGAAGGTCTTGCACATGTTGTAACACAGGTATTTTCAAAGTAATCAATAAAGATACACTGTTACAATCAATTGATTCTAATTAATATTTCGCAGGAGGGTATCAAACCCTTTAGGGAGCATGCAGCTGTAACTCTGCATGAGTCTGTTTTGAATGAGATAAAAGGAGCACCAATATATCCGCCTGATAGAGTCATGCCCACGGACCCACGCGTTTTATATAATGAGCTTTGCAAGGAAATAATGTCGATTCAGGACGCCAAGTCTTTGGAGTAAGTACTATTTATAATATGTTACTTATTCGAAAGTTTTTTAATATGCATTGTTATGATTTCGTAAGCCTTAACTTAATATTTATGTTGCAGAATGGAATGGGTGCGGAGCTCCAAACCTTATCCTATAGGTTTGAGTCTTAAGAAAATTCAGGATATAATCAGGATGGACCAGCCTATGAACAATGATTGTTTCAACCTGGCCATACGCATAGTGGCATGCGACGTACTGTTGCAGCTGGTTGAGACCGACATCCATTACATGGATCTGCGGTTTTGTGTAAGTTGTTATAATCACGTATTATCATTTGTATCACTATGTTTCTAAGCATAATTTTTTGTTAGACGGCAATGGTTGATTCCACAAGAGGCGGCAAGTGGCGCGTGAAGCCAAATCTTCAGTTTTTGGCAACGTTGTTCCATAGTTTGCCAGGGATAGATTACAAAATCTCAACTCGCAAAATGGTAAAAATACTTTACTTGTACATTGTTGTCATGTTTTATTTCTTTCTAATGATTATCCATATGCAGGTTTTTCTTCCTTACGCATCCATTGACCACTTCGTCTTGTTTTGTATCGACAAGCACATATCTCGTGTGTACGTTTTGGACCCTCTTTCTGTATCGTCATCGCTGGAGGATAGAATGATACGAACTTATGACATGAAATTGAAATTACAAAGAATCTCTTTCTACTTCAACGATGCGCTTGCAATAGCACAACCCGGTTGGGATTCTGATATCTTTTTCTGGGCACGTAGAACATCAGTTGGTATTCCAACGATCTCATCAAGGTGACTATCTTACGAAATAAGCTAAGAGTGTTTTATTTTGTCTATTTCTATTCAACATAATGATTCTGCATCCATCTACAGGAATTTATCTGGTTATATTGTTTTTTACATAATGCTCTCGTGGAATGGTACAGTCTTGGTTCATCCAGTATGCACGGTACGTTTATACACTAGAAATTTTTATTATTTCCACATGAATTATTCAAGCTAATGACATGTACTATTTGTGTAGGATGCTTTTAAGTTGAGGAAGAAATTTCTGTTACACTTGCTCAAATACCAAGAAAATGAAGCGCAAGACAACATTCCTGAGATTATACGACAATATCTTTCTAGCATCAATGAGAATGAGTAGATATTAGTGGGGTGCTAATTTAGTGTTCGAATGATGTCAAATTATACCTTTTTCTCGATACACATTTCAATTGAATTGGAATCTTATTCTTTTTTAATATTGAGTGGATGTTTTACCACGTAGACATTCATTTTTGCATATGATCTATAGACAAAACATTACGAAAGTTGCTCATATCGGTAGCAACGCACGGTCATTCAACTAGTAACCATAATACTAAATCCAAGCCATGCCCTAATTATAGCTTCTGATTCTGATACTTCAGATAACAACAGGCATGCATCCCAATTTGTAGAGTTCAGAAATTTTTCCTCTAACGACTGGAACAACAAGGTCACCAGATCGGCATACCTCAAGATATCAGCTACCGTATATCTAGTAAGTCTCCATGAGGGGATGGATAATTTTAGCATTATGTATGTAATCAGGAGCCTAATCTAATCCAGAAGGGAACCATGGGGAAAAGAAGGAAAATAGAAGCGGCATTGAGTTCAAAGTCGTTACCACTGCGATAGCTGCCTACACCGAAGCAGCGGTGAGAAGGATTTTTCCCTTCCTGGCAAACTCCCGGGGAGGCGAATGAGCAGGCCCCGGCGAGCTCGCTCCGGCGGCGGGAGGTCCATGGACCCCGTAGCAACGAGCGCCATCCTTGGCCGGAAATGCATTCCTGGAACCCCCACTTTGTTTCCCCCCGGAGAGGCGGCAAGGCAGAACCAGCCACCGGCCCTGCGCTCAAGGTCGAACGGAGTGCGGGCGGCGGCAAACATCACCGCCGTCCTTTGGTGCCGCCACCTCAACGGGTGAGCTGTGGGGAGAGGCTGGGCCGTCGCCTGATTGGCCGAACAAACGTCATATCCACGGGCCGAGGCAGGCTGTAGCGCGTTGGGCTAGGCATGCTAGAGATCGGAACGTGACATGATGCCCAACTCCACCGGTAATATTGTTTTTTTTTTTCTTTGAGATCTGTTATACCCAGTTTTGTTTTTTGAACTTGGTCTAACGGAAAGAAACAAAACTCGCTCTCAACTACAGTATGTACCTAGATTTTTAGCTGAATGTCGATCTGCAAAACGATTGTAATCCTGTTGAGCGATGATTGATAGTTGTCGAGTCTCAAAAAACTCGGGCTAGGGGATCCAAAGCCCCTCGACGACGAGCATGTTACGACACTATAAAACGCATTTGAGCGCACCTTCTAGGCAATCAGCTGCGTCACGATGTCACGAGCCATTACCTTTTTTGCCAAAGTTGTATGGTCTTAATTTGCCCGTTCTATACTAGTGCAAACCCACAACAGTTGATGGCATCGTCTCATGGACGGCGCCTACTTCGCCGGTCTCTATAGTCGGGGAGGATGCCATGCATGACCACAACGTTCTCCAACACCGCCATTTGCTTTATCATTCTAATTAAATTGTGAATTAGTTCACTTCCATACGTGTGGGTTTTGTTATTTTTTTGTAGGAAAAAAACACTTATCTACCGACGTATTTCAGTGTGGCTAGGCCGTATATGTGAAAGCATGCATGCACCAGCAAGTTGACTACTCACTCAGTTCCCAAAAAGGCTGGCGTATAAAGTTATTTTCAGTCAATGTTTATAGAGTTTGACCAAGTGTACATAAAAAATACAAAAATCTACAATACCAAACCGATATTAATACATCCATCATAAGATGCATTTCATAATATATTTTAATTGTAGATATTTCTCTTCATATATTTCATCAAACTTACAAAGTGTTGATTATTTGACTACTTTATACTACACCTATTTGGGGAGCGAGGAAGTATAATATATAGCCAGGTCGAGACTCGTGACTACTAGCTACTCCCCTCCTCCTTTTTTTGATAAAGTGATTTGTTACATAAAGAGTTTTAAACATTACACCCGGCCTCTGCATAGACATGCACATAGCTGAAATCCAACAGAACAAAAAATGAAATGTAGCACTATACGAATTACAATCATGAGTAAGTAAAACGCCAATGTCTATGACGAACGCCAATGCCTATGGAGTATCAATCCGGCGATCAAGCGACCATCCATGTCGGATAAAAATATCCATCGCCGCCTCTTTCAGTTGTGTACATGCCTCCATAAATAGGCCTTGATGCACCGTCTGTTATAATGTGGACCACGAACGGAGAATACTTGTACCGATAGAGTACCTGGAAACAAGGAAAATATTTATCATTGAAAATCTTACCCATTTCTACATAGACAAAGCGACTGTATAACGGCTATCGCTCTCACCCTAATAATGTAAACTTTTTATCAATCACATGTAACCAGTTGCCAAATACATTTGAAACAGACTTGGGTGGACATAAGTTAGAAGCTATCTGGATAGATGACCAAATAGAACGCGCAAAACTACATTCGAAGAGTAAGTGTTTAATTGTCTCATGTTATGGACAAAACACTTGCTCAGTACTTCCATTCCAGTTTCGCTTAACAAGGTTATCCTTTGCAAAAATGACACCCTACGAAGATGCCAAAGTAAACACTTTCAGTAACCGGAATCTTCATTTTTTTTATTATCATCTGACTTGTACATACTCCCTCCCTCCTTATTTAGATGCAATCCTTGTTTGCATGCGTCAGTTTTGACCATCAATTTTAGCAAAGCTATACCATCAGATTTGTATTAAAAAATGTTTAACTATATAATAACTTTTATGACACATATTATATATTTTATTGTTTTTTCGAGAATATTTTATTGTTGAAATTGATGATCACGGTTGACTCGGATAAATTAAGGATGCCAATTAAATAAGGAAGGAGGGAGCAGGTAAGTATGTATGTACGTCTTGCAATTAAGGAGTCCATATCGATCGATCCTGTGTGCACGAATACTCGTTTGTGCAGTTTCCCATCAAGTCGCTTTTTTTTGCTGACCGAGGAATGAAGACACACGGCAAACAATTTGGGGAGTTCCGAGATAAATACACTCGGCAAACAAATTTTGCCGGCGAGATTTATGCCGAGTCCCCTTTGCCGGGTGTAACACTCGGCAAATAGTTTGTCGAGTTTATTTTGGCTTTTACCGAGTATACATACTCGGCCAAAATGAAAAACCCCGTAGTGAGTGCAGCACATGCACGTCGTAAAGTAGATCCGAACTACTCCTCTCTTCCATAATATAAGATGTTTTAAAGATTCAATATAGATCATATGCATGTGGAAAAAATGAGTAAATCTACACACTAAAATACGTATGAATGAGAAAAATCTTAAAAGGGTTATATTTAGAAATAGATGGAGTAACTAACTCGACTAATTGCTGGCAAACAAACAAAAAGTGGGGTCGAAGCCCTCAAGAAAGTTGGACGTAGTTGTCGAGAAAGAAAAGTTGGACGTTTTGGTTGTGACCACCTAGGTTCTTCCAACCGAACATCCCTTCACAGTGACAAGCTGATCTGATCGTGCCCAGACCGTCGCTGCATACATGCATATAGGTCACGTCTTCTGAAGGTGTGCAAGCCAACGAATAGGTCCGTCACACTTCACTAGACAAGCTCCCTGCAATGGAAGGGTGGTCGTTAATCCTATGTTTCACAGCCCTATCCACCTTACTATCCCTCTATTTTGTCAAGTTTTCCGGTGGAAAGAGCAAGCCCAAGGCCAACCTGCCTCCCGGGCCACCCACACTTCCGATCATCGGCAGCCTCCACCACGTCCGCAGCAAGCTGCCGCACCGCAGGATGACGGAGCTGGCTCGCCGCTACGGGCCGGTGATGTACCTTAAGCTCGGCCAGAACCCCACCGTGGTGTTCTCCAGCGCCGAGGCGGCCACGCTGGTGCTCAAGACCAACGACCTCGTCTTCTCCGACCGGCCACGCAGCGTCACGCTTGGGATCTTCAGCTGCGGTGGCAAGGACGTCGCCTTCGCCCCCTACGGCAACCACTGGCGCCAGATGCGCAAGCTCTGCGTCGTCGAGCTGCTCAGCTCTAAGCAGGTGAGGCGCATGGAGGGCATCAAGGCTGAGGAGGTGGCCAACCTCGTCCGCTCCATCGCCGCCTACAACGGGGTCGCTCCGATCAACGTCAGCAAGAAGGTGGCCGCCCTCAGCAACGACGCCGTCTCGCGGGCCGTTTTCGGCGGCAAGTTCAAACGCCAGGATGAGTACATCCGCGAGCTGGACAACGCCTTCACGCTCGTGGCCGGCACCAGCCTCGTGGACCTCTTCCCGTCCTCACGGCTCGTGCGCTGGCTTACTAGCGGCGAGCGCGACATGAGGAGGTGCTACCGCCGCATACAAAGCATCATCTCCGACATCATCGACGAGCGCAAGGCCGCCGGAGATGCTGCCTGCAACGCCGACGACGAGGACCTGCTTGGCACGCTCCTCAGGCTGCAGCTCGAGGACTCCTTGGAATTCCCTCTAACCCCAGAGGTTATAGGCGCCTTTTTGTTCGTGAGTACTTATTTTTACTCAACCCTTTTTAATAAGTACTAGTAGTAATACTTTACGCACTGGCCTCTTTCAAATAAGCAATACATGACATAACTGAATTTTATGCTATCAACTATTAACTCCGTTTCAAAAATATAAATTTATTCATGTTCTTGTTTTATTTGGTTTTTTTTTCGTGGACTTGTTTTGTTTGTTTGCTCACCACATATGCCATAGGGTCCGATTATGTATGGTCTATTCATGGTAAGTGGGGTCTATTTTTTTCTGAAATATACCTTCCCTTCACACATCTAACACACAGTCGTGTGCATACCACAACTACCGTTTCAGGACATGTTTGCGGGCGGCACAGATACCACAACAAGCTCTCTGGAGTGGGCTATGTCGGTGCTCATGAAAAATCCTAGAGTCATGGCTAAGGCACAACTAGAAATCCGGGAGGTGCTAGGTGAGCACCGCACTATCATTTTTTTTTTCGAGAATAACGGGGGGGATTCTCCCCACCGCTTGTTATTATACCTCGAAGCCGACCCTTCAACATGGGCCCAGAATTTGTTACATGAGAGAATACAAAGAGGGGAAGGGGAGAATGGAAATCAAAATTACATTAGAGCATGGTGCAAGAGGAAGCCACGAAGGGCATCCGCAGAGCCTTTACAATCCGGTTTTAGCCTATGCGACCAGATAGCGAGATCCTCGGCGGCGCGGCGAAGCACGTCGTGGGAGGAGCACACCCGGTTGTTGAAGACAATGTCGTTCCGAGCCTTCCAGAGGTTCCATAGAACCGCGGCCGAGCCAAGCTCCCAAGCCGCGGTCGCGACGGCCACCGGTGCCGCGATCGTCCAAACGGGGCTGCTCTCCGGGATGGTGCAGCCAAGCCTGCGCCAGACTTCGGCGGAAAGGGAACAATCGAAGAGGAGGTGGCGAGTGGTCTCGGGCGCACCACACGAGACACAGAAGGGGGAGGGGGCGCAGTGTTTGTAGTGGAGGTTGTAGCGAGTGCTGAGGCGGTTAGAGTCCGCGAGGAGGCAGAAGATTTTTATTTTGGGAGGAAGACGAGAGGCCCAGCAATTGGTGGCGGATGCGTCGATGGTAGAGACGATGGATGTGTTCGCGTAGACGGCGCGAGAGCTGAAGGAGGTCCCGGCACCCCAAGCCATGGAGCGTCGGTCCTCGCCGTCTCTCAGCGAGGTGGAAGCGATGATGCGAAGAACAGGAGGGAGCTCGCAGGCAGCGGCCGCAGAAAGGCGTGGCTGAAACGTGAGACCCGTGGAGCAAGCGTCGAAAACCGAAATGTTGGGTCGAAGACAGTGGGAGAAAATGGCAGGGTATAAAGAAGCGAGGGTGGAGGAGGAAGTCCATTTGTCCTGCCAGAAGGAGGTGTGGACTCCATCATGGACATCGGTGGTGGTGAGAGCACGATAAGTGGGGAGGCAAAGATGAAGATTTTTTCTAGGTAAGAGGGAGAAGGAGAAGTGTCACCTAGGTCGCGGCCGTATGATCGACGAAACCACTCTTTCCACGGCATCTCTTCCCGCTGGTGAAGCTTATGCACGAAGTTCATTAGAAGGGCGAGGTTCTGCCGTTGAAGGTCCCGCATCCCGAATCCGCCAACCTGTTTAGACAAACAAACCTTGTCCCAAGCCATTAGACAACGAGCCCCGGAGCATGAGTCCTTGCCCGTCCAAAAAAAGGCACGGCGCCTTCTGTCAATCGCTTCAACCACACCACGGGGCAAAAGAAAAGAGCACATAAAATAAGTCGCAAGATTATTTAAAACAGCATTGCAAAGAACTAGTCTCCCCCCAGAAGAAAGTAACATAGCACTCCAGCCGGAGAGGCGCCGGTCGAAGGAAGAGATGAGAGAGTTGTACGCCGAGAGTGGGAGTTTAGTGGGGGAGAGGGGAAGGCCGAGGTAGGGTTGGGGGAAAGTGGAGACGGGGCAGAGGAGGGTGGATGCGATGTCAGCAACCACATCCTCGTCAATGTGCATGGGGACGAAACAGGACTTGTGGAAATTAATTGCCAAGCCCGTAGCAGAGGCGAAGTCGTCGAGGATTCCTTTAAGGCGCAGGGCAGAGGGGAGATCCCCCCTGCAAATGATAAGAGTGTCGTCTGCATACTGCAGGACAGCGGGAGGCATGGCATCGTCGAGAGGGTGGTGTATTCGGTCATAGGAGTGGGCGAGGCGAACCATTTTTTGGAGAACATCCGCGACGATGATGAACAGGTAAGGGGAAAGAGCGTCTCCCTGACGCAGGCCATTTTTGCATTTAATCCAGGCCCCAGGGACACCATTGAGAATGATTGCAGTGTGCCCCGTGGTTAGGATGTCCATCATCCAGCTGCACCAGAGGTCGTCGAATCCCCGAGCACGTAGGATTAAGATGAGACTTTCCCAATTTACCGAGTCGAAGGCCTTACGGAAGTCGATCTTGAAAACCATGGTGGGCACTTTACGGAGATGGCAAGCTCGGACGAGGTCGGCAGCGTAGACGATGTTTTCCGATATGCGTCTCCCAGAGAGGAACCCAGTCTGGTCGGGATCAACTAAGGAGTGAATGGAGGATTGGAGGCGGGTGGTGAGCACTTTGGTGATCATTTTAGCGATGCAGTTTTGGAGGGAGATGGGGCGAAAGTCCGAGGGGGAGCGTGCAGCTTCATGTTTGGGAAGGAGGACGAGGTAGGCCCGGTTGATACGAGTTAGGTCAGCATCTCGGCGGTGGAAGCTGTTGAAAACCTCGATGACGTCCGGGGCGACCGTAGTCCAAAACGAGGAGAAGAAGGAGGGGCCGAAGCCATCAGGTCCAGGGCTGGAGTCTTTGTTCATGCGGGTTAGGGCTTCCACAATCTCGGAAGAGGAGAAGGGGGCGGTAAGGGAAGGAGAGAGGTTGTTGGTGGTCGGGTAGAGGGAGGCTAGGTCGAAGTTCCAAGAACAGGAGGAGGCGGTCCCTAGAAGGGAGCGGAAGAAGGTGTCGAGGACCCTTGCTTTGTTGGGGTGGTCCGAAAAGGAGGCATTTTGGAAATCGAGGACCGGGATGGTGTTTCTCCTTTTACGGCAAGACGCCAGGGCATGGAAATAGCTAGTGTTCTCATCACCCTCCAGAGCAAAGCGAACTTTAGCGCGGGTTTTCCAGTGGATCCATCGCTCCTTGATAGAAAGGTGTATCGCATCGACCGTGAGCACCCGAAGCCTTGATTCAAGGGTTGACAGGGGGCGGTCTTCTTCAATAAGATCAAGGAGGTTGATAACAATCCGGGCGTCGGTTTCCCGTTGAGCGAAGGGGGGACATTTCTTGGTCCAGGTCTTGCAGCAGCCTCTGCAGCGTCGAAGCCTAGCGACAATACGAGCGGTGGCGTCGGGGCGAAAGGTAGCGGTCCAGGCAGTAGCGACAGAGCTTCGGAAGGAAGGATGGAGAGCCCAGGAACGGTTGTACCTAAAAATAGGAGATCTAGGGATTGCGGAGGAGATGGAGGCTAGCAGGGGGACGTGATCGGATGTATCGCGGGTAAGGGAGGAGAGCGAGGAAGAGGGGAACAAGGTGTTCCAGGCATTGTTAATAAAGAACCGGTCGAGGCGAATTAGAGTGGGGGAGGCACGTCCGTTGGACCACGTGTAGCGGCGGTCGCGGAGGGGGAGGTCGAAAAGGGCGAGCTCATTGATGCAGTCGTTGAAGAGGGAGGCCTCGGAAACATTCAGGTTGTCGTTATTTCTATCCTCACTGTCACGACAAAGGTTGAAGTCCCCACAAATCATCCACGGTGTCGAATCACCGGGGTCGTGGGTGCGGAGGTGCAGGAGAAACGCGGCTTTTTCAGAGTGGACACACGGGGCGTAGACATTAGAAAGGCGGAAGTTAGTTGCGTCGGCGTTAATTTGAAGTCGATGGAGAGGACAGTGTTACTAAGCGAGGAGGAGACACGGGTAAAAAGACGGGAGTCCCAGGCAGTAATAATACCGCCGGACGAGCCAAGCGCGTCTACCGATTCAAAGGTACGTAAGGAGGAGGGGAGGAAGGATGCAGCCTTAGAGGGAGAGATTGCTGCGAGTTTACTTTCTTGAATTGCAAAAATATGCGGGCTGACAGAAGTAAGATCAGCATGCACAACCTCACACTTAGCCGGATCACCCAAGCCACGGAGGTTCCAGGATTCAATCGAGAAGGTTCTTGTTTGCATAATTAAGATTACAACACCAAGAACAGGGGCCAGCGGCCGGAAATAAACTAAACGGGAGAAGGCCTAATGCCAACTCTCCAGGCGCAACCCAAAACAAAAAGAAGCAGGACTCCAGCCTAGCAGGCACACGGAAGGGAGTCCTTCGGGTGCAGGTGCCGTCACAGCGGCACGGGTGGGCTCCGACAGCCGCTATCACACATAGCGGCGCACGGACGGGAGCCGCCCAAAGCAAGGAGGGCATCATGGAGCAGCAATGTCCACCGGGCCGCTCTCCGCGAGAGCAGCAGGGTCCACACCACAGGGCTCTCCAAGCGCCTGCAGAACCGGGAGCGAGAGAGCCTGGGGCACTCCATCGTCGATGCAAAGCCGGGCGAGCGCCGCTCGGAGGCGTGGCGAGCCCTTAGAAGCATCAAGACGGGATGCCTTAGCCTCCTTGGCGCGCGTCAGCATGCTGGTGAAGAGCGCGGGCTCCTTTGCGGCGAGGCGGTCACTGCGCCTAGCCTTGAACGCCGAGTCAGCGGCGCGCTTGCGACGGACCCTCTGCTTGCGCACGGCATCTTCGTGGACGTCCCCAGAGGTGAGGAAGGCCAGGGGAGCCGGCGGCTGAGAGGTGGGGGAGGCGAGGACGGGCACATCCGCATCCTCCTGATCGCCGGCGGCAAGGGGGGTGGCCGGGACTGCCAGCGTGTCGTACCACTGCAGCAGGAGAGGGGCCGGATCAGAGACAGGGGGCAAAGGATCAGAGAAGGGCGAGAAGAGAAGGGATGCGGGTCTGAAGGAGAGGCAGTTGGGCTGGGCATTACCTGATCAGCATCGAGCCCCTCCTCGGGGAACTGGGCTGCCATCCTGCGGGCCAGAATGCGATCCCACAGGACAACAGTGGAGGCCGCGGCGACAGGATCGGAGGCAGGGCCCGATCCCGAACCTTGGCCCAACTGGCTGGCGCGACGGGCCACGACCCTGCTCCAAAGCTCCAGCGGGCTGGCACCCGCAGCAGCCCTAGAGCCCATCGGAACCGGCCCACCGTCAGAAACGGAGCTGGAGTCCGAGGAGATGTTGATGACGGAGACGTCGTCGATGTCGTCCAGACCGCCGCGGGGTGGTGACGGAGGGCTGGCTCCAGGTCCACGGCGAGGGGTGTCGCCTCCCCCACCGGCGTAGTGGCCGTCGTGGGAGAAGGCGCCGGCGGTAGACCACGAGCGGATGACCTCCAAGGTCACCACCGTGGTCGTCTCGCCCTCAAAGTCGCGGAGGAGGATGCAGCGCGGCACGGCGTTCTCGCGCTCCGTGTGGAGCACGAAGCGAACAGCAGAGAAGTCAAGCTCATTGAGGCAAAGGGGGTCAATGCAGCAAACGCTTCCGATTGGGCGGAAAGCGGTGCGGATTCCCCCTTCATTCCAATGCTCAAGAGGGAAGCCATAGGCCGACACTTGGGAAAAATGGGAGTACCTCCACGACGAGCGGTTGTCGGCGAGCTCCGGGCTCTCAAGCGTGATGGAGTGGCCGAGGAAGGAGATGGGGAAGAGCTCCATGGTGGTATCTCTCACCTCCTGCGAGGGGAAAACCACCATCATGGCGCCGTAGTGAGACGCCGCAAGCCCAACAGTGGGGTTCCCTCCGTGCACCTCGAGGGCGCGGCGGAGGACGAAGCCGGGGCTGGCGGCGGGCGGATCGATCAGCGCGAAAGCGAAGCGCCGGCTTGACGAGTTGTCGCCCACCATAGGCATGAAGCACTCAGCGTGGTGAGGGCGGCAAGCCACTGCCGGGGCTGCGGGAGGAGGGGCGCCGACACGCGGGCGCTCCAGGATGCCGAGGCGGACGAGGGCGCCGTCGAGCCGCTCCAGAGCGGGACGGGGCCGCGCGGATACGGCGTTGGAGGGCGAAACAGGGGCGGGCCCTCGCGGCGGTCAACGCCCATGCCCGCACGCCACCTGGATAGCCAGCGGTCACGCGAGGACCGCGGCGAGGCAGGCGAGGTGGAACGGGAGCGGGCGCGGCCGGAGTTCAGAGCGTCGGACAACCTGGGGAAGAATGGGCAGACACAATGTGAGAGGGGGTAGGGGCGCCACGGGAGGGGAGATAGCAGAGCGGTGGAAGCTTACATCGTGGACTGCGGTGGCCGAAGCGGCCGCAGTAGCAACGGACGGGCTCGCGGCACTCGCGCACCGGGTGGCCAAGGCCGAGGCAGCGGAAGCAGCGAGGCTTCCTGCGGTCGGGGCTGAAGACGAAGGAGTGGCGCCGGAGAGGTTGGGGAGGAGGAGAGGAGAGGAGGGCATCTAAATAGGAGAGGGGAGGGGATGGCACGCCGTTGCCAGGGGGAGGGGATGGCACGCCGCTGCCCGGACGGCGCGGCACTAGCTCCGGCTCTAGCTCGGCGCCGGACATCGGGGATGTGACATGCGCGGCGGTGGCAGAGCTTGCCAGCGGATGGGACATGGCAGAGCGTCGGGGAGAGAGAGGGTCGGGGTGAGAGGGCGGGGAGAGGGTGAGAGCGCAGTGGTCAATGATCGAGCGAGGCGGCGTGGAGGGACTGACGCACGAGGTGGGGTCGGGCTCAACGTCACCAGGGGGATCAAGGGTATCATCTACCGTGGACAACGCACGGAGCAACTCAGCAAGGTCACTGGCAGTGGGGTCGGGGCGGCAAGGGGCCAAGGAGGCCCCAGGGGAGGTTGTGTGCGCCAGCGTGGCGATGCTGGGACGATCGCACGGGCGGGAGGTCACCGCAACGGGCCTAGCGGGCGCGACGCTGACAGGGGGGTCCGGGTGGCAGAGGGTCGCGGCGGGTCCGGGGCAAGCGGAGGGGTTCGCGAGGTAGATGGGCAGAGGAGCTCGGCAAGCGGGTCTGGTGCAGCCACGATGGCACCCGCTGGGGGAGGACGGGCACTGACAGTGGGACCAAGGGCTTTGGCAGCAAGCAGCGCATCGGCCCGGGAAGCATGCAAACGAAATTTGGTTTTTCCGATTCCGAACGAGCCAGCGTCAACGATGAGCCTGGCGACGGCAGTGGATGCCGCGACGGAGGTGAAAATGAAGGTATCGATCTGGCAAACAGGGAAAGAGTCGGGGGAGACCGTAAAACAGAAATTGAGAGCGTTTTTAACACGAAAACCATTGCAAGAAGAAGAGGGGAGCTCAGGAGTGATCCAGAAGCGACCGGGGCGAGAAAATTTTCCTTTCTTAAGAACCGAAGAAAAAGCCACCGTGGTGCGGAATCGGCGAAGAACGAGAAGGAAGAACGCCGAACCTGGGTTGGAGCTGGGCGTGCCGGCGGGGCGAGGCCGCCGGCGAGGACGCAGCTTGGCAGCGTTGACGTCATGAGCGAGGTTGGAGGAAGAAGTCACGAGCAGGTCGACGGAGACGGAGCGCGAGCTCCCTTCGCGGGCATGGCCATCTTCCTCCTGGGAACGTCCAGCATCCGCAACAGCAGCAGGGGGAGGGAGCAGGGAGGGAGCGGAGGTCGCCGTTGAGGTTACGGCTATGGTGGGTAGCGAGGGTTGGGGAGGGGCGACAAGGGAGGAGGGAGCCGGGGGGGCGGGGGAAGGTGCAGGGGAGGTGGAGCATGGGGCAGCGGGAGAGGAGAGACAAGGGGACGGCGCCGAGGAGGCTTCTCGACGACGGCGACGAGGTGTCGCGGGCGGGCGGCGGGCAATCGCCCATGGCGTCGCGGGAGCCTCGCTCCAGGAAAACGGGATCTGAGTTTGGTCTTTTTTTCCAACATCCGCACTATCATAACTAACAATGATCTTTCCGGACTACACTATATGCGAATGGTCATCAAGGAGGTTCTTAGGTTACATCCACCGGCTACTGTACTCATCCGCAGGGCTAGAGAGGATTGCCAAATTATGGGTTATGACATTCTCGAAGGAACCAATGTATATGTTAATGTCTTCTCTATTTCGAGAGACCCAAGGTACTGGAAAGATCCCGAAGAATTTAAACCTGAGAGATTTGAGAGCAATAACGCTGATTTCAATGGGACATACTTTGAATTCACTCCCTTTGGGGCTGGGCGACGGCAGTGCCCTGGGATGACGTTCGCAACATCGACCGTGGAGATCGTATTGGCAAACCTTCTGTATCACTTTGATTGGATGCTGCCAGATTGTGCTAGCCTGGCTTCGTTTGACATGTCCGAGAAATTCAGGTTAACAATAAGCAGGAAGTATGACCTGCAACTCAGAGCTATCCCGCACGTCTGGTCAGGAGCTACGCCAAAAGAGTGATAAAGAAGGTCTATGTCTAGGACGCATTGATGAAGACATATTTGCACCTTCACCTTCATGCCTATCTTGCATTGTATTACCTTTATGTATTATAATAAGAGTTTAAGGTGTATCCCCCCGGTTCCACAGCTGCAACATCTCTGCAATTCTCTCTGACCCTTGTTGTAAACCTAGCTCTGGCCACTTTTTGATACGAAAATTCAGGTGGGATCTTTCCCAGCCGGTGACCATTAAATGGTGTGATGGTTTCTTTGGTGGACGGTTTCTCTTCCTGTGAGGAGGCGGGTTCTAAATGGTTTAAGGTGTTAGACCTTTCGGCCTTTGGGGAGGTTATGCATACCTTTGAAATATATGTAGGATATTCCTACTAGTTCGGGGGGATGGGGAGGGGATTTCAGCCGATAGGTGGCATTACAATTTGGTTTCTAACCATGGGTTCACATAGTATGTGAGATGCAAAAGTATAGTGTCGGACTTGGATGCGCGGCCGGTACCATGTGCCGGCCCAATTGCTGACAACACACTTGAGAAATCGAGAAAACATCTTTCTCTCAAGATCGAGATAAAACCTTACCTTTAGGACAGACCTCACAATAGGGCCCTATCTTGAATTTAGGTGGAAAATTTCAGATGCACCAGTTTTCTACACAATTCAAGTGGTTGTAAGTAAAAAAATGGACAATTGATTATATATGAGAAACTTATGAAAATACGACTTTGGCCCTATCTTGGTTGTAAGTAGATACTCCAAGTATATGAGAAACTTATCTTGTCTAGTCGGAAACCAAGTCTTTCTCTTTGGAGTATCTACTTCTCATCTATCAAAATACGACTCTAAACAACGTCCTATATGGGGGTATTTAAGCAGAACTTGAGAGTTTTTTGGTCGGTCCATGGAGTGGCCGAAGTCTGTGTGCGATGGATTATGGCTTATGGTTATATTTTGGCTTTGTATATGTTATTGATATAAAATTCTAATTTTATTAGTTCATTCAATGTTTGTTACGTCGGATGCGACCAACCACAATCAGATGACATGGGGAAAGATTCCAGCAACTCATGCAGACACGCTGGCATCTTCTAACTGAACGAGCTTCACTTGATATACTCGACTCATGATCCGTTGACTTGAGAGTTGTGAAGTGAGAGAGCGCAAAAACTCCTTCTATATGATTTCAAAAAAAAAAACTCCTATATATCTACTAGTTGATGGATCATGGATGCACACTGGACTCCAAGGTCAACTTGGCTTGTCTGACAGATCCGGCGAGCACACACGGAGCACATACGGAAGTCCGGCGATTTGGATGTCACCCTTGTGGAAGGTCGTGCTCTGCCTGACGCTGTTTGCTGCATGGCGTTCGCAGGTCGAATTCAGGACAATGACCTCGCGACGCCCGCTCGACTGCGCCCAGCGTTGCCCTTGCAGCGGCGAGAGCTACCTCCACCACCACCACCATTTCAGCCACGCGGAGACGCAAGCACGCGCCGCCGCCGGCCCCACGGCGAGGCCTTTTCGTGGTGAGTCAGTGCCAGTGCTAGGCAGCGACGACGCCGGCGGGAATGCGTCGAGCCAGCTGCGCCTCGCCAGGGAGGTCGGCGTCCGGGCGGCAACGGGCAGCGGAGGAAGCAACTTCATCATCTCGCCCCTGTCCATCCACGCGGCGCTCGCGCTTGTGGCCGCTGGCGCCCGGGGCGAGACGCGTCGGGAGATCCTGGGCTTGCTCGGGTCGGCGTCGCTCGATGAACTGCACGGCGCGGCGGCGACGGAGCTGGTAGGGAAGCTCGACGGCCTGACCCAGACGTCCTTCGCCTGCGGCGTGTGGGTTGACCGAAGGCACGTGCTGCAGCCAGAGTTCATGGCCATCGGCGCCTCGAGGTACGCCGCCACGACGGAGTCCGTGGACTTCGCCTCGGATGCCGAGAACGCGAGGCGGCGCGTGAACAGCTTCGTCTCCGACGAGACCAACGGGCTCATCCGTGACGTCCTCCCTCCCCGTTCCTTGAACTCGTCCACGGTGGTCGTCCTCGCCAACGCGCTCTACTTCAAGGGGACGTGGTTCCAGCCGTTTGATCCGTCGGCGACTTTCACCGCGCCGTTCCACACCCTGGACGGCACCGTTGTGCGCGCGCCGTTCATGACGACAGGCCGGTTTGATTTCAAGCAGCAGGTCGCCATCTACCCAGGCTTCAGGGCCCTCAAGCTGCCCTACAAGATCGACGGCGACCACCGCGCACCGCCGCAGGCTGTGTTCTACATGCTCATCCTTCTCCCGGACAGCACCGCTCTCGTCAGCATCGCCGACCTCTACGACCAGGCCGTCGCGACCCCGGAGTTCATCAGGAGGCACACGCCGGCGGACCAGGTTCCCGTCGGGCGGTTCATGGTCCCGAAGTTCAAGTTCACATTCGAGTTCGAGGCGTCGGACGACATGATGAAGCTTGGAGTCACCAGGGCTTTCGGAGGCGGTGACTTCTCGGGCATGGTGAGTGGCGGGGACGGGCTCCGTATCGCGGGGGTGTACCATAAAGCCACCATCGAGGTGGACGAGCAGGGCACCGTCGCCGCGGCAGCGACGGCCGTGTTCATGGCTATGAGTGCAGGCGCAGGGCCTCCGGTGGATTTCGTGGCGGATCGGCCCTTCATGTTCGCCATCGTTGAGGAGAAAACCAACGTGGTGTTGTTCCTTGGCCATGTGGTCGATCCTCTCGCCGAATGAGCCAATTGACTCCCGGAGTGCGACGTGAACACACCTATAGCGTATTTCGTGGGCTGTGGATCTTGAATGTATATTTGAAGATTGTTTTCCAATGTCACGACTCGATCACGAAGCAATATGGGAAGGACGTGGGAATTGTAATGTCTATTCTTCAGAATGAAACTGAACTGCCTCATCGATCAAGTATTCAAGTGAAATAAAACTCACCCTAAAAATCAAGTTCCCTTGAAAACTTTGGTCAACCTGAATCTGCATCTCCTTTTCGCCGCATTTTTCTCCTGCTGAACGAGAAATGCGGTCACGCCACCCTTTCACTGCCATTCATTTGTAATGCTACTTCTAGTGTACCACGAATCACGATCGAGCAAAGCATCCGTCTGGGTTCGTGTCATGTACTCTGACTTTGAGGTAGCATGATCCGCCGTTCTTGTTCGCCATCATTGAAGAGGATACCACCCAAGCATCTTAGGGCGAGTACAACGCGGGCGCTAAGAGCAGGTACAATAAGCCTAGTCAGCAGGCTATAAGCCATTACACATCAACAAAAATCTTAGCTGGAGGAAAGAGAAAAGAAGAGAGAGAACGTAGCGGGCTCTTCTGCAGTCGCTAGCTCCAGCACAGGAAACAAGACGGTACCGCCGGCATGCAGCCTAGTGCGAGCGTTTGAGCCGGCGGCATGCATCAAGTCCATGTCCTCCGGTGTCTTGCATGCAATCATTACTTTGCTAGCGTTAGGATAATTAAATATTTAATAGAGCCCGTCTATAGCCCACCTATTGTACTAGTGCTAATTTTTGCTGACTTTATATGACATGGCATGTACTTGTAGCCGGCAGCCGGCTCTGTTATTGTTCTTGTTCTAAGGAAATAAATCCTGGCGGTTTTGTGCGATTCCTGGTCATTTTCGTCGACGGAAAATTAGGCGTCCGAAGCTTAATTAACGCGAGCAAATGATGACTCCAGGGTCCGTCGCTAAATGCAAAGCGTAACTGATCAAATTAAGCGCCCCATTAAGAGGCCAGCGATGTACATGCCCATATACAACGCGCGGCGCTAAAGCAGGCGCTAGGATATTAATCCTCGCCGTTATGTGTAATTCCCTGCCGATCTCAGGAATTCGATATTAGTCCCCCGGCGCTTTCTTTTTACCCCGGCACTGATTGGCTTGGCCCAGCGTATCCAGGGTAATAAAGAAATAGATCAATTTTAGCGCCTCAATTAGCGCCTTCCCGTTCGAGGACCTTTGACTCTTACCAAAATATCGAACGGTAATTGATTTTTTTTCCTTTGGCTCCACAAGCGTCTAGGTTAACTGAACAGAACAAGTCAGTTACTACTTGTATTCGTCCCACATTTTCCTCCGCACCACCATAAACCTTCCTCTTTTTCTCGTCGCCTCCACATATCTGTGCAGCTAAATCGGTAACCTCCTCAATGGCCGCCGCCTCCCCGCATTTCTAGCCCAACCCTGGAAGCTTCCATGAAGGGCTCTGCATACGCCGACCGGGGGAGATAGAACGTCGGAGAATGAGGTGCCAGGCCATGGGCGTGGTGGGACGGGTAAATCTGACGTTGCTGGGCAGCCGACCCCGTCGAATGCGGCCTTCGTATGCCCCCTTCTCCGAGCCCTTCACCGAACGACTGGCATCGGCCGCGCCGTCATCCCCTTCCTGCCCGGCGGCGTGCTCTGCGTAGCGGGCGCTCCGGCATTCCCTTCCTTCCCGGCGGTGTGCTGTCCGTTTCTTTCCGCTTCCTGTCTGCTGCTGTGTGTTTGTAGATTCGTCTCTGTCTGAGGGTGATCTGAAATGGAAGTGTTTGGTGATCGGGATGAGGAAGCCGATGCTGAATACGCGGAGGTGGATCCGACCAGGCGATACATGCGGGTAAGTTTTCCTCAGATTTATTTTCTGATTGATCTCTCAGATTTATTTGACTGATGCCGATGTGCGTGACCTGTCCATGCTAGCTTGTTTAGATTGCAGTGAAATCGTTCCTGCATTTTGTATTTGCATGTTTATAATCCGTTGGTATGAAAACCTTGTATTGTCAGTATTGTTGTTGCTTCAAACCATATGTTAGTCTGTTCGCCGCTTTGTGCACAGTATCAAATATTTACCAATTATTAATAAATGTTTGGTTAGACTATGTCAACAAATGCACTATGAAAATGTTGCCAACCTGCCCTTTGAACTAAGAATCGGCAAAAGTGGGATTAAAAAAAATGATCAACGAAACAATCTCTGCCTATTATACTCAGGGATTTGGATTTCGGCCCGGAAAACCGAAATCCGGCCGAAATTCGCCCATTTCGGTCACGACCGGTATTACTATTTTCCGGACGAAAACTTCCAAATTTTGGTAAAATAAATACAGGATCTTAAATTCATTTAAAATTTGCTGGAATAATTAAATTTTTCCCTGAATTTGGTTAATTTTTGTGCTAAGTTTCAAATTTTGGTTGTAGCTTTTCGTCCGAAATTTCACCGAAATGGCCGAAATTACCGAAATTCGCCTATTTCGGTCATGGCCGGTAAATATGCAAAACCGAAATCCAAAACCTTGATTATACTGATCTGAAATATTTTTCCTTGGTGCAGTACAATGAGGTGTTGGGAAGAGGAGCTTTCAAGACTGTGTATGCCCTGATCCATCATATTCTTCCACTTTATGTTTCTTTGTCAATGAGATCTTTTGATTACAGTTTGCAGTGGGCCATCTCATTTTCATTCCCAAACTGAAAAAGATTTGCATTGACCATAGATGGAACGTTGTTTTTGTTAACACTGTCGGAATTATCGGTAGCCTTCCAATTAGATAGTTTCATCACATCTAACAAGTTGTTGATTTGAAAACACACTATGTCACTCAGTCAGTATCACTATAATTTGTATTGTTTACAATGTCAGTCCATTTTTATATGCAGGTGTTACAATTATTTACTACATCCGTATCAAAATATAAGATGTTTTAATATTTTTCTGATACGGATGTATCTAGACGCGTATTAGTGTGTAAATTCACTCATTTTATCATGTATGTAGTCCACATTGAAATGTCTAAAACATCTTATATTTTGATACGGAGGGAGTATATCTTTGTTACTATTGCACACGTTCAGCTGTAGGCTTGTAGCCATTAGGCATAGCTACAAGAGTAGTTTGTTCCTGTTCCACTTTGATTAAAACAAACAGAAAGTTCCCAATTATATTCACTAGCAATGTAGTACTAAATCCCATTTCCTGGGCTCCTGGCAGGCTTTGTGTAACCATATGTGCTAAAGCCTACATGTATACATAGGAGATAATATAGACTGAGAACGAAACCACGGATCAACCTTGGGTTTGAAATGAATTGGACCGAGGGTACTATCATCATTCCCGAATGTAGTCTCTCTAAATTAGTTATAGTGGCTTTCAGTGAATACATTGATATATTGATTTAATGACAAATAATTTCACAATAATAATATATGCTACATTGCTTAGTTTTCTGTTATACTTATCTACATAGCCCTCCTCACTCGTATGTGGGCCTTTCGTGACTCACGTTTCGTTCTTAATCTGGATTTAGTTACAAGGCGTTTGATGAGGCTGAAGGCATCGAAGTTGCATGGAACCAAGTTAACATAGATGAGGTGATGCAGTGTTCAGATAATCTTGAGAGGTTGTTCTCAGAAGTTCATCTACTGAAATCCCTCAAGCATGAAAATGTAATGAAGTTCTACAACTATTGGGTTGATGATAAAAAGAAGACAATTAATGTTATTACAGAACTATTCACATCTGGAAGTCTTAGGCAGTAAGTACTTATCGACAATTATGTTCTTCTGCTACTTCCATTCTTCTTCAGGAATGACACTGTTACAACTTTTTATTCATCTCTAGTTACCGCCGGAGACATCCACGTGTAGAATTGAAGGCAATAAAGAATTGGGCAAGACAAATTCTTTATGGATTAGACTACCTGCATAGCCACCAACCTCCAGTTATCCACAGAGACCTAAAGTGTGACAATATTTTTGTTAATGGCAATCATGGAGAAGTTAAGATTGGAGATCTTGGGCTAGCTACGATTATGCAGACGCCTAAAGCAAGAAGTGTTATTGGTAATAATCTTGGTTTCTTGCTTTCCATGTTATTTCTGACAAATATGTTATGGTCCTTTGATCTGGCAAGATAACTATGTTAACGTGTTAATGCTTGCCCCGTCTATGCCAAGAAGTAGTTGATGACCTGAGTTGTGGACATTTAAATCTCGTGTCTTAAATTTTCATGTATTCACTCTGGCCAAATTATGGTATGAAGTTTCCATTAACTCATGTGGTTTCTTTTAAAATCTACTCGCGCCGATGGTCTTGTCTGTCGTACATGGCTGCTGTATTTTGCTAGGTTGTGATAGCTGAAAGCAATGGGGCGCATAACTTTGATGGCCTTCCCTATACCCCTATACGTGTTTGTTTTTTGAATTGTGAGACCAAGTTGCCATTTGTTTTTCTAATTTAGACATGTTATTTGGATGTGTATTTCTAAACCTGTTCTTATGTTTAACCCATGCTCTTTACAAAATTATGCATTGCAGCTGATACAACCCTACGATATTGGAACTTTTCTTTTGGCAGGTACTCCTGAATTCATGGCACCTGAGCTATATGATGAGAATTACGATGAATTGATTGATATCTATTCATTTGGTATGTGCATGTTGGAGATGTTCACACTTGAATATCCATACAGTGAATGTAAAAATCCAGCTCAAATATTTAAGAAAGTATCCAAGGCAAGTGTCTTTATTTTGTATAGTTGTGCTTCAACCCAACATCTTGTCTAACTTTCTGTTTCTAAATCTTTAGGGTGTGAAACCGGCTGCCCTGTTTAAAATTGTAAATCCTGAAGTGAAGCATTTCATTGAGAAATGCTTAGTTCCTGCTTCTAAGAGGTTGTCTGCCAGAGAACTACTGCAGGACCCATTTCTTTGCTCCAACAACGCAAATGGCTTTGTTGGCACTATGATTCCACTACCAACACACAAAGCAGTAGAAATCTCCCTGAGTTCTTTGCACATGGACGTTGACACTCGTGAGTCTATGTGTGCTAGCTCAGGCAAGAATAATGTTCTTGTTGCCCCGCATACATCTGTGTTAGAGTTCACGAGAACTAACAGAAACACGGAATTAAATCTAAAGGGCGAGAGGCTTGATGACAGTTCAGTCTCACTGGTTCTGCGAATTGCTGATTTGTGTGGTATGTCTTACTTTTTATTGTTTGGAACTCAGATTACTGTTTTTTATATATCGTCACCTTTCCTTTTGCAGGGCAAGCAAAGAATATTCATTTCCTCTTCTACCTGGAATCTGATACAGCTATGTCTGTTGCTGCTGAAATGGTTGAACAGTTGGAATTAGCGGACTGTGATGTTACTTTCATTGCTGATTTTATTGACCTTTTGATAGTAAATCTTGTTCCTGGTCGGAAACAGGCAAATGGTGCAGCGCTAAGTCCATATATGGAATCTAAAATGGGTGAAAGTGAGAAAGAAATTGTTTCCCAGCAGAAGCTGTCAGAGATGGCAGCTGATTATGAGCTAGTTCAGAGTATGATGCATTCTGAAAATATCAGTTCATTATCGAATAACAATCTTGAATCCGTCTCAAGTGCAACTAACCTAGGGGGACCAAAAGGCTCTGAAGGGTCGGACCTTTCTGTGCAGCTTGTTGGTAGTTCTGAAAGTCCAAGTTATGACGAGACTTATGACTCCGGGACTATGCAGTGTGGTGGTTACAAAGAGGGAATGGATAAAATAGACAACAATCATGTTTTAGGTGATGGTTCAAATAATATTTCAATTTTCCATATAGATCAAGCATCACCCGGTTCAGAGCTGGACAGTGGTTGCTCGTCAATTTCCATTACTGATAGTCAAGATGTGCCAAATGGGGAGTTTGATTTTATAGAAGACCAGTACCAACATTGGTTTGATGAAATAGCAAGGATACGGGACGAAGCTACTTAAGGAGGTCAGGAGAAGTGGTTACCATGTAATGATGATTAAGTTGGAGTTGAAGTATTTTGTCTCATTGAACTTCATAAAAATGTTCAGATGCTCTTATTTTCTCCTGTTTTACACTGTTTCGTTTCGTACAAATGTAGGTTCTAATAATTTGTGGGAACATTGACATCGATGTAGATAGTATGCGAAGTTTAGCTATTTATTAACTTGTTTAGCTAACATTGAGTGTTATGTTTCTTAACGTCAATGCATCATCGGAAAATACAATCATCCTTCATAGGCTGTAACAAATTTCAGAGTAACTTGTTGTTTGATTTGTATGATTGAATCTTATGAAAAAAAATCTAAGGCATATTTTGTACTACATTTCATAGAAAATTATGCATCTACTCAAACCTATATTTATAGAAAGCGTTTATGTTTTTTTTAACAAAGTACGTGCTAACATAGTATGACTAGTAGTAGCATCATGCATATACAATGTTCATCGGCTAACATAGTACTAACTAGTTAGAGTGCTCCCTGTACTTCTTTGGTACACAATGATGCCCTCATCATATGTGGGGTCGCAATCGTCGTCTTCAAAAAACTCAGAAGAGTCAGAGTTAGGGACCTTGTAAAACACACCGATGTAGTTATACCATGGGCCGAGATTGAACAAGCACCGCCTCTGGCTTCCATCTCGTAGGGGTCCACAAGGGCTTTCCAAGGAGGGCAACCAAAATAGGTTCAGTATGCCTCGATGGTGACCACAATCCTAAAGTCTTTAAGCTTGTTAAGCTGGACGATCGAGGGTGACCTCAAATATTTCCTTGTGACGAATGCTAGGTTTGACATGGTCCAGGAAGTCACGCCTTGCGCTGCAGGGACGGTATATGAGCAACATAAATAAAAACAAGTCTTGGGAAGAAATATCGTAAACTTCTTATCCATATATTTTGCGTAGCCACAATTGGCACACAAGTGATCCATTTGGCGAACTCATGTTAACAAATTAATGCCAATATCTCTATCTCTACTATCTTAAAAAAGAATTTGGTTCCACATTCTGCCCACCTTCGTCCGTCGCTCTGCATCGTCCTGCCTCGTCTTTTGTCGCACTCGATGCTTCCACTGCTAATCAACTCCCTAATTACCGCTGCTCCTCCCTCTCAATTGGCTTCGTCGCTCTTTTGTCACCAATTTTTTTCCATCCAACTTCGCTTCCCCGTCGAAACCGTCGGGGCCTCGCGCGATCCCAGCTCCTCTCTCACACACAACATGCACCGCTGCCGCCGCTCGGTTGCCATATCCTATCTAGCGCCGCAATCCTCTTCCCTCCCACTCTCCCCGGCTAACTCGCAGCCGGCGCGACCCCCGCGCCGCCATGCCTTCTTTGCACACGCCCCTTGCTCCCCAACAGCGGCAGCCGCCGCAGTTCCCCTCAAGAGCCGTCATGTCCTCCCCATCGCCATTCAAGAGGGATCGATGTCCTCCACCCCGTGTCCAGCGCAGAGCCTTAGCGCACAGGCACCACGTCTCCTCTTCATTGGATCTAGGTGGATAGGTGTTTGTCGTGAACGCCGTCGGCAGTCTTGGCTGTCATGACAATGCCTACTGGTCGCGCATCAGGGGAAGACACGTGTAGATCAATTTCTTAATTAACTGCTCATATCTTGCAGATCACCTGAGGAAGGCACTTGAAGGGCAGGATTCGTGCCGTCAGGCCTTTGGTGCTTCTTGCTCTTGTTCTCATCCTCTTCAGAAATTGTTCGCATGAGATTGTTCCAAATAATTAATTCATACGAGATTCTCGTCCTGGACTTTCTTCAGGTTTGATGTCTCTAGATTAGCTTAGAATACAAAGAATAGCCTAGGATCAGGACACGGTCTTCAGATTATCCTAGGTTCAGTTCATGGTCTTCAGGTTTGATCATTTGGTTGATATGAATTTGGGTCCATTTTGTACCTTGCCTATGATACAGATGCTGCTAAATGGTTCAACTGTTCATGGTTATTTTGTGCCTCTACTTGTGGAATTGATCAAAAAGTGTGCAGTTCTTATGATATTTCTCTTAACCCTGTTGATTTGGTGCCAAGTTGCTGTATTGCACTGTTCTATTTGTTTGAGGGGTAATGTCTAACAACTTTTGGATTGTACTTAGGCTACAATCTTCCAATGTAGATCAATAAGTTTGATTGCTGAGCCTTGCCGGTCAGCACATCTGCGCGCCATGGAGATTGCCATTACCAAAGCCCCAACCATTAGCTACTGAAAATCAGGTAATCATCTCTACACATCATTTTCAATTTACATATGAAAGCTGTATGTAATACCCATGACATGCTCATTATACGCATCTGTGCCATGTTGTAAAAGCATGACCAGACTTGGAAGTTCCTGGCGTGCCTAACTAAGAGTAAGATGGATAAGAGATCATGTGAACTTATTCTTGGTTAGGCACTTAGGCAGTGAGGTGCACCACTTTCACTTTTTTCCATAGCTCATGATTTCTGTTACTTATTGTCATTGAGGAACATGATGACTCGCTGACTTGAACATGTGTCCTTGAGGATAATAAGTTTGATGGCGAGGCAAAGTAGAAGAGGGTTAGGGAGCGGAAGAGAAGCAGTGATAGTTGGCTGATGGGCTCACGAAGTTGCAAACAATAGTACCACTGCAGCTCGATCTTTCTACAATCCATTGTAGCCATGTTTAGGATTCTGTGTGGATGGTGTTTCTTCAGATGTAGTTTGTAGTCGTGATGAATCATGCATGAGATTCTGCAAATTCCATCTACTCTGGGAATGAAAGAAGGGACATCTGCGAGCATGAACACAAATTTGGACTTAAATCGAGATTCTGAAGTGGTATGTATTCAGATGCCATGGAGTCAAACGGTAGCGGTAGTGTGAATTTCAGAGAACGTATGTAAATTTTGTCTCTCTTTACCTTTAGAATGATGTGTTCTTACAATTTGAGTTCTACTTTACCTGCAGAATCAGGAGGGAGTTGGTTGCCAGGGGTACCAAGACCGTTCAGAACCTTGTAAGCATGATCTGGCCGGGGTTGACGAAGATATAATGAACTCCAATGTCATCTTATCATTTATAGGTATAGGGGAAACTATCCGGCCTTCCAAGTTTTCTTTTTACATCAATTGTTGCTTCAGCATATGACAACATATGTTGTGAGGTTGTAGGTTAGATATATATGTCTCGGTTCACTTTATACCAATTCCGTATATGAGTTGGTTATCTAATATATTATTTTATTTTCATTATTAGCAATATCTTACAAAACTGATTAAAGATTGTTTTGCAAAAGTAGTCGATCATGGCTTGTGTCTAAATCTTCCGTTTTGGTACTGAAAATATTCATGGCCTAAAGATATTCAATAATAAGATTGTTTTGCAAAGAGTGTAGTCGATCATGACTTGTGTCCCTTCCCACTTATCTGTTTTTGGGATTTGCTAAATGTGGGTGAAAACTGTTTCCATCGTGTTCTGTCTATCAGTCAGATAATCGTCAAAATAACAACAAGCCCATGAGTCATGAAAGGTGACGTGGAACACGATGTAGTCAAATATCGTGAGCATGTAATGAGATAGTATTATGGAGAGTGATATGTTGAAGCCGGCTACATGTGGCCCTTTATTTTGGCTTTTCAAAAAATAACTTTTAAAATTTTACAAAAATCCAAAAAAATGTAGATGTAGCCACGAATAAATCTTACAAGTGTGCAAAATCCCAATCCTAAATACATTTTATTATACACTACACAAAAAAGATAAAATTATAGATCCGTGTGTCAACAGTAACCACCAAATCTTGTCAGAATTTTTCTTTTTACGTACCCACAAATAAAACAAATTTCGGACTAAAACTTTGCACAACTATAGGATACAGTATTGCCTACCTCCAATTTTTATAAGAATTTTCTAAAACTTCAAAATACCCTTTTCAAAAATTCAAAATAAACGGCTACATGTAGCCCTGCCCAGGCTACAAATGCCTTTTTCGTAGTATTATGGCTTTACTCAAAACTTGACAATGATGCTTGACGTGCACAAGAATGATAAAATTACATGTTTGAACCACAAGAATATTTATACACCCGTTGCAAAGCACGGGCAATTAGCTAGTCATGATCAAAGAAAATTAATTATCAAAGAAATATGAAAATTTCATTGCATACTTTGGAAACTCTAGTACGATCAGATAAAACCTTTTGAACTCTAAAACAATCGGTTATGCTCTAAAGTCTAGTACGATCAGTTGCATATTAAACATAAATATTATAAACTCAAATGCAATATTTTCCTATTAAAGATAAAACATCCTGAACTCGACTACAATCAGTTATATACTAAACACAAAACATTCTAAAACGTCCCGAACTCAACTACAAAACCTTGTCATTTCCATAGACACGGAAATCCCATATGGTTCGCCAGCCAACCAAGACTTAATGCATGATGTCATTTTCCTTGGAAACTTGAGGCATATTCTTTCCTGAGTTTAGACCGGAACACCGTCTCCTAGCGCATGGCCAAGGATGTTGCCTCTAGAGCTCCTTGTTGAGCTTCGGGATACAAGCAACATTGGTGTTCAGCCTATTTCTAGTGCTCATAATTTTGATTTTTTTGGAGATATGGAACAATGCGGTGACTGGTCGGGGGATGTGGCAGAGGATGGTAGTTTATACTGAACATTTTTACTTGTGTATAGTTTATTTTAGTGAAAATAGTATATTAATTAAATTATATTTAGCGTGATAAACACAATAAGCTAAGTAAGGTGCCACAAAATATAAGCCATAATGTTATATGCTATAAATTTCAATATCTATTGTTGTAAATACAGTTGCACTAAAATGAAACATTAAAACACATTTTGCATCAAAGTTATGTTAATTTGTCTTATTTTTTATGTGTTGAGATACTACTGGTAAAACACTTCGCGTTTAATCCTTTAGATCCTAAAATATATACATATGGAGCACACAATTTTTATTAAATATATGTGGTAAGTAGTGGTATAGTGTATTTTTATATATTGAAGTCTCATTTTATTATTATTAAATATCACTTTTAATCCTTTAGTTATAAAAATATATACATATGGAGCACATAATTTTTATTAAATATATGTGGTAAGTAGTGGTATAGTGTATTTTTATATATTGAAGTCTCATTTTATTATTCTTAAATATCTTTATAGAGAGCTGCATAGTGTGTGTACCAAGTGTCAAATATCTTTAAAGGTTTCTCTTTTGTATGATTGGTCATCTTTGCCTCAAAGGTGTAAAAGTAAATAGAAAATACTAAATGAAATATTAGCATAGAGGGGCTTCGCAGGATGGGCAGGGCTATCACCACTAAGGTGCAAATTGTTGAAGTTAGTGTCATATAGTTGTACTCAGCAAGGCCGGCTCGAATTAATGTATCTATATTAATGTAATAGCCCTTGAACTGTGTGTCATCCTATACATGAATTCGATTCTGGAACTACATATGTTATATAATGTTTGTTCAAAATGCTCCTAGAGGATAGAGTTATGTGGACCACTAATTCTACAAGTGTGTTCCTAGATCATTACGAAAATACTTCTTTGTCGCGTGTGCAAAATACACGGCAAAGGATGCGCGGAACACGACAAAGCCTTTGTCGTGCCTACACACACGGCATAGATCACCACGGTAAAGAACTTTTGCCGTGTGTTTTCAACAAATACAAGGCAACGGCTTTTGCCGTGTGTTTTCCCACCGCACAACAACGTAAAGATGTTTGACGACGGCAGGGCAGCTGACGGCACCGTCCCTGTCTGTTATTTTTCACCAGTACACGGCAAACCTCTTTGTTGTGTGTTTTTCCCTGTACCCAGAAAACTGGTAAAATAGAATTAAAATATTATCTGCCACGCCTTGAAGAAGGAGGAGCGGCGAGATTGGGTCGTTGGATCCTGCTGGATCCGACGGTCCAGGACGGGGATCCGCGTGAATACGGTCTCGCCAATCAGAAAATTGTGATTCTTTGTCGTGTGCTAAGATTTGGCACAAGGCAAAGATGTTTTCTTTTTTTCTTTCTTATTTTCTTGGTTTCTTTACTTCATTTTTTGGGTTATATTCTTTGTTTGATTCATTATTTGTTTCTATACTTTTCAGTAACACATAAAATGACTCCATGTCAAAGGATTTCTTTTTTGAGTTTATCTTCATTTTCTTTGAGGTTTTGAAAAGAAGCTCAAGATGGCCAGGATGACTATTCCTTGAAAGGGGTCGAATTTTTCAAAGATATCGATGATTCTCTGATGTAATCATTACTTATGCATCTTAAAATGATTTTTTAAAAAAAATCAGGAGCAAACTATGACACACTTGTAATTCAAATTTGAATTACTTTCGGAAAATCGGCATAAAGTCATATAAATAGGCGAAATTAGTTAGAAAGCGATCCTAATATTTTGGGATTATCCGTCAAATAGGGACTACTTTGTGTGAAAATTGGATTGGTGCCATTTTAGGCCATTTTTTTTGTACTTGCTTCACAAAAAGGTTGTTTTTGGCACTTACAAATGGAAAATGATATTTCTAAAAATAATTTAAAAACTTAGTTTGACACTATTGTTTCCCGTACCAAGACTCACCTATGTGCCAAATATGGTCACTTTATCACATACTATGCCACGGGAATGGCCATAACTTGGTCATTTGGCTTGAAACATATACATATTTATATATGATAATCCTTTTTGTGAAGTTTTTTTTGGAAATTTTGTTGAAACTCAACTTTATCATTTTTCCTATCAACAATTACACATAAAAGGACTCCATGCAAAAAAAATCGTTTTCTTAGGTTTCTTCACTTTATTTGAGGTTTTTGAAAAACTGGTCAAAATGGGCAGCATGGCTATTTATTGAAAGGCTCGATTTTTTCAAAAATATCAATAATTCTGTGACGTAATCACTACTTGTGTATTTTAAAATGATTTTTGTGAAACATTAGGAGCAAACTATCACACTTGTAGTTCAAATTTGAATTACTTTTGGAAAATCGACATAAAGTAATAGGCGAAATTAGGTGGAAAGCGAGAAAATCCTAATATTCTGAGTTATCCGTCAAATATGGACTATGTTGTGTGAAAATTAGATTGGTGCCATGTTGCACCAATTGTTTTTGTACTTGCTTAATAAAATAATGTAGAATAAATCGCTTGCTGGGGTGTCTTGCAAATAGACACGGCAAAGACCTGTTTCTTTGCTGTGTGTATTCCCAATGCACACGACAAAGTACTGCCGTCATAACGACCTTGTGAAGGGTGGCAAGGATGTACACGTGTCTCGGGTTGTCGCCGTGCATGGTTCTTTGTTGTGTGTTTTCCTGTGATATTGCTGTGCGGGATTCTTTGTCGTGCGAGATTCTTGCCGTGTGTTTTTCTTTTGACTTTAATGTGTGTTTTTCGCGAAACTTAAACTTTGCCGAGTGTTTTACCGGCTGGACTGGGCAAGTCTTTCTTTGCCATGTTCCGCAAATTTTGACACACGGCAAAGACCTACGTACACGGCAACGTTGGTTTTTCCGTAGTGGATGATTCAGCGGGTAAGTGACAACTCATGGGCTGGAGCACATGCATGCGAGCTAACAACTGAAGACTCTCACCGTACTGCAAATGCCTACTGGTAGATGGAAGATTATGCGTACGTTGGTGGTTATGCAAGTGCGGGCAACCAACCACAGTCGGGGGAAAAAAGATTCCGACAGCTCATGCAGACACGCTAACTGAACGAGGTTAACTTGATATACTCGACTCCTCATCCGTTGACTTGAGAGAACAACTATCCTGTTATTCGCCGACCAATGAAGTGCCACTTCTATATGTACTACATGTCGATGGATGGGCATTGGACTCAAATGGTCAACTTAGCTCTTGTCCGACAGATCGGCGAGCACACACTACGGAGTTCACCACGTTCCTGTCCTCCTGTCTGAATCTTACTACCAAGTGGGATGTCGCCCCTGTGGAAGACGGTGCTCTGCTTGGCGCTTTTCGCCGCATGGCGGTCGCAGGTCGAGTTCAGGACAATGACCTCGCGCCGCCCGCTTGACTGCGCCCAGCGTTGCCCTTGCAGCGGCGAGAGCTACAGCTACCTCCACCACGCAGAGACACGGCGAGACGCTTCGGTGAGGAGCATCCTAGTTGGGAGTCTGCAGAGGTTGGCAGCTACTCCGGCGGGAACGCGTCGAGCCAGCTGCGTCTCGCCAGGGAGGTCGGCGTCCGGGCGGCAGCCCGGCGGGGGAAGCAACTTCATCGTCTCGCCCCTGTCCATCCACGCGGCGCTCGCGCTGGTGGCCGCTGGCACCGGGGCGAGACGCGTCGGGAGCTCCTGGGCTTGCTCGGGTCGGCGACGCTCGACGAGCTGCACGGCGCGACGGCGACGGAGCTGGTAGGACGTCTCAACGGCCTGACCAGACGTCCTTCGCGTGCGGCGTGTGGGTGGACCGGGGGCAGGTGCTGCAGCCAGAGTTCATGGCCACCGACGCGTCCAGGTATGCCGCCACCGTGGAGTCCGTGGATTTCGTGTCGGACGCCGAGCAGGCGAGGCAGCGAGTGAACGCCTTCGTGTCGGACGCGACCAACGAGCTCATCCGCCAGGTCCTCCCTCCCCGTTCCGTGGACTCGTCCACGGTGGTCGTCCTCGCCAACGCGCTCTACTTCAAGGGGACGTGGGCTCAGCCGTTCGACCCGTCGGCGACCTTCACGCGTTCCACACCCCGGACGGCACCGTCGTGCGCGTGCCTTCATGACGACAGGCATTCGAGTTCAAGCAGCACGTCGCCGTATACCCGGGTTTCAGGGCCCTCAGCTGCCTACAAGATCGACGGCGACCACCGCGCGCCACCGCAAGCTGCGTTCTACATGCTCATCCTTCTCCCGGACATGGACAGCGCCGGCCTCAGCGATCTCTACGACAAGGCCGTAACGACGCCGGAATTCATCAGGAGCCACACGCCGGCGGGCCAGGTGCCCGTTGGGCGGTTCATGGTCCCGAAATTCAAGTTCACGTTCAAGTTCGAGGCATCGGAGGACATGCGGAAGCTTGGAGTCGCCAGGGCTTTCGACGGCGGGGACTTCTCTGGCATGGTGAGCGGCGGGGACGGGCTCCTCATCTCGGGGGTGTACCATAAGGCCACCATTGAGGTCGACGAGCTGGGCACCGTCGCCGCCGCAGCAACGGCCGTGGGCATCCAACAGAGTGCAAGCGCACCACGGCCTCCGGTGGATTTCGTGGCGGATCGGCCATTCTTGTTCGCCATTGTTGAGGAAAAGAGCAGCGTAGTACTCTTCCTAGGCCATGTGGTCAATCCTCTCGATGAATGAGCCAATTGATTCCCGGAGTGTATTTATCCTGAAAAGTGAAATGTGGTAGTATCCTCCTATGGATCTTGAATAAATATTTGACATCTGGTTCTCTATGTCACGACTCAGATCTCGAGGAGGTATGTGAATATGTTTACACGGGTATGAAATTGACATTTCCCAGTTAATCACATGCAAATGAATGAGTGGCATTTCTTTGGGCGCAAGCCACTATGCATGCCTCTATAACCCATAAATATTCAGAAGAAAATGATGTCGAGCTCAGGTGATCACAGCCTCATCCTGTAGATGTTACAATTCCAGAGTTGCAATGTAGAAAAGAAACTGCACCTTTGAAGTTGGACTGCCATAGAGGTCCAAAGCTATTTTCTGTTCCAAAGATGGCCTCCACCATGTCCCAACCATGGCCATCCCTAGTCACCCCACACATAGACAATGAAGGCTCCCATCTCACCACCACTCCAGGCCGTAGCAAGATCACATCATAAATAAATAATCCACAAAATCGGACCAAGATTTGCAAAATGTTTAGTTCTTTGAGAATGAGCAAACGCAGCTTCCAACAGAAACAAAATACCTACAAGTGACAGATCATATTGAACAACATGTATTGATATGTTATCAGTAACCAATGTTGCTGTTCAGGATATACAATGCCACTCCTCGAGGTAGGAGAAGACCAGATAACATAACACACCAACCGGCCGGTGTACACACACAGTCCCTCTAAACGAATACTAGTATAACGAAAGCTCAAACCTACCTACTGCGGTTGCTGAGCCAAACACAAAAGTATGGATGTACCAGAAAAGGTAACAGCTAAACTCATCTTGCCAATGTACAAAATCTACTGTCTATGGTGTATACTCTTCTCTGCTTTGCAGATGAACCGGAAGTCCGATAGTCTAGAACAGAACATGCACCGTTGAAGGTGGCCTACTGATCCAGGCTCCAGTTCTTCCATCAATGCGAATGTGCATTGTGGTGTCACTAATTGCTATTTCTCTATGTAAGAGGCGGACTAGGTTTCGAGGATCCACCAACTAAGTGCCCCACGTATCGGTCATAGTAGCATCCACGTCAGAAGCGAGCCAGTAATCAGCATCGATCTGCAAAAAAGGAAGAAGAGTAAGTGAACAGCCTTGATTGGTTGGCCTGTGATGTGTGGTTTTAGTGGCATTCCTTATATCAGCCTCTGGTGGTACGATTCTCAGAATGCCGGACATTAGTTCGTGCGTTCTGGATGGTTCCGATGTATCTTCGCCGCAATGTTGCTCTCTCCTTTTCGGGAGCCTGACTTGGAGGACAATCCACCTGCTGCAGAGCTCGAGAACTTCCGGTAGCGGTGAATGCGGAATCGGAACTGTCCGGTGCCATCTGCTCTGAGTTGGATATCTCCAGATGGTCACTGGTACAAATATAGCAGTTAAGTTAATGATTGAGTGAATTCCACAATAAGCTACATACGGCAGTTTTTTACCTTATTAAATAGCAATCGATTGGACCCATCGAACTTCTCAAGAGAACCTGGTAATGCTTTTCCTGAGATTCCAGATCCTTGCAGATGTCCATATCCTGGTAAATGAAGTAGTGTTAAGAACCACACAGATCCATCACTTACAACCACATATTTAAAAGTAACTACAGACTGTGTACCGCATTAGGATCTGGAACTTCAACACAGGTTCCATGAGGAGCATTTATTGCGATAATAGTGGATCCCTGCAATCAGTCGGGAAGTTACTGACATGCCTTTATAATTACAGCAAGAAGAAACAAACATGAAGGCAGAAATTTCCTTACCTGAAAGTGAGGAATCTTACAAATATCTTCCTTCAAAAGATACAACAACCTAAACAGAAATACATAAAGACTCAGTTTGAATGATTATAGCAACATAGAGCATTGTCTGAGAACATAAGAGGTGAGAATCTTACTTTCTTTTGTCCTTATCTACTTTGAGGGCATGCAATTTCTCTTGTACGTCCCTGCAGAACCAGTAACTATTCGTCAAAGGAGATGGGAAGGATCAGGAATTTTTATTGTTTCTGTGGAAAGAACTTACAGTATTTCCTCATCCAACCTGAAATCTTCATCATATGATGACTCAATTTCTTCCTGTAAGACATCACAATCCAACAAGTTATTAAATATATAACCACACAAAACTTTATGCAAAAGTGTAGGATAAAATGCTATGTTCAGGTCAACTGACATGCTATCAGAAGATGGCCATGCTTATTTGCATTTTGTTTACACATGGAAAAAAATAATTGCATTGTGTAGACAATACTTTTGAGGAAGGCAGAAAGCCCCTAGTCAGAAAATGTGCTTGCGATAGATTATTGAAAACCTTAGATATATGATATGTTCACATTGACTTGGACATTTCTTAAGGCTAATATATTTACAGAAGCTGAGCATGTTGCATCAAGTAAATCGTTGACACACACCATCCAGTACGGAAACACTTTGCTGCTACACTCATGTTTTTATTGTGTCATTCTAATTTAGGATCAGGGAGGGAACTAAGTCAATAGCAGAACAATGAGCAAACAAACCTACCCTTATAACAGTGAAAAATAAAGTAAAACATAATAGTGCATACACAATGTATGATTATATAGCGTGAAAATAGCACCAAAGATATAGTGTACCTTCAGTGCAGAAGTTTGGCGATCCGCGTCCTTGGGAAGTAACTTGTCAAACCCCCTTTTGATATATTTATTTCATCAGTAAAAACTATGACGGGGAAAATGCATTAAAAGCAGAAACATGTGACACTTACTTCCAACGAATCATATTCTTCAGGCCCTTTTCAATTAAATCTATACCTTCTAGGACATTTGTTATATCATATATCCTCCTCTTTTGCACCTACAGAGATTCATAAAACTACAAGACATTAAGGCAATAAACCCCAGACAATGACAAAAGAATGACACCTAAGACAATGCAAAGCATTATTCTTTTGCTGTATAGTAAACCAGACCTTCAGTGTCTCACATGCTTTATTTAAATCAAGGGTTCCATCTTCTGCTCCTTTAAGAAGGCTGATGAATTTCGTCGTCAGCAGACCTGGCAGCAAGCAAATAATAAGTAACAACAAAAGTTTTTTTTTCTACTTTGGGAGAACCATCGCATCCTTTACCTAGTGAATTGTCATACCGGCATGCCGGAAACAAAGAAGTCCCGGCACATCCTGAAAGGAAAAGCGAACCCGTCAACAAAGACCATTATATTAGCCATTTGGCTTAAGTATCAAACTGGAATTTTATCATCAAATGATCACAGTGATGCACATCAAACATTATGTAAAATAAAATAAATGTAAGCAAGAGTGCACCTTTAGTTGCTCCATGACTATGTGATGAACCATTTACATTTTTTAGTCGCTTGACACCTTTTATTGGTCCAGTGGTACTCTCCTTATGATGCTCTTGTTCAGTCTCTCCCTTGTGGACTTCAACTGGGCATTTTCCCTTTTATTTTCTGCTCATTGTCCTAAAACAAGTGAAGCAGTTACAAGAAGATGCTGGCAACACTCATATCATAATAGTATGCTAAGTAGCTAACGGATATCAACTAATTACATTACTACATTGGAGTACTATGTCATTTCTAAAGATCAATTATGACATCCATGAGCCTCAAAATGATAGGCTAACTTGCTACTTACATAAAAAAGATATTAAAACGAGGCAATCTGGGTAACAACTACAAACAGTCCGAGTGTTGCAATACTTCTACATTGCATACACATACTCATATTGAACATGTACCATGACAATTTCTAAGCTGAAGACACAGGCAAGCTGAATAGAACAGTAAATGAGGATGCACACAATGGATGTTCGCCTACATAGATAGCGATTTGATGTTTACCATCCACATTGCAGGTTTACTTTGATAATGGTAGGAGCCTAATATAGCACGGAATCATCCAGACCATAACTGCGCACATTGATCGTATAGCTAACGTCCGAAGCATAGCATTGTCGCCCTTAGCCATGGAAGAGTTAACTGAATACATCACAGCTACCTACAGGACCATTCGAGCCCACTTCGGCCAATGAGCTCAATGGAATTCAGCCACAATTCGACACAAACTCTTCCTGGAACATCCCAAGTTCCTAACCCAACTATATGCAGCCAGTCACTTGCTGAGTCTACTAATTCAGGGCGTCCAAAACTGAATGATCGGATGAGGTGTACGAACGCTGAAGCCCAACACAATTTCTTTCCAGAGTTACAGAACAGACAATCGCCGCAATTGGCTGAAACACCAACGAGCAATACGCATTTCCATCGACTTACCGGCGCCACGGACGTGGGCCTGCCACTCCCCACCTGCGGAGGCGGCGGCATGGCGGCCTCGGATGCCGGCGGCGGCGCTGGCGGTCGCGGAGACAGCTGCGGATGGGGCGGTCGCGGGGTCGGGGGCCTGGCGGCGACGTAGCGGGGCCCGGGGACCCGCGGGGAGTACATGGGGATGGGAGACGGCGCGCGGAAGTAGTGGACGTGAGCTGATGGCGCGGGGCCGGCGGCCGGTGGCTGCGGCGCGGGGCATCGGAGGAAGGCCTGCGGCGGGATCGGGGGCGGATGGGTGGGCGGCGGTCGAGGGAGCGGCAGGCTGGGGGAGCCGTCCATGGCGCCGGCGCGGCGAGGCGAGGAGGGGCGGGGTGTAGGGTTTGGCGGCCAGCCGGCGGGAAGGAGCTTTGGGGCTTTGTTGGGGAAGAAGGATGGGAGGGAAAACCAACTCGACAAACAACTCGTGCCCACCCTGGTTTCTCTCTCTCTCTACCCTCTTTCTCTCTCTTGTGTGTTTTCTAATTTTCTTTTGGGGGTTTTATAGGGGTTTTTTGGCATGTGTTTAGGTAATTTGTTGTTTTAGAAATAGACAAGGTTTTATATTTGCGAGTCGAGATGACCTGGATTTTTATACCGTTCGCGGCGTGCTCGTCTGGTGGGGTGACAATCATGGTAAGTGAGCTGGAGATGGTGTTCTGTCGCGGGTGGTTCACGCGGGTTTTTTTTACCGTTGAAGGCGGCTGGCGAAGATTACCGTTGGAAATCGTGAGGATTCTCTCGGTGGAATGATGATGAAGTTAACGAAGGACAGCTAAGGGACCTGTCTGGATAGGGAAATCATTTGGTATATAGCGTTAAGACGGTCCAAATATCCGCTCTACCAGGTCGATCGAGTAATATTGAGATGTGTAGACACCCGAGCCATGTCACGCATATCGAGCAACGTGTGACGAATTGTGAAATGGTAAGGACGGGTGTCGTAGATGTGCCGGTCTTGGTAAGATAAACTCTGTGTGGAATTGCGAGCACGAACATACATTAGACCGATAATCAAATTTAGTGACATGAGATCTCGCTTATTCGACGGACGCGTTGGAAGAACCTATATGCACTATTAGGTTTTGTTGTAATTTAAGGTTTGACCAATTTTATAGAAAATAGCAATACTTGCAGCACCAAATCAGTATCAAGATGCATCTTTAAATGTGGTTCATGATATACTGATTCAATGTCATAAAATCGATATGATTTTTATAAAGCTGGTCAAACGTAAAAAAAGGTCCAACTGAGAAAAATAAAAATACACTTATTCGTGAAACCCGATCGAGCCATCCACCCCTTGCTTGGTGAGCACCTGTAGCGTCTGTTGCAGATCTCGATGTCGCTGCATCCCCTCAGCTTCGATGCGGTAGAGTTCCGAGGGTTGACTCTTCGTTGGGGTTTGAAAGTGTGGCGGAAAGGAAAAATGACTGAAAAAATAAGAAAACATGCATTATCGTATTAGAAGTCGTTGGCGCCAAGCATTCCATGTTTGCTTGCCTTGTCGCTGAAGGCATATTCCTGTGCGCCTTTGCAGCCTCTTCCCACAGTTTAAACATCGTATCATTGGCGTTGTGATGCAAGTTTTCACCTCATTCAGCACGGTAAGATGTTCCACACCCGGAAATCAGAGCAGCCCCAACTGACATCAAACGGCATAGTAGCTTTAAAGACACAAGGTTGTGCATGCCCCCTTCTTCAATCTCCATCCGTGGAAGCTCATGCGGTTCCTTGAAGCATAACTCGCGGAGGGCTTGAAATCCACCTTTTTGGACAAAGAACACACCGCCCCATGAAGCATCTCTTAACTCTTTCCCCAATTTCAGCTTTTCCAACCAACACCGCCCCATGAAGTAATGATAGTGAATGTGTGTTCCGCACCTCAAGTGTTTCAAGCTGCTTCAAATTCTCGATATCTTTGGGAATGGTTTGGATATTAGAATTATTGAGATTGAGATACCTTAACAGCCGCAATTAACAGATGGACCGAAGGGCACTCGTGTTGTTAAATCCTTTGCATCCTGGCAGTTCCAGCCCTCTCATAAACTTGTAGCTCTTGAACTTTAATTCGTCGATCAATGTCGGATAAGTAGGATCAGAACTTCCTAGTATAGTTAAGGACCTTAAACCTGATGTACCGACATCATGTGGTATCAGACATCTCTGACTGCCATGAATGGCAAGTCTTCGGCATTTGGGTGCTGCCTGTCCATGATAGTTCAGATCAATCATGTTTTGTCGAACTCTGCCCTTGTCAACCCGAGTCACCAAATTCTTTGCCACGGCCTTACAAATGGCAAATTGTAACAACATTCTCTGCAGTTTATACTTTTTATCCTCTCGATGATTCATTAATTACAATGGTTTTCAATGGCCATGAAGAAATTTTACCTTAAAATAAATATGATTTGTACTAAATTTTATACTAAAACATTTGTAACATGTTCTAGTCTTGGCAAGTATAAGCTATGTTACTTGTTGGCATAGTTAAACATTTTATAGAATGTTGCTTTTTAAAAATTGTTTTTTGTCATATGGATGTAATGTATATATTACATAATGAAAATCCACTCGTGTTCTGCTAAATTTGAACTCTCTTTTTTCTGACATACGTTCCTTCTTGATTTTTTTTGTCAATTACGTAATCCATATAGCTAGCATATATGTATTTATATATGATAAGTATATCTAAAGAGTACAAATATCTTAATAGTGATTTTCTAGTGTATGATTAGATAAACATATTTATATCTATGGTATGATGGCTTACTATATTTGTTGTTAAAATATGTCTCAAGCTTTGGGGCTTTGTTGGGGAGAAGGATGGGAGGGAAAAGGCAAAGAGAAGAGAGGGAAACCAACTCAGCAAACAACTCATGCCGACTCTGGTTTCTCTCTCTACCACCTCGTTCTCTCTCTTGTGTGTTTTATTTGGGGGGGGGGGGGGGGTGGGGGGGGGGGGGTTATAGGATTTTTCCTGCCTTGTGTTTAGGTCATTTGGTTTTATCAAAATAAACAAGTTTTTTTATTTGCGGGTCGAAATAACGCGGATTTAAGACCGTTCGCGGTGTGCTCGTCCGGTGTGGTGACAACCATGGTAAGTGAGCTAGAGATGTGTGTTGTCGCGGGTGTTCACGCGGTTTTCTTACCTTTGAAGGCGGTATGCGTAATTACCGTTGGAAGTCATGAGGATTCACTCGCTGGAATAATAATGAAGTGAGTGGATGACGGCTAAGGGACCTTTCAAAATACGGAAAGCATTGAGTATATCGCATTAAGAAGGTCCAAATAACCGCTCTAACGGGTCGATCGAGTATATTTGAGATGTAGATACCCGAGCCCATGTTACACATATGGAACAATGTGTGACGAATCGTGAAATGGCAAGCACGAACAAATACACCAACATACATCACACCAATAATTAAAATTTGCGACATGCCGACATGGGGGTATTTGATTGACCCATTGAAACAAGTTACGTATACTGGCCCCGTTCACATATAAGTGCACTATGTCTCTTAGGTTTTGTCCTAACGCATTTCTTTTTAGAAAATTGACCAATTTTATAGAAAATAGCAATATTTACAACACCAAGTTAATACCACAGGATGCATATTATAATGGAGTACTAATTTAATGTCATAAAATAGATATGATTTTTTTATAAAGTTGCTCAAACTTGAAAATAAAATGTAAAGTATTCTCGTTAGTAAACCTCAATTTAAAAAAGTTTGATATAAATTGACATAACCTCAATTCTTTGGCGCGAGCCCATAAAAACTCGGCCCAACTGAAGAACACCTAATCCTGCACCTTCTGCGACGGTGAGGACTGTGGCAATATTTAGGACTCTTTTTTGATTAGCTTCATCCACAACTTCTCGATTGCATCCGTGATGTCCTTCCAACGCTTGAATTCTCTAGAGCCCAGTCGTTGGAGCGCAATTAGAATGTGAGGATTGATTGGCCTCACAACGAGGAAATGGATACACTGGACAGTAGTCAGGGGCGGAGCCAGCGTATACACGTTGGGTGCAGATGACACCAACGGATTTTGCCGGTCAAATAGTACTATGTGTGTAGTTAGCTGGCTGAACCCAATAAAAAATCACGTCTGAACCCATCAAGCCGTCAAATGAGCTAGCTAGAAGGCTTTTGGCCCATGTATAATCAGTCTCACAAGTCACGATTGACAGCCCACAAGTAAAACACATTAATCTGGACTTCTAGTCTTGTATAATCTACAGAATACGTACCGGCAGCTGCACATACCTTACTCGATTAGTTTCGTCAGCGCCGCACCGAAAGCGAAAGAATGATGGTTCATCTCTGAACTCTGGTTCTCTGAATCTCCGATCTCTCGTCTCCTGGACGCCGGCGGCCGGCAGCGGCAAGGGTACACCGTACACGGCAGCGATCAAAGTCTGTATTTCGTGATCTAGGCAGGGATTTAGCCATCCAGGTACGATTGTCTCTTCTTCTTTTCATCTTGTGAAAGTCTTGCGTAGCCCTAATGTTCTGATTGTTTTTCCCTAAACATTGTTTGATCCTAGATCATGGAACCGTATTATGGGAAGACAAAAAGGTCAATGGATTCAGTTACTGATGAAGGTACTTCAAGGCCATCTGTCAGACGCAAGCAATCAGATGCTGGTAATGCTACTCTCATTTCCAATCAGAGGGAAATTGACCTAGACGAACTGCCTTATGATCCTGCTGATCGAAAGAGAATTTCAGAGTACACTCGTAATCCTAAGAAGCAAGATGAGATCACGAGAAGATATTTAACCAGGGGACCAAACAGGCCACCACCTAATTTTAATTATCCACGTAGGCTTATTGGAGATGACCAACGGAGATTTAATCCACAATGGTTTAAAAAATATGGTGGTTGGCTTGAGTATAGTGAGAAGGTGGATAAGGCTTTTTGTTTGTGCTGCTACCTTTTCAGAGATTACAATGAAGGACAAGCTGGGACTGATGCATTTGCAATTAAAGGTTGGAACGGTTGGAACAAGAAATCGAGATTGGATACTCATATGGGTAAGGGAAATGTTAATAGCTTCCATAATGTAGCAGTAAAAAGATGTGATGCTTTGATGAATCAAGATCAGTCAATTCAGGTTGCTCTCAATAAGCAAACTGATCTTACAAAAAAGAAAAATCATATTCAGCTTAATGCTTCAATTGATTCTGTTAGATACTTGTTGCGTCAAGGCTTAGCTTTTCGAGGCCATGATGAATCAAAAGAGTCAAAAAATAAGGGAAGCTTTCGAGAGTTGGTAAACACTTTGGCAAATCAAAATGATGATATACGGAAGGTTTTTTTTTTGACAGAGATACCGTAGGGAAAATTCCCTACGGTGTAGATTTTATATTAATAATCAGAGAAAAACCAGCGGTTTTTCAATACATGAATCTTACAAGTCTGTCAAAAATTCAGGGTGGTTGGAAAACAAAAGGAGCTAACATAATCACAAGGAGAAGTTTCTAGTCCACTCCACGAGTGGTGCTACCAAGGAGTTTTTGACCCTGTATTGGTGTAACAGAACATCACCCTGGAATTTGATCTTCCATTTGCTCCACGCAGGCCTAATATCTCTGAAGATGAAGTCATTACGAATGTTCCAAATATTCCAGGTCACGCATGCAAAGATTTCCATGAAACAAGGGCCAGTGAAGAGATGTTTAGCATTTCGAATCTTGCAGACAAATCAGCGTTACTGTTCCAGATCAGTCCAACAGAATCCCAGCATCTTTTGGCAAACGGACACTCAAAAAATAAATGATCTCTGGTCTCTAGAACAGCTAGCTCACAGAGCACACAATTCGGACCATCTTCAATCTGCCAATGCTTCCGACACATCAAATCTTTTGTATTTAGTCTGTCAAGTAGCAGCAGCCAAGCGAACACTCTAAGTTTGGGAAGACATTTGGATTTCCAAATAGATTGAATCATTGCGTCTTGAGGAAACTGAGCAAACACAAACTCATAGTATTTTGCGGAAGTGTAATTTTTGTTACCCCAAACAAAGACGTGAGAGTCATGTATCGCAGATTCATGATTGACAGTATCAAGGATGTGGGCAAGTTGTTCATGTTCCTCAAACGCTTGCACTGACAAGGGAAGAGCAAAGTGTTGTCCTGGCGCCTGAACTGATGCCGACTCGGCTACTGATACATCTTCATTCAACACATAGGAGTAGAGGTGTGGAAATCTATCACACAGCAGAGTATTGTCATACCAGAAATCCTTCCATAGGAGTGTCATTTTTCCATTATTAACTTCGGATTTGGTGATGCTCCTGTATATATTAACCATTTTGAAAATGTCCCGCCACCAAAAAGAACCCCTGGGGTTTTGGGCATGGGGAGGAGCGTCACCATATAAGGACCACACTAGTTTAACCCATGGGACGTCAGCTTTGCAAAAAAAATTGTGAAGCTGCTTCAAGAGAAGGGCACAGTTCTGAATTTCCAAGTTCAGGACGCCGAGTCCACCATATTTCTTGGGCCTACACACCACAGGCCAAGCCACCAGTGAGTGAGATATTCCTGTGGTCTCATTCTTGCCCCAAAGACAAAGCCTTCTGCCACGATCAAAGAATTTAATGGTTGATTTTGAGAGTTTCAGCGAAGCCAAGTAATGGGTTGGAAGTGATGATAATACCGAGTTCACCAATTGCAGTCTACCTCCAGAGTCAAGAAATCTTGCGCTAGCATTCAGTCTCCTCTCTAATTGATCAGCTAGGGGAGACATATCATTGACTGTTGGTCTAGTGGTTCCAAGAGGAAGCCCTAGATAGGGGAATGGCATTGATCCAGTGACACATCCGAATGTTTGTGCTAGCTCATTTAACTTTGTGTCATCAACATTTATAGGCATCATGCAAGTCTTATCATAATTTACTTTCAGTCCGGTAGCTTGTCCAAATATTTTCAGAATCTCTTTTAGAACTAACAGCTGCCTCGGGCAAGCTTGCATGACAACCAGAGTGTCATCCGCGTATTGAACAATTGGAAAATCTGTCTCTGCTAGAGGAATAGGTGTCGTGAGTTGTCCACTTCTGGCTGAATGATTAACCATCGTCTGGAGCAAATCGGCACCCTCCACAAATAGAATTGGAGACAGAGGATCCCCTTGACGAACACCTCGCTTGCAGGGAAATTTCTTTCCAGGTACACCATTCAGTAAGACCGAGGAAAAACCAGTATTAAAAATGGAATTGATCCACATGATCCACTTGTCATCATATCCCTTGCATTTCAGAATTTTGATAATTGCCTCATGTCCAATTGTGTCAAAAGCTTTGGCAAAATCCAATTTTAGTACAATTGATTCTCTCTTGGAATGATGACATTGGTGTATGTATTCATATGCCCAAGCAATGCAGTCCTGGATGGTCCTAGTTTTAAGGAAACCATATTGATTTGCATGAACAAGCTTTAGATCTTTTCCTGCAATCTATTTGCCAACAACTTCGTGAGCAGCTTAAAAGAGGAGTTGAGAAGCGAAATCGGTCTGAAATCATTTGGGCTCTCAGGAGAAGCAGTCTTTGGAATGAGAGTTATAAAAGCATCATTGATACTCTGCAAATTAACTGTTCCTGCCCAAAAATCATGACACAATCGTAGAAGTCCCATTTGATTATTGGCCAGCAAGTTTTTATGAATAACACGTTAAAACCATCAGGGCCTGGAGCTTTATCAGAGGGAAGATCATGAACTACTCCATCAATTTCAGAGATAGAAAAGGGAGCAGACAAAGAATCCAGCTGGATGGACGGCTGTAAGAAATTTCCAAAGTTGAAAGAACGGTCGAGAGGAACTGAAACACCTAGTCTTTCTTGAAATGCTTGCTTGAGAATACTTGCTTTTTCATGATGTTCATACGCTGGTGTTCCATCTGTTCTAGTAAGGGAGGATATTGTATTCAGTCTATATCTGATAGTAGCCATCGAATGAAAATATGAAGAATTTTCGCTACCGAATTTAGCCCAATTGGCTGTGCACCTTTTTTTCCAGTACTCCTGTTTGCAGTGTAGCAGCTGGCTCAATTTTTCTTTCACAGTAATTCTAAAGTTCCACTCAGTGATATGGAGTAAACGTTGATCCTCCAACTCATCCATCATGAGAATAATCTCATTACAATTACTGATCAGCTTGTTGATGACGGATAGACTAGTACTCCATTTTTTCAGTCCTTTACGAAGGAGCTTGAACTTAGCAGACAGAGATTTTGCACTATCGCCAGGACAATGTATTTCCCAAATATTTTTGACTACTTCCATAAATCCAGGCATATTAATCCAATAATTTTCAAATCTGAAGACACTTGCTTTTGGAATAGCTGTACCAATGGATATAACACATGGTACATGATCTGAAGTAGGACGAGCAAGAGGGTGCACTAAGGTATTGGGAATTTCAGTGTCCAACTAGGGAGGTGAAGAACCAGTCTAATTGTTCAAGCAAAGGCTCCGACTGCATGTTACTCCATGTATAAGCACGACCTTTTAGTGGCAGCTCCACCAGGCCTTGAGTATTGATCAAATCATTGAAAATGGCAATATCAGCGAGATTTGCTCCAGGTCTGTTCCGACTGTCCGAATAACGGTAGAAGTTATAATCACCAACCAGCAGCCAGAGGGCATCATCCTCAATCTCAAGACTGTACAGCCAAGCAATAAAATTCTCACGAGCCTCCCCCTCACAGGGGCCATAAACATTCACTAGATAGAAAGAATCATCAGATATCATCGATTGGAATTTAATAACAATCCCAAATATTTCAGACTGGACCACTTCCCCATGGAAATTATTACCCGCCCACATGACCAGAAGGCCTCCGGATGCCCCATCCGAGGGGACAAATGCAAACTGATTGAACCGCTTGGGAGCAAAGTTTTTCAAATAACCAATGTTAAAATCCCCTCTTTTTGTTTCTTGAAAGCAAACAATTGACGCAAGACTCTCATCAATTTTGTTACGAATAAGCGGCCACTTATCAGGCATATTGATGCCACGGATATTCCAACATAACAATCTCCAAATACGATTTAACAAATCCATTTAACAAAGTGCAAATAAGCAACCACACAGTGCCTCATGACTAAGCGACATATTAGTCTTGACGTGGGCGGCGAAGGCGATCTTCAGTGAGCACCTCAGGATCAATGTTGCACATCTCAACACCAAGACGTTGCACCTCCGTGATCTGCAGAACCGCAGGTGGAGTGGCACGAGGAACAGATGAAGCACGGCGACGTGGATTGTGATCAGGGAGGGCAGAGTGCATGAAGCCTTCATTATTATTGCGGGTGCAGCGTTTCACTTGTGAGGTCACAGTGGGGGTTTCAGTCTTGCGTGGGCGTCCACGACCACGACGGGGAGCAACCACAATAGCATCAGAGGCTACAGCTTCCATGCCCACAGCACCATCAGAGGAGGCAGCCTCTAAATCCACAGCAGGCGGTACAAACATAGCGGCTGGTTCATCGCCAGCATGAGTGACTAACTGTTCGTCTGCATTGTCATCTGCAAGGTCCAGCACAAAGGGCCCGTTTGCCCCACTGATTTGTTGTTCTTCGAAGGAGCAGGGGGCCAAGAGCAGAGGCCCAGAATGATCAACAGATTATCAACAGACTCTTGCATATTAGAGACAGTGCTCAGACCAGGAAGACTAACTTGGCATGAGATCCTCCTGGGCACCCTCCTATAGCTATCATCTTGAGCAACTTCCATCAATAGTCTTTTTCCAGCAGACAAAGCCAGCATTTTGAGAGTTCAGGTATGGAAAAAAGGAAGTATTATCCATCCAAGGGTTGGATTTAGTGAAACTATCCACAACCGAATCAGTTATTGAACGAGACACTCGCTCAAAAGAAAAATCTGCCTGAATGCTCACAGAGTTGATGATTATCACATTATCCACAGCTTGGACCTTCATCTGCAGCTCAGGACTGGTAACAGGAGTAATGCTATCATCCCATGCCTGCATCGGGCTGTCAGTGAGTCTACCCATCGGAGGAGTCACCCCAGCTTCAGAAGAACCCCCTGTTCTGCAACAACAGTTTTGGGAGGCGAAGAGACCAGAGTATCCGGAGTCTGTTTAGCAACCCAGATTTTCCGCATCGGTCGTTTCTTAATTCTCCATTGCCAAATCCCAGGACACTCCTTTTGTCGATGGCCCAAAGCCTTACAGGCCCAACAACGCCATCCAATAGTACAGGAATTAGCCAGGTTTCCAGAGTCAAAGCACTTGAAGCAGTATTTTGGCCCAAGCAATTTCTGCGGACAAATGCAGTTGGGTTTTAATTCAGAGCATGCCTCACATCGCCCAAGGCAAGTAGCACGAGAATGATCCGTCAAACCACAGCGTGAGCAGCGGCCCAAGAATTTGAAAACCAACTCCCTAGGCGGGACTATCGGAATATTCAAATGAGTCATAATATCCTGATCCGTATATTTCGCAAACCGAAGATCCTCGATCTCTTCAAGCACATTTTTGGAAAGATTTGAACAAAGATTTGATGCAAAGTTTACTCCGTGAAATACTCGTCTCTTAAAGGCTGTCAGATCCTCAGGAATCGGGCAATCAAGCGTGCCTACTCTCACTAGCAAAGAACCTTGTCCCGCCGGCGGCGAAGAGGACCGATCAACTGAATCAAAAGAACCAAAGACTAAAGAAGAACCTGGATCTTTAACTGACCGATCATGAGAAGAACCATTAACAAACCCGAATTTGGCCAATTCTGAAGCTGAGGAAATAGGATCCTTCCGGGCACAGTCTGTCAAGAACGCCAGATTAGGGTTCAACCTAGTGGGGCTGCGGAGTGCAATGTCCAGATTTTCAGAACAAGAATTCCAGATATAATTGCCAGTAGAAAAAGATCCCTTCGTAGAAGAGATATCACCATGAAACAAGCTGAAGTGACAAATGAAATCTGGCCATATGCGATCCCTCAAACCATAGACAAAATGCCCAACTTTATTCGAGGCTAAAGAAAACCTGAACCGGCGATCGCTCAAGTGCAAAACTCTGAACCCCAGACGATCACCTCCAATACAGCATTGAAGGGCAAGCCCAACTGATTCTTCATTCAGGACAAAGGAAGCCGACGAAAATGAAACCACCAGAAAGAACTCTTTCGAAGAAGACCGAGGAGAAAAATGAACTGAAATTCCGAACCGGTGACGCACCTGTGATTCAAACACCAAACCAGGGGAGAAATCCCAATGTAGCAGCCCCTCCATAGCCACCGATCAGAGGGAGACGCCATTGGGGGATGCGCAAGGGATGGGGTGGAGAGGGCGGTGGAGGAGAGGGAGACGCCATTTAGACTTTTGATATACGGAAGGTAGTTCTAGAGAATGCTCCAGAAAATTGTCAATGGATATGTGGAGATATTCAAAGGGAACTTATCAGTTATTTTGTAGAGGTAAGATCTTAATTATATTATATTGTCTAATAGTTCTGTTTTCTTGCAAGTAATAATCTATCTCTAATGATTCGTTAATATTTTTCCTCAGATAACTCTAAGTTCTATCACAAAAGAAATTGGAGGTGATGTATTCAGTTTGTTGATTGATGAGGCTGCCGATGTGTCCGACAAAGAGCAAATGGCAGTTGTCTTGAGATATCTTGACAAGCATGCATTCATTGTTGAACGGTTAGTCGGAGTTGTACATGTGAAGGAAACATCAGCAGCATGTCTCAAGGCCGCTCTTCAAAAATTATTCGTTGATATTGGATTAAGCATAAAACAGGTCAGAGGCCAATGTTATGATGGGGCAAGTAACATGTGTGGTGAGTTCAATGGCTTGAAAGCAAAGATTCTGCAAGAGAATAGCTCGGCATATTATGTGCACTGTTTTGCTCATCAACTCCAGTTGGTTATTGTGGCAGTAGCAAAGAAGAATGATGATATTGCTGATTTTTTCTACATGATCTCCATTTTATTTAATGTGGTTGGAGCTTCTTGCAAAAGAAAAGACATGATTAGAGAGAAACATAGGGAGGAGGTAATTAAAGCCATAGGAAGTGGAAAGATTAGCACAGGGACAAGGTTAAATCAAGATCAAAGTCTCCAAAGAGCCGGTGACACGAGGTGGGGTTCACACTACAGAACACTTTCAGGTCTTGTGAAATTGTTCTCAGCTACTATTTTTGTTCTGAAATATGTTGCAAAAGAAGGAGAGGGTGATAAGAAATGCCAGGCACGTGGTCTTGTAGCATATTTTGAGACCTTTGAATTTGTGTTTTATTTGCACATGATGCTGCATATATTGGGAAGTGCAAATACTTTGTCACAATCTTTGCAAAAGAAGGATCAAGACATCCAAAATGCCATGTCATGTGTGAAGTCAACGAGGAATGAGCTACAAGATCTAAGGGAGAATGGATGGGATGGACTTCTAGAGAAGGCATATTTATTCTGTGAAGAACACAAGATTCATAATGCAAACATGCAAGAGGATTATGTCGATCGTCATGCGCCGCAAAAAAAAACCAACAAGACAAACCTCCAGCATTACCAAATAGAGTGTCTTAATTCAGTGATTGATTGGTAACTTCAAGAATTTGATGATTGTTTCAATGAGGTAAATTCTGCATTATTTGGTCACATGGCTTCTTTCAGCCCAAAGGATTCTTTTGTTGCTTTCAACTTGGAGAGTTTAGTGGAGCTATCTAAGTTTTATCTGGAGGATTTTAATTCTTAAAAATTGGATGATCTTGGTCACGAACTTGTCACTTATATTGACAATGTGCGAGCGGATGAAAGGTTTGCCAATTTGGATGGGATTGCTGATCTTGCTAAATTAATGGTAGAGACAAATAAGCATATTACTTTTCCATTGGTGTATCAACTTCTAAAGCTAGTACTCATATTGCGGTTGCCACACGCACAAGTGGAGAGAATCTTCTCAGCTATGAATGTTGTGAAGAAAAAATTACGCAATAAAATGGGTGACGAGTTTATGAGTGATTGTCTAATTTGCTATGTGGAGAAAGACATGTTTCTACCATTAGTAATGATCAAGTGTTTGATATGTTTAAGAAGGTGAAGAATCGACAAGGGAAACTTTAAAGTGTGAGTGACTATACATGTTTTTCTTTACTTGTTTAAAACTCATGAATCTAACTTGCGTTTTTTGTTTACTTTTACAGGAAGACAGAAGCTACCAATAAAGTTACACAGTTTTTTACTACTTTATTTAATATGTAAACAAGTATTTTGGATTTCATGTGCCCGGTATGTATTCGTCCTTTAGTTTTAACAGAACAACTATATATGTTATGCTATTTCGGTTGTTTAAGTTGTCTTTGAGTGGTATGGTCTTGTTTTGAGATAATCTAAGCTTTGCAATATTATAGTTATAGTTCATGCCAAAATTTTGAGTGAACCCATCGACCAAAAATCCTAGCTCCGCCCCTGACAGTAGTTGGTGTCGTGCCCTTGTCAGACTACTGGAGGGTACTCCGAAGCAGTCACGGGGGCGCTGGTGAGAAGGCCGATCGGAGCTCGGAAGCTAGCGGCAGCTCTGGTGAGCCCGACAAAGAGCACGACGTCACTGGGAGAGGCAGCGTTTCTGATGAGACTTCCTAAAAAAATCGCGAGACGAAAAAAAATCGACAACAGCGTGTCATGGCACTTTTTTTAGAGAAATGTCGGAGAATCAACATCTCTTTTCGCGCCGTGGCAGGGAGGTTTTCGAGCGAGGCTATGCAATGGACAAAAGCGATGTCACCATTTCTGATTTAGTTTCCAGTAGAAAGCTTGCCGACTACGTTTTCGTTCCGATACTTTTCCAAAAAAAAAAGTATCGATTTTTACTCGTTCCGTTGGCGTTTTGCTTCGCAAATTTGGGAAAAAATATATCACAACAGACCATGATACCATGTTGGAGAAGATGGTGGCACAACAGAATTTTTAGGGACGCGCCATAGCACATGTTTTTTGAAGTGGATTGGCCGAAATTTTATTGATTAGTAGACCCAACAGTTATGGGCGCAGTGGCGAACCTTGCTACCCGAGTCCGAGTCCCGTAGGTGCAGGTTTTCGGGAATTCTCGCGAGGGTAGATTTCTATTATATCATTGCCACCAAGGGCTAGTCCTGGTAGGATTTAATTTTTTTCATTTTTTATTGATCAGTAGACAGAATAGAGGGATTCCCAAATCATTAGGGGATGTAGAAAACCAAATATGCCTACCACTAACTAGCTAGCTAGACTATTACGAATCTCTCTTTGCCACGCAAGCTGAATGTGGATCATGACTTCTTTTTGTTTTTTTAGCATCTCGTGACTTTTTTCTAGAGAAGAGCATCTCGGGACATGACATATGGGCTGTGAGTTCGGACCATTTCGTGATGGGCCAGTTTCTAAGCCAATGGGCTACATAACGTGGAAATCTCAACGCCGTCGTCGTTTCCGTTTCTCATTTCGTTTCCCGTAGAAACTTGCCGGTTACGATTACTATTCGGCTGCTGTTCTGCTTCGTAGTCTCGGGAAAAAAAAACACAGCGGCGATCGCTACATCCTACAAGTACAGAAGCGAACCGGGTTCTCCAAGAACCAACGAGGAAACAAACGCCTGAGATCGATCGATCGATCGAGCCGCAGAGGTCGCGATGGTGTACATCCCCACGGAGCTCCTGGTGGAGATCCTCCAACGCCTCCCATGGACCTCCCTCCGGCGGATGCGCCTGGTCTGCCGATCATGGCGCGACCTCGTCCACGAGCGCACGACGGAGATGCAGCAGCGCCGGGATGCCGTGCCGCTCGTCGTCACCACGGAGTCGGCGTACCTCCTCCACGACCTAGGCTCGTCGTCCAAGACCTGCAGACTTCAAAGGCTCTGGCCCAGCGACGACATGGGCGTCTACGAACAGAAGGAGGTGGTCGGCGTCTGCAACGGCGTGATCTGCCTCTGCGACAACGCCAAGCCTGGCGGCTCCATCACCCTGGCCAACCCGGCCACCGGCGACGTGCTCAAGCTCCCGCCGATCCCGTGCGCCGGCCTCTTCAGGCGCCACAACACGCGTCGCTCCGGCAGGAGCTGGCACCAGGCGTACAGCTTCGGGTACAACCACAGGACGGGGCAGTACAAGGTGGTGCACGTCCCTTTCTTCTTCAAGCTGAAGGAGACGCTCCATGTGTTCACGCTGGGAGAGGCGTCGTGGAGGGAAGTCCCAACCCCCGACGCCAAGTGCAAACTAGAAGCCGGTCTCGTTAGCGCGAACGGGGCGACGTATTGGGTCACGGACGGATCGGAGAGAATCATGTCGTTCGACCACGAGAGTGAGCAGGTGGCATGCACGAAGCCATTACCCAGGTCGGTTAGGGCCAGTCCCATCTGCCAGTACTTGACCGAGGTGCAGGGCAGGCTGGGCATTACGGTTGCCAGTAGAGTAGACCTCTCCAAGCCATACCATGGGCGTGAGCCTCCGACCATCGAGGTACATATATATATATACTCTTCAAATCAAATGCATCTTCTTTCTCCTAGCCAATACATATGCATATAATATTTATCATTTCATCTGCAAATATTTTGTGATTGTACAGGTGTGGATTCTCGACAACCCGAAGAAGGATCAGACCTGGGTCCATCAATATACCTTATTTTCTCTTCCGGTGCCCGAGCCATCAACGCACCTGGCACGACCAAACTTCATTCACGGCGAGTATGTCTTAATGGTTAAACCTGCTGTAGGGGAACAAGGTCAGAAATTGTTCCGGTACCGGCTTGAACCGCCCTATTGTTACCATGTGACAAAACCGGAGTGCCGTGCGGTCCATATTAACCACTGTCAACATATGGGGGCATTTTCATATATAAAAGGCAATGTTTGTCAGGTATTCGCATACATCAAGACCACAGAGGTATTGAGTGTTTATAAGCGTTGGTGACATGTATACTATGAAGAGGTTTATTCTCATTTCATAAATCGACGTCTAGTACAAATTATATGTGCGTTATAATGTTGGTTTGACAATTAACTATTCTCGAATCAAGATTCGTCCAACTATAAAGCATAGTCGTTATCCTTTGTTGTCTTTGCCATCAACCATGGTGGAGATTTATTATATCTTTTTTGTTTCTTATATATTTCTACCCTTGCCATTTTCTGATAAAGGCTATCAAATAATTTCATGGAACGAGAGCAAGAAAGAACTCTCAGTGCACATGCACGACATGGTAAGAAACTCTAACTTCCTCTAAATCCAAATTCGCCTGAAGAAACCCAAATTTTCATAGGTTAATAGCATTTTTCCAAAAACTGTAGCTATTGCATACAAGCTCCGACCGAGGTTATTCCAATCGCGTTGAAAATCTCGCAAGGTTGCTTTACCGTGTCGGGAAAATTTCGTATAGCGCTTGGGATTTGGGAATCTAAACCTAGATTTTGACGTGGTAAGAAACTTTATCTTTCTCTAAATCCAAATTTTCACTTAATTTGCAGTGCCATATTTGTGTGCTCACCCATGAATTTTGTCGCTATTTTCATACAAGTGCGTGCACGCGAAATCTGTATGGCTTGAAAATAAAAACAAAACCAAATTTCTAGTTCCTAAATTATTGAAAAAAGACAAATAGTTAGCCTTGATGTATCTGCTACTGAAATTTCGGAGGTCTTATTTGGTTTGGCAGAGCTAGCAGAATCAATATCGTCTTGCATTTGTTGGTGCAAGGAGAGAAATAACAACTTTCCCTCAAAAAAGAAACAACAACTTTTTCATCGAGTATCCATGTTGAAATTACAATATAAACTAATTAATGTATCTACAAGGTTCTTATTTGTAGCCTAGAACTAGAATCATTGTTACCTTTTCAGTGTAAGAGAATAATATCGTAAACCATTTTTTTTTTGCATGCTGCCTATAGTAATAAATTCATGGAGATGCTACCCAGCATCTTCCTCAGTAGTACCACCAAATGAGTCCTTGGAAATAATATTAAGGAAATATATAGACTAATACCGTTTTTATTGGTGGCGCTATTTTAAGCAACTGTTAAGGGATTTTGTACAGGACTATAATTTTTGCATGTATGGAATAGTTTCTCCAACAGGTTGTTAGATCACATGACCCAGCCGCCACACGGTGTGACTAACGTGTGGCGCCGCTCAGTGGCGAAGCTACAATATTATTTAATTGGTGCATTGCCTTGTTAGACTAGTCACAATGGGAGTAACATGAGGAGTAACATCAGTGCCACGTAGACAAAAAATCTGATGTGGCGAGTAATTAATGAGGAGAGAGATGATTGTGGTAACTTTATCATAACATCACACATTTTATGGCAAGATGAGTATATAACCTATTAAATATGACACTACACACATGTTACTCCCCACTATGGAGTTGGTAACTTAAAGTAGTAACATATGCACGTTACTTGTCTAAGTTACTCCCCATTGTGAGCAGCAGCCTTAGTGATGTAGTCTTTCACTAATAGTTAGTGGAAAATGTATATTTAATTGGCGAAGCTACAAGGATTTACATATTCCATTGGCTGTGTTCCAGTCCTTTTTTTTTTCTTATGTACTGCAGCTACAAGGGATTATGTCTTATGCGTCTGTCATTTGACACCGGCCGATCGCCGGCTGATGTTGTTGTGCTAGGTAAACTGACACTGGGTACTGATGGCGACTTGACATATGGGCTTGGGCGTGCAGCGCTTCCGAATTCAGACCATATCATGATGGGCCACTGTTTAAGACAATGGGCTACCTAACGTGGGAATAAAGTCCAAGTTCAGAAAAAACGTGGGAATTAAGTTTCCGGACGAGGCTATCTCGAAAAACCTCGACGTCGTTGTCCTTTTGCTTATCTGGTTCCGTTTCCCGTAGAAACTTGGCGGCTACGATCCTACAAAAGCAAACCGGCACATATACGGTTCTCCAAGAACCAACGAGGAAACGTCTGAGATCGATCGAGCCGCGGCAGCAGCTGCGATCGATGGCGTACATCCCAACGGAGCTCCTGGTGGAGATTCTGAAGCGCCTCCCGTGGACCTCCCGCCGGCGGCTGCGCCTCGTCTGCCGGACCTGGTGCGACCTCGTCCACCAGTGCACGACGGAGATGCAGCAGTGCCGGGACGCCGTACCGCTCGTCGTCACCACCGAGTCGGTGTACCTCCTCCATGACCTAGACTACTCGTCCAAGAACTGCAGAGCTCGAGAGCTCTGGCGCCCCAGCGACACCACGGATGTCTACAAACAGAAAGAGGTGGTCGGCGTCTGCAACGGCGTCCTCTGCCTGTGCGACAACGCCAAGCCCGGCGGCGCCATCACCCTGGCCAACCCCGCCACCGGCGACGTCCTCGAGCTCCCGCACATCCCGTGCGCCGGCATCTTCAGGCGCCACAACACGCGGCGCTCCGGCAGGAACTGGCACCAGGCATACAGTCTCGGATACAACCACACGACGGGGCAGTACAAGGTCGTGCATGTCCCGTTCTTCTTCAAGCTTAAGGGCGCCCTCCACGTCTTCACGCTGGGAGAGGCGTCATGGAGACAGATTCCAGCCCCCGACGCCAAGTGCAAGCTAGAAGCCGGCCTCGTCAGCGCGAACGGGGCGACGTACTGGGTCACGGAAGGATCGGAGAGAATCATGTCGTTCGACCACGAGAGCGAGCAGGTGACATGCACCAAGCCGTTGCCCAAGTCGGCCGGGGCCAGTCGACCCATCTGCGAGTACTTGACCGAGGTGCACCGCCGGCTGAGCGTTACAGTTGCCAGTAGAGTCGACGTCTCCAAGCCATGCCCGCCATACTATGGGCGTGATCTTCCGACCATCGAGGTACATGCATGCATACTCTTCAAATCAAATTAATGCATCCTTCTCCTGTCCAATACATATGCGTATATTCATCATACTCTTCAAATCAAATGTATAGGTGTGGATTCTTGACAACACAACTGGGTCCATCAATATACCTTACTTTCTCCTCCAGTGCACCTGGCACGGCCAAACTTCATTCACGGCAACTACTCTCTCGGTTCCAATTTAATTGACTTGCTATGCACCACTTGTGTATGTATCTATAAATGTAAGATGTCTAGATACATCCACATTTGGTAGATAGTAAGTCAATTAAATTGGAACGGAGGGAGTACGTCTTAACGGTTATGCCTGCAGGGGAAAAAGGTCAAAAAATGTTCCAATACCGGCTTCAACGGCCCAAGTATTACCATCATGTGAAAAAGCCAGAGAACCATCACTACAGGAATAATATCATATGCCTACAGCCAAATACCGTCGGTATAGGCACAAATGATTGTATGCCGACGGCAAATATGTATGCCGACGGCAAAGTCCGTCGTCTTCTGCTGCCTCGACATATAAGCATAATGCCGTCGGCAAACAAAAGCCGTCGGCATATACATCAGTGCCGACGGTTTTCATTGGCCGTCGGCATACAAAAGCCGTCGGCAAAAGACCTAACAGACATGGCCATCTGACGGCGTCGGCATGTTTGCCGACGGCCAGGCCGTCGGCATATAGCCACCACGTGGCACCTCTTTGTTCACTTCCGTCTCCTCATATGCCGAGGGCAAAAGCCGTCGGCATACTTGATGACCAGAAACAAAAAAAAAAAAAAAAGACAAAAAAGGCTAGCAATTTACAGAAAATACTGGCAACCAATATATGAAATACAGAAAACAGCCTTGCCCAGCAGAGGCATTACCTCGATCATATTACATATGAGATGATTACAAAATACATACACAAGATTCAACAACCATGCATTTACAAACACGTTCCATGCTTCACATCAAAATCCAGATTCTTGTTAATACTCGGTATTAGTTGAGTCAATAGGATCGTTGTGTTGTTACCAATGTTAGATAGATTGGACAAGCAAAAACATCCAGTGAAATACCTACCATGTTCCATAGCTATAACCTCAAACATTACCTACAAGTGAACATCAAATTTCCTATTTAGACAGTACAACTAGCTATAATTATCTGTACGTTGAACATCATCCCTCACAGATTAAGCAGTACTCACGAGCACGGAGGCAGACATGGTTGGCAGCTAAGGTAGTCGTAGCAGCAATAATCACCACCGAGCAGCAACCCACATGTGCATCCCCAAGTTCTTTCTCCTTGTCTGCACAAGCAGGAGCAAGATGAATAAACATGAAAGCTCATTCAAAAAATTCCAAAATGAACATGAATGCAGGAAAATAATATACCAAAACAAAAGGCTTAAAGCGGCACCACCCCATACAGAACAAATGATATGACAGATCAATCACCAACAACTAATGATATTGCTTTGGACACGATGCTTATACAGAACACGATGCTAGAAACAAACAGCTGATAGCACTACGTGTGTGATTGCAAAACAAAGGATAAAAATCCATCTCAAACTCAATACATTGCTATATTTGATGTTGTACAGCTTAAATAATGAAGGGAAACGTTAATATACTTTGCCCTAGTCACTGCACTCTCGTGCTTCCCATCCACTTCTCAGCAAGAGGATTTCCTAAAGCAAACCACCTCGGTTATGTACATGTCCAGATAAATGAACCAGCATATGCCTCTAAATCTATAAACAAAATTGTTTGTTGCCAGTAAGTGATATGACCAGCAAATTCCCTTGATACACCATCCAAGTTAAACTTTTCCCAAACATGTTCTTAACTGGTTAATTAGTAAAACAATGTAAAGAACCAATTCATTTATCCTTGGCCTCTAATTTACATCTAAACTCTCATATTCATAAACCATCTGCTGGAATCAAGTGTAAGAAAAAAACTCATATGTAGCACTACAAACTTCAATCGTCCTAGTGGGCTAGTGGCTTCTCCAATTAAGGAGATGAAAGCTTGTGATAAACATATGGCCTTGACAGGAAGGAGCACGGATCGAGGAACTGGTGGTCTCACCTGCTACGAGCGAAGTGAGGACGACCGGTGGAAGGAGCAGCTCGGGGCCGTGGTCGGGTTCGAAGACAGCCGGCAGCAGCAGCAGCCGGATGAACGACCCAGCCGGGGAAAACGCCGCGCACCGCCGACCCCTCCCCCGAGGAGGCGACTCCTCAATGCAGCGCGAGGTGGACGACGTCCAACGATGCTCGCGCCGGCGCCGTCGACGTCCAGGTGGCCGGAGACCCGTCGCTGGCATGTACCGCCGCCACGGAAAACCTAGGCCACGCGCGCGCCGCAGTCCGGCCAGCTCGACCGACGCCGCGCGTCGAGGTATGCACGCGCGCGCCGGCGAGTAGGCCAGCCGCGACGGCGTAGATCTTGGGCGGCGGCACATCTCTCGTCGGGGCGGCGGCGGTAGATCTGGTTCGGGAGAGAGCGGCCTCGGAAGGGAGGAGGGGACGAGGACGGGGCTAGGAGGGGAGTTGCGGCAGCCGGAGGCGGCGCCATCGATCTGGATCTGGATCGGGGGAGAAGGGGGAGAGAATGAGAGGGGATCGAGAGAGGAGGAGGTGTCGGTGGGAGTGAAGGGGATCGTGCCGCTCAGACGTGATTTCTGGGCCAAAAATTGCCGCTCGGCCCGAAACAAAATTTTGGCAAAACAAAATCAAATCCCGCGTCGGGCTCTATAGTGAAGTATCGTGAGATCCTTCCCTAGAAAAAGTATCGTTGGATCCCAACGAAAGGCTGAGATGGGTAGGATGTGTGGAGCGATCCGTGGGGAGGCATTTCTTGCCATCTCATTGGCTACAAACCATCAAGCAGGATATACCAATCTGTACTTGCAATTTTACAGGCGTCGAATGTCGGTTGAGTTGGTTTTGCCCATTTCAACATTCCAGCACACATGTATACGTATGTTAAGGCACCATACAAGAGTCGGCGGCATTCCGAACCTCCGAACCTCGGTTTCGGCTGAAACCCTAGCCCTTTGATGGATGTCGTCTACCCTTTTTACCGGACTCGAACGGCGGCTGACCAATGGAATATTCTTTTTATTTTCATTTGGTTCGGTTATAGGAAAATATAAAACCAAATAGGAAAAAATGGTGCCAAACTGAGTTTTCAAATTAGTTATAGAAATATCATTTTCTATTTTTTAAATGCCCAAAATGATTTTTTTTTTGTGAAGCAAGTGCACAAACTATGGTGCAAAATGGCACCCATAAAATATTCACACATAGTAGTCCCTATTTTATGGATAATTCAAAAGTATTAGGAATTTTCTCACTTTCTACATAATTTCGCTTATCTAAATGACTTTATGCCGATTTTTCGAAAGTAATTCAAATTTGAACTACAACCGCGTGATAGTTTGCTCTGATTTTTTTTCAAAAATCATTTTAAGTTATACAAGTAGTGATTATATCACAGAACCGTCGATAGTTTTAAAAAAATGGACCTCTTTGAATGAATATCCATGGCGGTCATTTGACCATATTTTCGAAAAAATCAAAGAAAGTGAAAAATTAGTCAAAAACAAGAAATCTTTTGGCATGAAGTCCTCTTATGTGTATTAGTTGATAGGATAAATGGTAAACTTGAGTTTTGACAAAGTTTTCAAAAAACTTCTTCACAAAAAGATCAATCATCTATAAACATGTATAAGTTTCGAATCAAATGACCTAGCTATGATCATTCCCGAGGCATAGTTTGTGATAATATGCCCATATTTGACACATAGCTGTATCTTGATATTACAAACAATGTTGCAAAACTGAGTTTTTTCAAATTACTTATATAAATATCATTTTCCTTTTTTAAGTGTCAAAAATGACATTTTTTGTGAAGCAAGTACAAAAAATATGGTGCAAAATGGTACCCATCCAGATATCTCACAAAGTAGACCATATTTGATGGATAATCCTGAAATATTAGGAATTTTCTCGGTTTCTACCTAATTTTGCGTATTTAAACGGCTTTATGCCTATTTTCTAAAATTAATTCAAATTTGAACTACAAGTGTGTGATAGTTTGCTCTGAAAATTTTACAAAAATAATTTTAAATTACACAAATAGTGGTTATATCACAGAACCGTCGATAGTTTTGAATAATTCGACCCCTTTCAATGAATAGACATGGCGGCCATTTTGACCTTTTTTCAAAAAAATAAAAGAAAGTGAAAAAATACTCAAAAAAAGAAATCCTTTAGCATGGAGTCCTCTTATGTGTATTAGTTGATAGGATAAATGGTAAACTTGAGTTTTGACAAAGTTTTCAAAAAACTTTTTCAGAAAAAGATCAATCATCTATAAACATGTATAAGTTTCGAATCAAATGACCTAGCTATGATCATTCCCGCGGCATAGTTTGTGATAATATGCCCATATTTGACACATAACTGTATCTTGATATTACAAACAATGTTGCAGAACTGAGTTTTTTCAAATTACTTATATAAATATCATTTTCCATTTTTTAAGTGTCAAAAATGACATTTTTTGTGAAGCAGGTACAAAAAATATGGTGCAAAATGGCACCCATCCAAATATCTCACAAAGTAGACCATATTTGATGGATAATCCAGAAATATTAGGAATTTTCTCGGTTTCTATCTAATTTTGCCTATTTAAACGACTTTATGCCTATTTTATAAAATTAATTCAAATTTGAACTACAAGTGTGTGATAGTTTGCTATGAAAATTAGAAAAAAATAATTTTAAGTTACACAAGTAGTGGTTATATCACAGAACCGTCGATAGTTTTGAATAATTGGACCCCTTTCATCGAATAGACATGGCGGCCATTTTGACCGTTTTTTCAAAAAAATAAAAGAAAGTAAACAAATACTCAAAAAAAGAAATCCTTTGGCATGGAATCCTCTTATGTGTATTAGTTGATAAGATAAATGGTAAACTTGAGTTTTGACAAAGTTTTCAAAAAACTTCTTCACAAAAAGATCAATCATCTATAAACATGTATAAGTTTCGAATCAAATGACCTAGCTATGGTCATTACCGTGGCATAGTTTGTGATAATATGCCCATATTTGACACATAGCTGTATCTTGATATTACAAACAATGTTGCAGAACTGAGTTTTTTCAAATTACTTATATAAATATCATTTTCTTTTTTTTAAGTGTAAAAAATGACTTTTTTGTGAAGCAAGTACAAAAAATATGGTGCAAAATGGCACCCATCCAAATATCTCACAAAGTAGACCATATCTGATGGATAATCCAGAAATATTAGAAATTTTCTCGGTTTCTACCTAATTTTGCCTATTTAAACGACTTTATGCCTATTTTCCAAAATTAATTCAAATTTGAACTACAAGTGTGTGATAGTTTTCTCTGAAAATTTGACAAAAATAATTTTAAGTTACACAAGTAGTGGTTATATCACAGAACCGTCGATAGTTTTGAATAATTTGACCCTTTCAATGAATAGACATGGCGGCCATTTTGACCGTTTTTTCAAAAAAAATAAAAGAGAGTGAAAAAATACTCAAAAAAAAAGAAATCCTTTGGCATGGAGTCCTTTTATGTGTATTAGTTGCTAGGATAAATGGTAAACTTGAGTTTTGACAAACTTTTCAAAAAAAATTCTTCACAAAAAGGCGTAGGCATACAAACTCACAGATTATTTATTTGGAAAAAAAAGTTGTATGGCAACGGCCTAAATAAGGTGGCCGTCGGCGTATAGGTGGCGCCGTCAGCTTGGTAACGGATGCAGACTTGTATGCCGACGGCCAAACATATGCCTACGGCTTTTTTGAAAAGCCGTAGGCATACAACATAGTTGCCGACGGCCATACGTATGCCGACGGCTTTTCTAAAAAGCCGTAGGCATACAAAGTATATGCCGACGGCCCCGACAAAATGCCGTCGGCATACATTTAGCCGTAGGCAACTATCCGTTTTCCTGTAGTGCATGCGCTCTATATTAAAGACTGTCACTATATAGGGGCATTTTCATATATAAGAGGCGATGTTTGTCAGGTATTCACATACATCAAGACCACAGAGGCATTGGGTGTTTACAAGCGTTGGTGACATGTATACTATGAAGAGATTTGTCACATTTACATAAATCAACTTCTAGTACAAATTATATATCCGTTGTCATGTTGGCTTGCTAATCTTGAATCTAGATTTGTCCAACTATACATAAATTAGTGTCTACGAGTTATCAATGCTGTTGTAATGCTGGTTTCAAACTGAACTAATCTCGAATCAAGATTCGTCCAACTATAAAGCATGAGCCGTTATCTTTTGTTGTCTTTGAGATCAACCACGGAGTTTTTGTGTATTATATATTTCTATGCTTGACATTTTATGATAAAAGAGGCCAAACAATTTCATGGAACGAGATCAAGAAAAAACTCTCATTGTGCATGCCTGACATGGTAAGAAACTCTTACTTTCTCTAAATCCAAATTTTCACTTTGCAGGCTGCAGTGCCATATTGGTGTGCTCACCCATGAATTGTGTCGCTGTTTTCCTACAGTGTGTGCATGTGAAATCTCTATGGCTTGAAAATAAATCAAAACCAAATTCTCCATACACAGTTTGGGTTTTAAGTTATTCAAAAAAAAAAAAAGACAAACTGTTAGCCTTGATGCATTTTCTACTAGGAGTGGATCGGAGGTCTTATTTTGTCTAGCAGAATTGGCGGGATCAATTTTGTCTTGCATTTTTCCCACTGTCATAAAAGCTTCACAAAAAAAAAATTGTCTTGCATTTGTTTGTGCAAGGAAAGAAACAACAACTTTTTCACCGAACCTCAAGATTAAAATTACAATAACTAATTTATGTATCTACAAGGTGCTTATTTGTAGACTTGAGCTAGAATATTTGTTACCTTTTTCAGCGTAAGAGAAGAATCATGTAAACCATCATTTTTTGCATGCTGCATATAGCAATAAATTCACGGAGATGCTACCCAACATCTTCCACTAGTACCACTAAATTAATCCTCAGAAATAATATTAATCCAATATGGACTAATACCGTCTTTATCGGTGGCGCTATTTTAAGCAATTGTTAAGGGATTGTATACGAAACTATAATTTGAGGTACTGGTATAATCACAAAGATTACTATTTACTCGCGTTTTCCTGGAAAAAACAAGCAAGTACTAGCAAGGAAAGCAATAATTAAAAGTATTATTGCTTGTTGTTTTAAGATACACACAAGGGTATACAATTATTTTTAATTAATGCCGCAAGAAAATAAATCTACTACTACTAATTTGGCGTATTTATATGGTGTGCGAAAATATGAGAATGAAAGTGCCGGAAATGAAAGAACATGGAAGCAAAATATTACTACAAACAAGAAACTAAAATAAAATTTGAGAATAAATGCCAGAAAATGGCTCCAGCTAGTTTTCTTTTTTGAGAATAAAATGGCTCTAGCTATAGCTCGGAGTGGGGCTATAGTTTGGGAATAAAATGCCGATGGTTCTATTGGGCCTATAGTTTGCAGTGGGGCTGACCAGAACGAGGCCCGCCAATGAATTCATCATTTGTTACCTCTGTACCGTAAAAAAAAGTCTCCCAACATCGGGTGAATCCGTTGCGATCTGCCACGAGCCATGGCCGCCCAACTGCCGTCGCCGCCGACGCCGGCGGCGGAATCTCCCACACCAGCTCCCACCACCACCATATTCACCATCGGCGACGACCTCCTCCTCGAGATCTTCGTCCGCCTCCCATCCCTCCCGGCCCTCGTCCGCGCCGCCTTCGCCTGCCGCACCTTCCTCCACGCCGTCCGCTCGTCGCCCACCTTCCGCCCCAGCTTCCGCGCGCTCCACCCGCCGCCCCTCGTCGGCCTCTTCTTCCGGAACCGCGACGGGGAAGTCCCTTCCTTCGCGCCCCTCCGCGGCCGCGCCGACCCGGACCACGCGGCCGTCCTCCGCGGCTCAGATTTCTTCCTCACCCGGATCCCCGACGACCAAGGTTCTTGGAGATTCAGCGGCTGCGGCTGCCTTGACGGGTACCTTCTCCTCCACAACTGGCAAACCAGGACATATGCCGCCTACAACCCGCTCACCGGAGTGCTGCATCGGATCCCCTTGCCGTCCCTGCCTGTCCGCGAGCTCTATGTCATGTCCTCCCCGAAAAATCGTTCCGCCTCGTCTGCGTCCACGAGGACGGCTTGCAGGTGCGTGTCGTCGTCTTCTCTTCGGACACCGGGGAGTGGCAGGTTTTACCGTCGGCTGAGGCTGCGGCGATCAACAAAGACCATCCTGCCGACGACAAGCACTGCCTCCCGCCTAGGACCGGCAATATGGTGAATGGCCGCATCTACTGGAAAAGGAACGACTGCATGATCGTGCTCGACACCGTGACGATGCACTTCTCTTCAATGGAGCTGCCGCCGATCACGCATGGGCAGAAACCTTTCGTGGTTGGCGAGACCAAGGATGAGGAGGTCTGCATGATTTGTGCGGTAGATCACAGGGCCATGGTTGTTGTCTGGGTCCGGAGAGCCGGTGGTGACCGGGTCGAGAAATGGATGCTGGACAATGAAATTGTATTGGATGATATCCCTGTGCTGAAGCTCGAGGCGGTTCATCGGGGCTTCCTGCACTTGCACTTAATTGAAGCTCGTGCCGATGATGAACCCAACATTGTACCTCTTTGCGGGTTCTTCTCCTTCTGCCTGGAAACAGCAGAGCGGATCAAGATCTTTTCTCTCTATGAAGGCGAAATCGAGAGCTCCTATCCCTACATCATGACATGGCCTTCTTCTTTGGTGTGCAACAAAGGAAACCCACGAATTGAAGGTGCTTGATTAAGATGAAGGAAACTCTTACCAGATTCTTTTTCAGTTTCTATCTTTTAGGTATGAACAGATGTTTTGCTATGGTGTTATATGGATGTGATGTTGTTTAGTTTTATAATTTACAGAATAAATCAAGACAATGGATATTTTTAGGAATTAAGAGTCATTTGTGTACTTTCTTTGAGGAATGATGTGAGAATGTCCATATATCCAAAAAAAAAGAAGCTCATGCTTTGTTTGATCATTCTCAGCTTTGTTCTATAACCTCGAAAAAAATACCCGTTATGAAGATCAATCCTTTTGGGCTAACCAGATAGTAACGATTAGTCTAAATGGACCATGTTGCACTTGCAAACTGAATTAGATGTTATTTTACCGTATTTCTTCAGTGGATCATATTGTTGCCTAAACAAATATCATTCTTGGCTCCATTAGAAGCTTCTATGTGAATTATAATCATCTGTTGACCAGCAAGATTTCTTATTTAGCTGGGTGATCACTTGTTTTTCAATATACTTTTATATATTTCTCTTGATCGTCATGCATATACATGAACAAGTACCATCCATTAGTTTTATTTTCTATATACAAAATGTGTGTTGTAGAAGTTAAGATCCATGGTGCTCTTAACTGAGCACACCATTCGGTTAGACAGTGGCCGATTGTGCGGCACTGCACAATAAGTAACAAAAAAAGAAGTTAAGGTCCATGTTGGCTCCAACAATAGTTTCCAAACTTCATCCCTCTGTAAAGCTGTTGTCGTGCTCCTCTTTTTATCCCAGTTAGCTCTTCATTCCTTTCGTTTGTGCTCATCAGTGCAACATCACCAATTTTTGCCTGCACTATGGAGGAAAGATCATTTCCACTCTTTTTGTCGATGATGTTTCAGGGCAGCGATAGATACAATATCTTGACAATCAGATTTGGACTCCTGGTGACTTTTGAGAGTTTTCACAGAACACTCTTATCTTTCTCGTCAGCTGCTCAACCGCATTTTTGCTGTTTCATCTCTCTTGTTGTAAGATGTATCCGCAGTCTTTCACCTGGGAGGAACATCTTCTAAATCTTGACACAATGTCTGTGTCTCTTTGCGTGTATCCATCCTAGCCAAAGTCTTTACTGCAGCATTCTCCAGCTACTCCTTGTTGGATATTTTTTTGTCTTTGTTAAGAACATTTTGAGTCTTGCTATGGGCGGCGTTCTCCGGATTTGGTGTCGGGCCTTTTTTGGTAGCTATCCTTCTCCAGTAAAGACTTGAGGTCAGACTATTATCACCTTGACTGAATTTTGGAGATCTGCGAAGAAGCATAATCTCTGACTGGTTATACCTGACTGCACATTCCTGCAGCCCAAGAGCTAAAACTTAAAACATGTTGTGCTGCATGCTATGCCTTTTAAATGCGCAATAGAAATATTAATTTATGAACTGCACAATTTGTTTTCAGTCTACCCTTAAGTCCTCACAACTGTGCTTTGACGCTTTCATCTTCTTTTTTTGTATATGATCCGTCTACACTTCTGCAGTCATTCACCTGGGAGGAACATCTTTTGAATCTTGACACAATGTCCACGGCTCTTTGTTTGTATTCATCCTATCGGAAGCCTATACCGCGGCATTATCAAGCAACTCCTTTTGGATTTTTTTTATGGTCTTTTGTTTACAATATTTTGAGTCTTCCCGATGTGGGCAATGTCCTGCGATAAGGAGTTATCTGGGCTAGCTCTTACTGTTCATAGTGGGCTATAGATGGCAATTATATAATGGAGTTTCTATTACAGTTTGGTCTGATGGTTGTGTTTTGGAACCCTTGCTGTGTGTTTTACATGGAATTATATGTGATCTGCAATGAGAAGCATTGTTCATCTCTGAAAGCTCACGTTGGCCTTTCACCCTGCCCTCATGCAACAGAGGGAGGGAGTCCCTGTTGGGTGTAGTAAGTTCAGTTGCTAAATCCTTTTATTTTATTTTTGAAAATAATAAAATATATCATTTTATGGCATGGGTTAACTTGTGAGCCCGAGCTAATCCCCACAGTTTAAAAGAGTTCAGATTCGTCACAAGATTCACGTTTCTATTTGTCTGATCACTCGTAGCAAATTGCCTACTAGGGACAAGTTAAGTAAACGATGGCATGTAAGTTAAGTGACCTTTGTTGTCTGTTCTTACTGGGAGGAGAGTTTAGACCAAGGAAGCCACATAAGCCACATAATGTAAGTAAATTTCAATTCGGTTGCTTACAGATTGCAATCCAATAGGATGGTTAACTTCATACAGAACAGCTAAGAAAATCTCATAGTAGTACGTGTTAAAAGACTAAAAAACAGAGGCAGTCTCAAAATCCTAATAGTCTCCAAGCCTTCGCCCATGGTTCTTTTTCCATGCAATGCAAGAGACAGTTACAGATCGGTGACAAGTATTTTTGTCAGACAGTATGAGTATGGCAGATCATAGTTCTTACATCCAGAATGACACTAACTTGTCGAGGCACAATGTACTACCAAAACCTGCGACTGTTACCGGTTGTGAGGTCTCCACGCTTGTCATACTTCAGCGAGAAGGTCGTCAATCGCCAAAAAAGCTTCTGATCTTGCTCATCCTCATTCTTTTGATCTTGCTTATCCTCATTCGCCTTATCAGATTAAGTCTCATTCACGTCATAAGGAGAGTGCTCGTTCGAATCTTCAGAGTTAGCCTCATTCAACATTGAGAGAAGTCCAATCAACCCCCCTAAACTTGTCTCAAAGTTCATTTTACAACCTCCATCTTTGTTTTGGTTCAACTTTCAACCCCAAACTTCAAAAACCGTTCAGAATTACCATCTTTCACCATTTGACATATTTGATCCGGTTTTATTTTGCAATGTCACTGGTTTTTCGTGTATGCTAACTGAACGTATATCTCGTACGTACATGCATGTAAGTCGTATTCCTTATTGTCCTGAAAGAGATCTCCGTCCTGACACAGTCGATCGCCAGACCGCCGCCGTGCGCCCGTGCCCAGTCCTGCCCCAGGCCGCCGCCGTGCCCATCCCCTCTGCACGCCGCCATGTCGTGCCTTTCTCTAGGCCGCCGCTGTGCCCTGCCCCCTCATACATATGTATTCCTTGTGTATCTGGCGTCTTGATGATCAAACCCTTGTCCATCTGTACATGGAACAAATTACGAATGTATACGAGCAAAACTGCTAGCTCTGTTAGTGTAGTGTATACACGGCCTTCCTCAAATCTTAATCTGGGGTCTTGGATGTTTGCACATGACAATAGTTTCAATTATTAAAAAAAATCCGGAGGCGATCCTGTGCCGTCCATGGAGTCATGGCTCCGCTCTGTAAATCTGGTCTGGAACCTGCTTTGAAGTAAAAACCTACCGAATCATCAGCTAGCTAGTTTAGAAGTAAAGAAGCTTGCAAGGTCGGGAGCCATGGAATCTGGCAAGTCGGCCGCCGTGAACGTGGTCAAGTCGGCGTGTCATCATGGAGAATACCAGGGCGCGCGCATCCCCGGCTCGCCACAGCGGCATGTGACAGAACGCCGGTGGCCACTCCGTCTGGCAAGTAGTATGCTGCACTGCTATATGAGTTCGTCGTGTATCGTTTTCCAAGGACATGTACTTAAGTACTTTCTCGGTAATAAGCTGATTTGGTAAGAACATACGGCTCAAATCAGGCCAGAAAGGTGAAGGGGCAATTCTGAACGGTTCTTGGAGTTTGGGGTTGAAAGTTGAACCAAATCAAACATGGGGGTTGTAAAGTGAACTTTGAGACAAGTTTAGGGGGGTTAATTGGACTTCTCTCTTCAACATTTCGACTGATGGACAAAGACAACAGAATTAGACTCGATGCAGGTGCCTTCCTGGAGGCAGAATTCGCTACCACTACCAATATAGACCAGGGTGGCACCTATGTGCCTCTCGCCTGGGACCTCAACGAACAGCTTCTCCTTGCACATCTTCATGGCCATGACGTGCTGGTGGTTGCGGAGAAAGCCCACTGGCCATGGTGCGTCCACCCAATGTAAGCGTGGCCAGACATCCAACTCAGGGACAAAGTAAGCGCGGTTGCCGAACGACATCTTCCACTGGCCATGGTGCGTCCACCCACCGTCACCACCGTTTATCACAGAGTCCGCCATGTGGAAGCTGAAGGTGGCAGAGGCATTCACCCCTTGGATGTTGACGAAGATGGTCCGCCGATCGCTATGCACACGGTGTAGCAAGTGACAAGCGGGTGGGAGAAGGGCGGTTTCCGGGAGGGTGTGCCATGCCCACACAAATTCCTCCCAGTCAGATCACAAATGGCATGCACAAAATGATACGAACCTTTCAAAAATTTATAATAATATCAACGTACTGTTGTTATTATCAGACCCACAAATTAAGGAAGTGAAAAAGGGCCACTCAACCTGGATACATACTACATAGTACTGAATGACAAATCTAGCTTGATTCGAGATTGATCCAATCTTGGCGGACATGGAATTTCAACAAATAATTCAAAATCAACTAGTAGGTAAATTCGTAAATGTTTTCGTCAAAAAAAGAAATAGTAGGTAAATGTTTAGAGAACATGTCATCATGGAAGGTGTTATGGTGTTACATGAGACCCTAAATGATTTGCATGTTAGTAAAAAGGCTGGGGTTTTATTCAAAATCGATTTTTGAAAAATCTTTTGACAAGGTGAAATGGCCGTTTCTATTGCACGTGTTGGAGATGAAAGGCTTCCCGAGCAAATTTAATGATTTGGTTATGCATATTGTTTCGGGTGGAAAAGTAGGGATTAAAGTGAATGGGGAGGTCGGACCTTATTTTTGTACACACCAGGGGCTTAGACAGGGGGACCCTCTGTCACCCCTGCTCTTTGACCTAGCTGGAGATGTGTTATCTATTATGATCGAGAGAGCGACGGATAATGGTTTACTTAGTGGACTCTCTAGTCATTTGTTGGAAAAGGGAGTGTCAATTCTGCAATACGCGGATGACACGATCCTTTTGCTGCAAGATAACTTAGAGCATGCAAGAAATCTGAAATTTATTCTATGTCTTTTCGAGCAAATGTCTGGCCTTAAGATAAACTTTCACAAAAGTGAAGTCGATTGTATTGGGGCTGCATCGAACAGAAAAGAAATTTATGAGGACACTAGTAGGAAAACCCAATTCTATGAAAGCTTATTCTGTGGCGCACCTTATAGCCGTGCGCCACAGAATAAGCTTCTGTGGCGCACCAGCCATGGTGCGCCACAGAATAGCCTTATTCTGTGGCGCACGGCTACAAGGATGCGCCACAGAATAAGAGTGGGCCCCACACCAACGCACGGGTCTGCCACTTTTGACCTTATTCTGTGGCGCACTGGGTCAGGTGCGCCACAGAATAAGGTGCTCTGGCCCCACAAATAATTGGGGGAACTATTCTGTGGCGCACCTGACCCAGTGCGCCACAGAATAAGATTATTCTGTGGCGCACCAGTTAGGGGTGCGCCACAGAATAACTGTACCAGATATTTTATAAGGCCATCTCCACCCACTTTCCCCTACCCATTTCTCATTTCCTCTTCTTCCTCCTCTCTTCCTCCTCTCCTCCCAACTCGTGGTGCTCCTCCTTCCCATCCATTTTTGACCATATATTTCTCCTTTTTTTTTAGTTAAACTTATTTTGGTTGATAGACTCCTCCATACATAGTCTCCTTTCTCCCATCTTCTATTTTGGATCAAATCTACAAGGTGAGAAAGGTTATTGTGCTTTGACCATCTTGTTGGAAATGTTTGGAGGTACCTTGAGAGACCCTTGAGATTGCCGGAACGTCGATTAACTTCCGTTCCGGCAACTTCGGGTACTCCATATGTCCCTTTTTTAGCAAAGGTCATGCCGGATTTTTTCGTGAAATTTGGCATGACTTTGTTAAAAATAGGACATGTGGGGTATTAATTGTGCTTGTGCTTCCGACCATCGTGTCGTTGAGATGCCGGACTGAGATGTGTTGTGTGTGTTTGTGTGTGCATGCATGTTGCGGCTCTAATTAAGTTATGTACTCTCGTTTCTTCTCTATGTATAGCGCGTAGTCAACCATGGTCATAATGATGAGCTCCAGTCAAATCAGAACATACAAGGACCAAGCGAAGGCGGACATGATTCGGTCCAACGGGAGGCAGATAAGATGTCCGTGTCGAAAATGCAAACATGAGAGGTGGATACACCCTGATTCTGGATTATTGGAGGAGCACCTGCTCAGGCACGGTTTCATGCCGGAACAAGCCAAACAAGATCATCGTCATGACGAAGGAGATGCCCGCGGCGGACAAGATGATCATGACGAAGGAGATGCCCGCGGCGGACAAGATGATGACGAAGGAGATGCCGGTGACGGACAAGATCATCATGATGACGAAGGAGATGCCGGCGGACATGATCATCATGACGAAGGAGACGAGCAGACCCCGCTAAGTTTGGGCTTGCAGGATGCTCATTTTCAAGAACTGCTTCTCAGTCAGACGAGCAACGACAGAGAGAAAGCCAAGCTAGCGCAAATGGGGATAGACGGGATCACTCCGTTGTATCCTGGGTGCCGGCCTCAGGATACGCGCTTGCAAGTAACGCTTAATGCTATGGAGATGAAGTCGGGAAACAGTTGGACCGACAAGAGCTTCAACCAGAACCTGAAATTCTGGCACGATATTCTCCCCGAGGGTAACACATTACCAACTACTATCGAGGAGGCCAAGAAAGTCCTGTGCCCTCTTGACCTACCGCACGAGAGATACCACGCCTGCATCAATGATTGCGTAATTTATCGGGGCGATTACGAGGACTTGACCAAATGTCCGGTGTGCGGTCACGGACGGTACAAGAGTGGAAAGAAGAAAAATCCTCGAAAAGTGGTATGGTACTTTCCTATCACTCCCCGTCTTCAGCGGTGGTTCGTGGATCCTAAGGAAGCAAAGCTCATGCAATGGCACGCGGAAAGGGAGAAGCCCGCAGAAGATCCGGAGAAGGGCACCATCCTGACACACCCTGCAGACGCTATCAATTGGCAAGCATTGGACATCGCCTTCGAAGATTTTGGGCGCGACGCAAGGAACGTCAGGCTGGGTATGTGCACAGATGGAATGAATCCGTTCTTCAATGGCACACATAGCACCTGGCCCGTGTTTGTATGGCCTTACAACCTTCCCCCGTGGCTGTGCACGAAGTCAAAGTACATACACATGAGTATGCTTATTCAGGGTCCGAAACAACCAGGTGTCGACATACATCTGTATTTCGAGCTGTTGAAAGAGGAGTTAGAAACGTTATGGAAGACGCCTGTCCGTACGTGGGACGCCTACACTAAAGAATATTTCAATATGAGCGCCGCGTTGCTCACGACGGTGCAGGACTATCCTGGAATGTCGTCTGTATCGGCCCAGGTGGGCCACGGATTCTGTGGATGTATCAGGTGCATGGATGAGACCCCGCATATCCAGCTACCAAGAATACAAGGGTCTTCGAAAACCGTGTACCCAGGGGCTCGAAGGTGGCTTCGCATGGACCACCCGTGGAGAAAACGCGGGGATTTGTTCGATGGTCAAGAAGAAAGAGAAACAAAACCGATCCCGAGGACCGGCATAGAAATTGATGAGCTTTTGACAAATTGGGAGGAGTGCCCTGCGCCGGGAAAGAAGCGACCGAGGGTAAAACCGCTGCTGGGTGTATGGAAAGCGAGGTGTGCTTTCCATGACTTGGAGTACTGGAAGGTCCTCCACACGCCCCATAGCCTCGATGTAATGCACATTACGAAGAATGTTACCGAGGCTGTTCTTGGCACTCTTTCAAACATGCCGGAAAAGACCAAGGATGGGAAGAAAGCACGATACGATCTGAAATGGCTTGGCATCAAGAAAGATATTCACGGCCCCGATAGTGATGATGATGATGATAATGATGACCAGACGGAAGGGACTCAAGGTCGCCGCAAAAGGAGGAAGAAGAGCGCGGTTGTGCTTCCACCTACCTGCTTCACTATGAGTCCGGAGGAGCTCAAGCAGTTCTACAAGTGCCTCTTAGGAGTCAAATTTCCTTACGGTTACGCGGGGAAGACAAGCAGATATCTGGACGAAACAAAGAAGAGGTTCAGCGGGATGAAGTCTCACGATTGTCATGTGCTTATGACGCAGATAATTCCCGTTGCGATCCGAGGGATAATGGACGAGCACGTCCGTGATACGCTGTCTGCACTTTGCAACTTTTTTGACGTCATCAACCGTAAGTCGATCGGCGTGAGGCAGCTCCAGAAGATACAGGATGAGATCGTGGGGATACTATGCGAGCTCGAGATTTACTTCCCGCCCGCGTTCTTTGACATCTGCGTGCATCTCCTTCTCCACGTCGTTGATGACATACTGAAGCTCGGTCCGACGTTCCTGCACTACATGATGCCGTTCGAAAGGCAGAACGGTGTCATCAAAGGATTCGTTCGCAACAGGGCCCGTCCAGACGCAAGCATGGCCAAGGGCTTTCTGACCAAAGAGTGCATCACCTTCTGCCAGAGTTATCTAAGCACCGAGAACGAGGATGTTGGTCTGGCCACCAGGCCGCACGTCGGCAGGCTCGCTGGTTTTGGTCACCGTGAGGGCTACCGCTCACTCCCTGTCTTGATTGATGGTCGACACGTCGACTTCGATAGGGCTCACCGGGTCGCGCTACAACACTTAGAATTGATCGAACCTTGGGTGGAAGAGCACAGAAGCATAATCGAGAAGAACTACATCGACCTGGGCCGGCCGAGGAAGAACGGAGACGTAACCAGAGAGCACAACTCCAGCTTCACGCGTTGGTTCAGGGAAAAACAACTGTCCGAATCACGGGTCAGAAAGCCAAGTACGGAAGATGAAAAACTCATATTCTCCATATCACAGGGCCCCGCGCAGAACGTGAAGACCTATCAGACGTACGACATCAATGGTTACAGATTCTGCACCGAGGAAAAGGACAGGAGTAGCGAATATCAAAACTCAGGAGTAACTATGCTATCCTACGCCGATGACGAGGCTACCGTCAAACAAAGATACTTCGGAAGGATAGAGGAGATATGGGAGCTCAACTACTGTGGAGAGTCGGTGCCAATGTTCCGTGTGAGATGGGCCAAGAACGTCGAAAAAGAAGGCCGGTATTTCACCACCATGGTTATACCCGAAGCCAACTCGAAGAAAGCCTCCGCGAAAAATGAGCCATGGGTACTCGCTAGCCAAGTCGATCAATGCTTCTTCATTACCGACCCGTCAAAGCCTAACCGTGTTGTCGTGAGGAGGGGCAAGAGGAGCATCATCGGAATGGAAGGAGACGCCAATGAGGAGGACCTGGACGGCGATCCGAAGATCGAGGAGGAATTCGACAACTACTTCGACATGCCTACTACTAATTCTAAAGAAAAAAGGAAGACCTCCCTACCTACCAAAGGTTGTCCGTTCACGCGAAGAAGTCTCAAGGTGACCGGCCTAAGCTATTCAACCGCCAAGAAGGGAAAGAAGAAATGCTAGTTTGGAACCGGCCGGGACGAAGATCGAAAACTTTTTTGTGTATTATATATAATTTGTTTTGTATGAGAGACAAGCATATGGTCTATGTAATTTGATATATGGCACAGTTTCAATATTTGTATTAACTGTTTTTTATTAACATGTGTGTAAAAACAGAAAATTTAAATAAAAAAACCAACTATTAACTGTTTTTTTATTAACATGTGTGTAAAAACAGAAAATTTAAATAAAAAAACAACTATTAACTGTTTTTTTATTAACATGTGTGTAAAAACAGAAAATTTAAATAAAAAAACCAACTATTAACTGTTTTTTTATTAACATGTGTGTAAAAACAGAAAATTTAAATAAAAAAACCAACTATTCTGTGGCGCACCCCTTATCGGGTGCGCCACAGAATAAGCTAATTCTGTGGCGCACCGATAAGGGGTGCGCCACAGAATAATGTACCTTATCCAAAAACCGGCCGCGCCGCCGCCGTTTTCTTCTTCGTTCTCATTCTTATTCCTCTCCCCATAACCCGCGCCGCCGCCGTTCACCCTCGCCGGCGCCGCCTCCCTCGTCCGCGACCCCGCCGCCTCCCTCGTCCGCGACCTCGCCGCCTCCCTCGTCCGCGACCTCGCCGCCTCCCTCGTCCGTGCCGGCGCCCCCGACCCGCCCCAACCCGCCCCACCTCACGCACCACCGCCTGCCGTCGAGGTCCGCGACCCCGCCGCCTCCCTCGTCCGCGACCTCGCCGCCTCCCTCGTCCGTGCCGGCGCCCCCGACCCGCCCCAACCCGCCCCACCTCACGCACCACCGCCGCCGACGAGGTCCGCGACCCCGCCGCCTCCCTCGTCCGTGCCGGCGCCCCCGACCCGCCCCAACCCGCCCCACCTCACGCACCACCGCCCCCGACCACGTTTTTTGTAATTTCGGTAAGAGGACAACACCTGATTGAGTTCCCAAATCCAATAAATTTTTCTTATTTCACTCATTAGATTTTGGTATAACTGCGTTGGCATGTTCTTCCTTTCTTCAAGCAACATAGGCCATGGAAGTGAGCTTATTTTGGATTGTGTTTAATAATTTGATGATGAATTCTATTTCCCAAACCAACTCCGTGTTTATTTCTCGTGAACACTTAACATCAGCACAAATGTTAGCACTGAATCAGAATGTGCCATGGTTCAGTGAGCTCAGATTCAGAATTTCAAGCAGTAGAACTTACCATGATTTTCTGCTTCTTGGTTCCAACCGACCGACTTGATGGAGAGATAAATATAGGTAGATACTGTTAGTACATGATGCTCTGTTGTTAACCCTGATAGACGGCCATACAAAGAACTATGCTATACAATACTTATGCGCACCATGTACCTATATTACGTGGACAATCAGACATGGGTGTATTGGTGAATGGTGATATTTTATAGTTTTTGTTCGTTTTACTAAAGAAACCAAGATATTTTGGTGGGCAGTGGTGTTGTTTGTTGAGGTAGCCACGGTCCTTTACAAGTGTCAGCAGAACTGTTGAATCAGGTTAGGGCATAAAAACTAAACTTTAGCATTCTATATCCTTGAAAATACTTTGGCATTCCAAGTGAGATGCAGTTTGTTTAGTCTCAACTATTGACTGCTGGCCTAGACTTAACCTTTTAATTAAGGATGCTTTGCAGGTGCTCCGTTAATCGAAAAAATGTTTTATTTTAGTATTGATTTCGGTGTTTCTATATTTAGTGCCAAATGTGTTGTGTACTGTCTGACAAGTTATTTACCATTGACAGAAGAATATGAACTTTCTACTTACGATCGGTCGTGAATGGAATTACAATATAATTGCCTTAAGTAAAAAAATGTGATTAATTACGATCGGTCGAAAACAATCAACATTTGAAATACTAAAAAAATGTGTTAATATATACTCCCTCATATTTTATATCAACATTTGATTAATTTTATTTTATTCTCTGCAATTGCTAAGTAATATCGTGACTGTGGAGATGCTTATGTGTTGTGTATGTGTGTAGGCCCCCCCGTTGCTTCCTGCTGCTCAAGGTGGTGCCCTCCTATATTTTGCGGATGTTCTTGTGATGTTGTTGACCGGGGATGCATGTGTTGTTGTGATGTTGTTGGCCGGGAATGCCGGCCAACATGATTTGTGAAATGTTTGCAGGTACCCCGAGAGGCCCTTGAGATTGCCGGAACGTCGATTAACTTCCGTTCCGGCAATTTCGGGTACTCCATATGTCCCTTTTTTAGCAAAGGTCATGCCGGATTTTTTCGTGAAATTTGGCATGACTTTGCTAAAAATAGGACATATGGGGTATTGTGCTTGTGCTCCGACCATCGTGTCGTTGAGATGCCGGCCGGAGGTGCCGGCCGTAGATGTGTTTTTTTTTTGTTCGAAATGTTTGCAGGTACCCCGAGAGGCCCTTGAGATTGCCGGAACGTCGATTAACTTCCGTTCCGGCAATTTCGGGTACTCCATATGTCCCTTTTTTAGCAAAGGTCATGCCGGATTTTTTCGTGAAATTTGGCATGACTTTGCTAAAAATAGGACATATGGGGTATTGCGACTAGTGCATGGGCCGGGGTATCTTAGTACTTATTAGTTAGGTGATTTTTTTATCTTAAATTTGTTATACTAACTTTTTGCCTCTTTTTAATGCAGTGCAAACATGGCCGACAATGACGAGGCTGGGGTTTCTGGAACAAGGGGCGAGGAACCGATGGAGCAAAATATTATGATTCCGAGTTTCATCTCAGAGGCGGTGACAAAGACGTTCATGTCGCTCTTTACAACTATATGTGAGTCTGTCAGGGTTTGGACTGAGGGAGGGAAAAAAGGGCCTGCCCCAGTGATCAGCTTCGGCTCCAGACAGTACCCAATACTGCCTCCAGAAGATACAGCAGATACAGCAGAGAAGAAGAAGAAGCACAGGAAGAGGAGTAAGCCAGCTCCGAAGACGAAACGTAGCACCCCGGGGTATGTCCGGAGTGATCCCATGATACCACCCCGTGCGGGTGACTTGTCGTCCCGGTTGCATGAAGCTGGTCAACCGATACTGCCTTCGGAGCTGCTCCACCTCGCAGATGGATGCATGGCCCCTTTGCAACTTGCTATCTTGAAGCTAGAGGACAACCTTCTTAAAGACGAGAATCCAAACTACCCGGTGTTCACTGTCAAGGTGCCAGACTTTGTTGACTTCGTTGATGAATCTCCAGCGGATCTGTTCTTCATATCGTGCGAGGACGTCTTCAACTTGTTTCACTTTAAACGGCTAGACTATAACTTGGTCCGCCTATACGCGCTCAGCCAGGCGATGATGATCAGGAGAGAACAAACCCCGTACGTCAAGGTAGTGGATCCCTACTACATGCGGGACAGCCAGCTGGAGGAAGGATCACCGACACGGGCCAGGGCCACGGAGTACCTCCAGAGAATCATGCTGAACATGAGCACAAAGACCAGCCTTCTTCTGCCTTTCTTTTTCAAGTAAGTCCGCATCTAGTCGCCGCTGTCGTATCTTATGCTTTCTTATAGATTTCTTCTGTTGTGTTGATCCTTTCCAATATTCCATTTCAATTGTGTTGAGCAGTGACAAGTACTCATACTCATCGCCGTGCACCCGAAGTGGTCAACTGCCACATATTTAGACTCAGGGACGACGCCGAAAGACTACACTAGAATTAAGGGTGTTCTCAATGAGGCTCTCGAGGGCTACGCCAAAAACGGAGGTTCCTTCGAGAAGAAAGGGAAACATGTAATTGACAACACACACAAGTTTCACCATGGGACTGGGTTTCATTGCCTCAAGCAAAAGTCTGGCAACGTGGATGCCTTCTACGTCCTCTTACACATGAAATCGTATGTCCGGGATGCAGTGATAACGAATTTGCCATATCGTCTCCAAGAATGGGCCACATATGATGAGGATCTCACCGATGATGACCTTAGAGCAGACTTCCATCGCATCCAGTTACAGTTATCGAAAATCATCCTGGAAGATGTCAAGACAGCAGGGGGGTCCGTACACAACGCCAGAGGTAGAAACCTTGCTTCTTTCTTTTCTATATTAGATGAATAAATCATACTCTAGTTATATCATGCATTAATCAAATATATATCCCAACCGATTTTCAGCGTTGTCTAAGTGGGAGATCGAAGAACGCCTAGATAAGCAGAATGACAGGAGGACGTGGATGACGAAAGACGGCATTTATCCGTTTCCGGAGCGAATCAGGAAGAATGATCCATCATACGGGTTTTCCTCTATTTGATCTTTTTGTGGTAAGTTGATATGCACGAGAAGACACATCTCGTGCATCCTACTTGGCTCACTCACCCCGTCCCTGTAACCTATGTGTGCCACTTCTAAGTATGAGGCATTAATTTTTTTCAATCTTGTTTTGTCTTTGACTAAATCTAGTCTTTTGAATCTTATTTTAATTATGTTCCAATTCATTCTTGTTTATAGTTTTGTATCCTCTAGAATGCCGATGATTAAAACGTTGTGACACTATATATGTGATTCAGGGGCGACGTGAGTGAGACCTGTGTGCCTTCTACTTGGTTCCACAAGGTTATCAGGATTCCTTGTGTGTTCTCGATAATATTCTACGTATATATGAGGCATTAACTTTTTTGAATCTTGTTTTGTCTTTGGCTACCTCTAGTTTTTCAGACGATGCGATATACTTTTAGTTATGTTACTTTAATTACCTAGCTCTAGTCTTATTTATAGTTTTGTATTCTCTTTAATCAGAATTCTTGCTTTTATTTGACTAACACTTTCATCTTTGTCTTGTGTACAGATAGATGACGAAGTGGTACGCGGAGACAAACTCAAGGGCCTCTCGGCAAACCGTTCCGGCGCCGCTCCGCTCGTAGCGCTCGCGAAGAAGGCTACATGAGATCGTCGTGTTCCCGCTATTGCTCACCGTCAACGCCGAGATGTAATCTATTCGATCCTAGTGTGGGCGGTGAACACTTCATTTTGTAACGTGGGCAACGATTCGATGAACTTTTGTATATCTCAACAATTGTGTAAAACTTCCGCACTTTTGTATCAACTTGTGATGACATATATTAGTAATGTGTTTGTTTTGATATATCTGTGAAAATATATCTCTGTTTCTGTTATATCTGTGTAAATATGAAATATACATGTATTCTGGTATTATACTGGTATTTGTATGAATATACGGGTACAGTACTGCGCCGTAATTCTGTGGCGCACCCTATTCTGTGGCGCATGGTTACACGGGTGCGGCACAGAATAGTTATTCTGTGGCGCACCAGGCTCGGTGCGCCACAGAATAGCCACTATTCTGTGGCGCATGGGTGGTGCGCCACAGAATAGCTTATTTAGTGGCGACTATTCTGTGGCGCACCACCCATGCGCCACAGAATAGCAAAATGGTGCGCCACAGAATAGCTTTTCTGTACTAGTGGGAGATTTTCACCTGTAAAGTTGGTCAACTCCCTATGCGTTATCTCGGGGTACCCATAGATGAAGTTAGACTGAAAAACAGTGACTGGGATTTTCTTGGCGAAAAACTTGGGAAGAAATTGGGGTGTTGGAATGGAAGGAATCTCTCCATTGCGGGAAGAACTCTTCTCATTAATACCTCTCTTTCTAGTGTTTTGCTTCATATGTTATCTTTCTATAGAATGCCTGTTGAGAAAAAAAGGGTTTTGGATAAGCAAAGGTCTGGTTTCCTTTGGAGTGATCAGGTAGAGAAAAAAAAGTACCACTTGGTCAATTGGAAAACTGTCTGTTTGCCAAAGGACCAAGGAGGTTTAGGGTTTTTAGATTTAGAAGCTATGAATATTGCACTCTTGGCGAAATGGCTTTGGAAATTATTTAATGAGAAAGGGATGTGGCAAACTCTGTTACAGAACAAGTACCTAAAAACACTACGTTGGGACAATGTTCTCGTAAGAATGGAGACTCCCATTTCTGGCAAGGGTTAATGGAAGTTAAACCTTTGTTTCTCTCGTGTTGCAAGTTCAAACTGGGGGATGGGGCTAAGACAAGGTTCTCGGAAGACAACTGGTACTCAGATACTTGTTTTGCTGAGCAATTCCCTAGATTATATGCAGTTTCGAATGATCAGAATATCACTGTGCAGAAAGCTTTCTGTGCTGGAATTGATTCTCTGAATTTTCGAAAGAATATTGTGGGAATATACTGGAAGAATGGATTAGGCTTAAAAATTGTTGTGAATTAGTGACACTTACTGAGGAGGAGGAGGATAGACTAATCAGGCTGTTGTCACCCTCCTGACAATTTACAGTGAAATCCTTTTACTCTGCAATGCAAACTGTTGGCAAGGTACCATACAGGTTTATGTGGAAAGTAAAAATTTCACTGCGAGTTAAAACTTTTCTCTGGCCTATCTTGAAAAAAAGTATCCTGACAAGAGATGTCCTACTAAAAAGAGGAGGGGTTTGTGAGAAAACCTGTCTATTTTGCGGACAGGAAGAAAGCATAAATCATCTCTTCTTTACTTGTCCGCTGGCTAGATATGTTTGGAGCGTGGTTAGTGTTGCTACTGGGTTTAATTGTCAGTTTTCGGATGCGGATTTTTGTTTAACAAGTTGGCTCAAGGGTTTTAGCAAGAAAATGAGAGGTGAAGTTGCGGTGGGTGTAGCAGCGGTCATGTGGGGGATCTGGAAAACTCGAAATTTAGCTTGTTTTGAAAAAAAATGGCCGTCAGAACCGGTTGACGTTATACGTAACATCTGTTTCTAGATTGATTGGTGGGCAAATCTGCAGGTATCGGAGGACGCAAAACTGGAACTGCAAATGGGCGCAAGGCTGCTGGGACGAGTCACGAATGAAGTCTTCAAGGGCGCTCGAGGCTGGGCATCATGGAGGGCGCGGCTAGAAGGATGATAGCTTCCGTGCTTTGGCTGGGCGTAGCTAGTTTGTTAGATTGCTCCTGTAGTCTTTCATTCAATTGCTGTTGTAGCGAAAATTGGATTGCTTATGTTCTGGTGTGCTTGAGGTGGTTGTAGCGTTTTGGTGGATCCTGTAGCAACTGTTTTCTATTAATGGAAAACGGGGTGAACCCCTTTAAATTCAAAAAAAATGTTTAGAGAACATGACGGTGTGCTATATATTTTTGAGTTGTAAATAGATCAATTCGTAATTGGTCGCCAACGCCTGTAAACACTCAATGCTTCTGTGGTCTTGATGTATGCGAATGTCTGGCAACTATCACCTCTTATACTGGAGACTAGCGCATTGTTGAAACCATTGGTAGTATGGACCGCGCTGTCCTCCCGCTTTGTCTCATAGGAGTAATCCATCGGCCAATGTCGGTACCGAAACAATTTTTGACCTTGTTGCCCCCCAACCATTAGGACATAGTCGCCGTGAATGAAGTATGGTTGCACCAGCCGTATCGACGAGCTGGGGGAGTAAGAAAAACATAAGCTGTATTGACGGATCCATGTCTCCTTCTTCCTCGTGCTCTCAAGAAGCCAGATCTGTAAGAACCACAAATTGAACGCAAATTTGCAGACCAATTAAGCAATAAGCAAGTTTACTACTGTACATGCAATGGAGGGAAGAGTACTATATATATAAACTAGGAGAATGCCCGTGCGTTGCTACCGATCCTATTATTTTCGTAATGTTTATCAATAAAATATATTCAACATTGATGTGTAAAATAAGATATACACAAGATATTACAAAACCCAATAAGATTCCACTTTGCTTGAAGTGTATGTCTACAAAATGTATAATTTGACATGGTTCAAGCATTGATCTCGCTAGTAGTGTGTGCGACTCGTTGCGTTTTCTATCTCTTCCACCAGCACATCGTCGGGGTCTATGTCTGTTCGTTCTTTAGTAGTGTCGGCATTATTTTATTTTGATTTAGTCAATGATCTACCGAAACATACATGGTAAATACAATATGGATATACATAAGATGTATAAATTAAAATATATAATTTAATTATTGCCACATTTTGATTGTTTAGAACTTGTTGAGTTTTGAGTCTCCAACGCCATCATTGCATCGGGCATGTCGATAGTTTTTTTGGATTGTCGACAATATCTATTTCTGGCACACTCACGATCTACAAAAGCGAAATAAAAATACTATACGTACCTAATCAATCAACTGCAGATAGATTATATCATTTCGGATTATGAGCCTAAGAAAACATTGCTTGAGTGAAAAATGTAGATAATATTTTTTGAAACAATGAGCCTCGTCAATTTTCATTTAAAGAAATCACCAGAACAACGTTCTTGCAAACTTAAGAACGACAAGAAATAGAATTAAGTTAGAAATTTATATAGCCTAGGGAAGCGAAACAAAATACAAATGTAGTTCATTTGCCAGGATATCAAAAGCATCACAGCAACCCTTCTGAAACAGCTTCATCCTGTTCAGTTGGTGATCATTGTAGCTCGTGTCCGTCCATGTTTTCAAGTGTCTACTTCCCAAAGCACCTTGTGAGCATCACAGCCGCCTCTCAAGTCTTCTTCACTTTTGCTCTTTATGAATCATAAAATTATATTAAAAACATTACTTTACTTTGGAGGATTGTAACAAGACAATATCGTGTTGTGTGTTCAGCTAAATAACCTCAAGAATCACATGAATGAAAAACAACAACAACTAAATAGGGTACACATCTAATATAACTGACACTTGCAATCGTAGAACTGAAGCTCTTTGCCATTGGGCACTGAAATGTGTAACGAGCTGATCATATGACCTTCACCATGATTCTAGACACAAACATGAAACATGGATAATAAATGACATGGGAATAACTTTATAATTAGGACCTGACATGGCAATTGCCCCAACAAAACACGCAGATTTAGTTGAGTGTCAAATAGATTATTTTTATTTGCTCACTTTAATTCTATCCAACTGAGGAAACAATGTAGTAAAATTCATAGTTAGGAATTATATGTTTATGAGACAGATGAACAGTAGACTGAAGATGAAACTTTACTCCACAAGGAAACGCTGATTTTTGGGTTCATATTTAAAGCCCAGGCTGGATAAAGAACCATATGCGTACTATATACAAATATAAAATATTAATTAGTCCCAAAAATGCTAATATCGAGTCAAGCAGCTAGTTTAGATGAGTATACAAAATAGATGGATATAGTATTTTGTTGGAAGTGAAAGAAAAAAGGAAAGAAAGAGAACATCAACATGAGTATCACTAATCAAATAACCAAGTTAAGACAATGAGTCAATCTTATGGTAGAGGTCAGAAAGTGGAAACTGAAGTGCCGTCATAAATATTTCATATGGTCCTGCAGATGCCTTGGAATGCTACTCTTAGAACCATCAACAGTTCAATAATGTGTGTTAACATCCCTGATTACTGTGTAGAGAAATACCACCGCGAAACATTTGTTTTGGATTAAGTACCTGAAGACAAGTTATCTTTATCCTCAAGTACGATTCAGTCTTTCTCCTAGGGAACGAATCGATAGAAGACTCCCTTCCGTGAATCATGGATTTCTTGAACTGAGATGCCGACTTATTCACATATTTGAAAACTGTAGTTCCCAAATATGTTGAGCCTGCAGAAAACAAATATGTAAGAAATGCGTCGTACAGAGAAAATAGGACTTCAATGAGTATATATCTAGCATTCTAGCAAGCAGGAATGGCCAAATTAACTTATATCCGTTCAACTTAATATATAATACCACTAAATGATTTGAGTGATCAGGACCATAGAAGTACGAGAATGTTGTTCAAACTTCGAAGTACATATTTCTGGGATGTGATCAAGAAAATTAGGCTACACGAAGTGACAAACCTTCCATGGAATTCTTGAGCGACATGTGTGGGCTTCTTTTCATCCTCGATGAGCATTTCCTGTACTTTCTGAATAAATCGTTGTTATTTTGCCGTTCCCTCTTGCAGTTATAAAACGATTCACACATCATCCAATACAGAAATATTAGTAGATCATTTTGACTACTAAATATACTACCTATGGCTTGCCCACTAAAAAACAGAACACCGCAGCCACATACTATTTTGTTACTCACCTCTATTCTCAGCTTGAAAGGATGCTGGCTAGTAACCTTGTGGATTTATTTTCACCTGCTCCTTAGCGAGTCACATGGCTGTCAAATAACATAGGAAATAAACACGACTTGAGATGAAGCAAACAGCGGTGGCTCTGAGGAGAAGGGAAAGGCGGTGTGGCCGGATTGGAGGGTAGCAGCAAGGCGAGGTTGATTAGGAAATAAACACGACTTGAGATAGTACAGACAAGACATAATCAACTATAGAGTAGAAAAAAGCCTATGGCATCCTTACATTCCGCTCGCTCCTGCGTCCTCTCGACAGTCTGTGGTCCCAGCTCCATCTAAAAAAAAGGAACAAACTTGCCTCAACAACAATCAAAATACAATTCCTTCTCCTGCTTGTGTGTCAGTATAAACTCATTGTATCGTTGTCATCGAGTGAATTGCAATGTCTGCTCCGCCACAGGTTCAGGAAATCAGACGTGAAGACGCCAAAGATGGAGAGGAGGCTCTCAAAAGCATGCACCCGGTACTTGACGCAGCTGAGACCAGTATCTGGCACGCTTTTCATCCCCTTGGCCTTTGCTCTGCTCCTAATCGACCTCGCCTTGCTGCTACCCTCCAATCCGGCCACACCGCCTTTCCCTTCTCCTCAGAGCCGCCGCTGTTTGCTTCCTCTTGGGCCACTTTCTCCTCCTCTTTTTTCGATCGCTCCTCGGTGGCGGTGGCGAACCGGTCCTCGATCCGCGCAGCGCCTTGCGGGCAGCCTCGTGGCACTTGTCGAAGTCCAATCCAACTATGCCCCTCCGCTGGCACCACGGTTGTGCATCTGCCGATGCGCGCCCTTCTTCGACACGAGGAACCGGCACTAAGGGATCTGCGGCGGAGGAGGGCGAGCGTGGTCATGCGGCGGTTCTTCCTTACGGAGGCGGCGTCTCGGGCTTTGGACGCCGTCAGGGGTGGGGAGCCCAGAACTTTGGGGTCCAGGGAGGCGGCGGCGGGAGAGGAACCGGAACGGGGGTCGAGACGAGAGGAGCGGCGGCGGCGTGACTTCCATGGAAGGAGGTCGGGGATGGCATGAGGCCATTTGTTTCCATAGGGAAAAACGCGATTGAGCGATATGTGGAGCGAGCGGGCGAAGCAGATGACATGGAGCGAGCGAACCGGAAGTCTAGGAGCAGTCATTCTTGTAGTTATTTGGCAACTAATTGATTGTTGAGGAAATAGGTCCGCATGTTATTAGCGGAAGCGGAAGGGTAGAATCGGGAGGCAGAAAAATTCTGCCAGGTTACACCGTCACCAACTCCCATTTAATAGTAAAGATACCTCGATGGTCCGATAGCCAGGGGGGAGATAGTTGGAAGTGTGGTCGCTAATTGCAGTGCTTAACCTGCGCTGCACCTCAGCCAAGCGGCAGATGGGCATGGCCGACGACGGGGGCACCGGCTTTATGGGTTTCAGCTGATGGTTCTTGAGGTCAAAAGACACGATTCTGTCTGACCCCTCTACGACCCAGTACGTCGCCCCATTCGTGCTAACGATCCCAGCTTCCAGCTTGCACTTGGCGCCGGGGGCGGGAACTTCTCTCCAGGACGCCTCCCCCAGCGTGAACACCTGGAGCGTCTCCTTGGTCTTGAAGAAGCATGGGACGTGCACGACCTTGTACTGCCCCGTCGCGTGGTGGTATCCCAAGCTGTACGCCTGGTGCCAGCTCTTGCCGGCGCGCCGCGAGTTGTGGCGCCTGAAGAGGCCGTCGCAGGGGATTGGCGGGAGGGCAAGGACGTCGCCGGTGGCCGGGTTGACAAGAGTGATGGCGCCGCCGGGCTTTGCGTTGTCGCACAGGCACAGCACGCCGTTGCAGACGCCGACCACCTTCATGTGCTTATACTGGTCACCGACGCCAGCCCACAGCTCTCGAGGTATGAAGGTCCTGGACTCTGGGTCGTGGTCGAGGAGGAACGCGGACTCCATGGTGACGAGGAGCGGCACGGCGTCGCGGCACTGCTGCATCTCCGTCGTGCGCTGGTGGACGAGGTCGCGCCAGGAGCGGCAGACGAGGCGCAGCCGCCGGCGGGAGGTCCATGGGAGGCGCTGCAGGATCTCCAGCAGGAGCTCCGCGGGGATGTACACCATCGCGCGCGGCTGCTGCGGCTCGATCCCAAAGTGTTTGTTTGGCTCTGGCTCGGCTTCCGTAGTTTTAGAGATCGTACGCAAAACGGCAACAGAAAAGTATCCGGCAAGTTTTCTAACCAGAAACGACATCAGATAAACGGAAAACGACGTTCGAGATTTTGTTTTTTGAGAGAACGTCGCCGCTTTATTGACCACATCACATCATTACATAGTTCAGCCCGGATAAGTTCCGGGAAAACCCAAAACCCAATCAAAGTCGCCGTCGCTGCCTAGGTTTTGGTCGCTGCGGAGACGTCCTTCCGCTGCCGGACGTCGCCGTGGTCGCCGTCAACAACATACTGCAGCTGCTCCACTGCGACCTGCAGGTTCGTCCAAGTGATTCCGTCGGAAAAGTAGGCGGTCCGTGATGCTATATATACACGTTCTTCTATTTGGCTAGAACTAGTAGCGATAATCTTTTTGAGGTTCCTCAAGAAATCAATTTACCACCGAAGTTGTAGACCGGAGAGACGAGTCTAGAGTATCCCGTTATCTGCCATAAAGTGTCACCGTGACTCTCCAAGTAAAATTGGTTGAGGGCGGCAGGCGTTCTTCACATGAATCTTTTTTTTTAGAGAACCCTCAGGAGATCTGCGCGTCTTTATATTAAGCTTACGGGAGAGAGAGAAACAGGTTTACAAATACAACAACCACTTTGGGATGGTTCCACCACGGAACAGAACAGACTCGACCTAGCCTATCCCTCTCGGCGTCCCACGTCTGCGTCTACAATGGAGCCAGCTTCTCCACTCGTCCAAAATCCTGTTGTGGACGATGCCAACGTCGCAAGCCACCCCTTCGAAGACCCGTGCGTTCCTCTCAAGCCACAAGCTGTGCGAGACCAGGAGCACAAGGGAGTTAAGCTCGCGCTTGTGGAATGCCGCCGGCTGTTGTGCCGCCTCCGGCCACCAGGACTGCAGCGTTGCCGTAGCGGGAGGCATGAGCTGAGGGGCCCCTAACGACCTGAGAACTCTGAGCCAGGCCTCACGCGCGAACGGGCAGCAGAAGAGGATGTGGTTCAGGGTCTCATCGCGGAGGTTGCACAGGGGGCAGACCTTGTGGTTCGGCATGCCGTGGCGCTCCAGTCTGTCCGCCGTCCAGCACCTCCTTCTGATAGCCAGCCATCCGAAGAACCTGAACTTGAGAGGGGCGAAGGAATCCCAGACTTGGCGTGCCGCTGGCAGCTCCGTTGAACCCGCGAAGCAAGTCAGGTACGCCAATCTTGTGGTGAACTTGCCGTCAGCAGAGAACTTCCAGGAGAACGCGTCAGGTTCTCCGATCCGGCGCTCAACTGTCCCGATGCGGTGCCATAGGTCCAAGAATTGCACCATCGCATCCACCGTCAGCTCGCCAACAATGTCCTGAACCCAGCTGCTGTCGGCGAGCCCTTGCTCGACCGTGCGCGAGTTAATGATCCCTGGTCTAACCAGTGCAAGAACATCCGGCGCAATCGCAGCAACCGAAAGCCCTTGCACCCACGGGTCCGTCCAGAAAATGACTCTATCCCCGGTGCCCACCTCAATTCTGACGGAAGCCACAAACAAGGCACGGGCATCCTCCGAAACTCTGAAGTTCAGACCTAGCCATGGCTTGCACATGCTCGTCCTCTGAAACCAAATCCATCTGATCCGAAGAGCCGCGCTCAGCCACCGTAGGTTGTGGAACCCGAGCCCTCCTAGCTGCTTCGGTTGGCACACCGCGTGCCAGGCCACCAAGCAACTGCCACCTTGGGCTTCCTTGTTCCCAGCCCAAAAGAATCCCCTTCTGACTTTGTCGATGCGTTTGATCGCCCACGGCTCCACCTCCAGCGCCATCAGGTGATAGACCAAGGATCCTGTCATGATCACTTGGACGTACACAGCCCGCCCCTCCTTGGTCAGCAGCCTCGCCTTCCAAAAGGGCAGCTTGCTTGCCAAGTTGTCAATAAGTGGCTGCACTTCTTCCTTCCGAAGCTTCGTAATGGATAGGGGCAATCCGAGGTATTAGCAGGGGAATTGGCCAAGTGGGCACGGCAGGGCCTGATCCACGGCATCTAACACTTGTTGTGTGCACCTGATTGGAATGGCCACGCTCTTGTTGTAATTGACGATCAGCCCAGATGCTCCACCAAAACATTGCAGGATGCTCCGCACAACCGTCAGCTCACCGGGCACCGGCTTGGCGAAGACGACGACGTCGTCGGCGTACAAGGACACACGATGCCTTATCCCATGCTGGTGCAGGTCCGACAGCAGCCCACGCTCCTCCGCTGCTTTGAACATGGCCGCAAGCACATTCATGACAATGATGAAGAGGAGCGGCGATATCGGGTCGCCCTGGCGTAGGCCTCTCCTGTGCATGAATCTGAGCCCCGGGCAGCCATTGATCAACACTTGAGTGGAAGCCGTGCCCAACAGGAGAGAAATCCACTGGATCCACCTTTGTCCAAAGCCGCGCTGCCGCAGGATGCTCAACAAGAAAGCCCAGGAAACGCTGTCAAAGGCTCGCGCCACGTCTAGCTTCAGGAGCAGCGAAGGCACACGCGATCTGAAGAGCGTTCTGGCGGACTGCTGCACAAGCACAAAATTATCGTGGATGCATCGGCCGCGCACGAAGGCGCTCTGGTTTGCGTCCACGAGCTCTGGCAACCGAGGCGCAAGCCGAAGGGCGAGAAGCTTCGCGAGTAACTTGGAGAAGCTGTGGACGAGACTAATCGGCCGGAAATCTTTCAGATCGACAGCCCCATCCTTTTTGGGGATAAGTGTGATTAGGGCGCCATTAAGAAGCCCAAAGTTCTGCCCCCTCCCCAGAAAAACTTCCCTTAGCGCACTCATCACGTCCGCCTTGATCACCGGCCAGCAGCATTGGTAGAAGTCCCAGGAATACCCGTCGGGGCCTGGGGACTTGTTCTTTGGCATCCCACGGATGGCAGCCCAGACCTCTGCCTCGGTGAACTCCGCATCAAGCTCGGCCAGATTGATTGCAGGTAGCCCAAGCACCTCCAACAAGATGTCGTGCTCCCTAGGCTGCACACGTCCAATCAGGTCGACGAAAAACTCAGTGGCGAGTTCCTCCTTGTCCGCTTGTTCCACGGCCACGCGGTCGCCCGCACGCAGATTGGTGATGTGAGTCCGGCGCCGGCGGGAGGACGCCAAGACACAGTAGAACTGCGTGTTGGCATCGCCATCCTTCAAGCCGGCGATCCGCGCGCGCTGCCTAGCCATGGTCCGATCGAGCGACGCTAGCCCTAAGGCACGCGCCTTGAGGCTCTTCCTGAGCCACGACTCCGCCGCCGAGAGTGGACGGTTGTCCTGGGCGCGATCAAGCTGGAGAACGACCTCGTTCGCCATCCGAAGTTGATCTCGGATCGTGCCCGCCTTCTTCTGGCTCCAGCTCTGTAGTCCTCGGGCGAGCGCACGGAGTGCACTAAAACATGTCTATGTGCATGTTGGGATCAAAATGTTAAAACATCTTATATGACATGGAGGGAGTACATCTTAGTTAAGGCATGTAGGTTGATTATTAACGTTTCAGCTCTAATTCTGCTTGCTGATTATTCTTTATTTATTTACTAAACCTACTTTGAGCTCAGGATGCAGAGTTGGAAAGGAAAATGCAACAAGGGAGGAACAAAGGTGTCTAAGAGGGGAAAAAATGGCCGTGGCAAGGAAAATCCGCGACACCTCTATCTTGTCTTGGATGACTGGTCATGGGGGTACAACATTCGTAAGATTGATCTTTCATATGGTAACCCCGGCGTTAATAGCCTTCCACCAGTGACATTCAGGTTGGAGGCACCGCGCGGTCGTCCGAGGTACTTTGCTGGTGCTTCTGACACCAAGATTTTAGCTATGCACGAGTCCAAGAACAGTTTCATGAAGGACTGCGTCCTTATCCATGATGTTCATATGCGGAGCGTTGTAGCCGGTCCTCGGCAAACGCCAGATCCAGTCGACCCCATCTACATTCTTGTCGGTGACAAGCTCTTTGCTCTTGATGCCGGCTCGTTCCAGCTGCTCTACCGACCGCCATGCCATGAGTCCGACTGGGACGAATTTGTGTGGACATGGCACACCCTCCCGGCACCGCCATTTTCACGCCAGCTTGTCACTTGCTACGGCGTGCATAGCGATCGACGGATCATCTTCGTCAGCATCCAAGGGAGCGCCCCTGCCACCTTCAGCTTTGACACAACAGACTCTGTGATAGACGGCGGTGACGGTGGGTGGAAGCACCATGGCCAGTGGAAGATGCCGTTCGACGGCCGCGCTTACTTTATCCCTGACTTGGATGCCTGGGTAGGGCTTTCCGCGCAGCACGACACTATTGGCCACATCTGCTTATGCAATGATGTCGCTACTGACTCCGATGCAAGCCACCAGCACGACCTGGCCATGAAGATGTACAAGGAAAAGCTGTTCACCGAGTTCCCGGGCCAGAGGCACATAGGTGCCACCCTGGTCTATATGGGTGATGGTGATAGCGAAGAATTCGGCCTCCTGGAGGGCATCTGCATCCACTCGACTTCAACACTGTCGTTGTTGTCAATGATTTGAATGAGACTGACTCTGATGAGTCGGACGGGTACTCTTCTGGCGAGGTGCATGAAACTGATTCTGAAGAGGTGAATGAGTACTCAGTCGATGAGGCCACGAATGAGGAGGAGGAGCAAGTTCAGAAACATTTTTTCTTACGGTTGACGACCTTCTCACTCAGGTATGACAGGAGTGGAGACCTGACAACTGGCAGCAGCCGCCGGGTTCGGTACTTCGTCGTGCCTCGAGAGGTTACTCATGCAATGCTCAAGTATCCTGTGGCTTTCTGGATGTAAGAAGCATGATATGCCATAGAGCAGTGCTGCACATCCGACGCTTTTACATCCGGTGTAAACCCGGTGTGCATTATATGTGTCCTGTAGTTGTCAGCTTGCGTGCACAACAAACTATGGGTGGACATTTTGATTTTTGAGACAGCTGATGTGTGTCTAGTCTTTGAACGTGTACATCCATGTAATCTTCTTAATTAGCTTTTCTGTATGAAATTAATCTGCCTTCTTGGTTGCCATCTGTAAGCATCGGATTTGGTTTCAGTTCACATTCATGTCCAAAGAGCATTCTGTCACTTGGTTGAAATCTGCGGTGAAGCTTGGCTTCCACTACAAATTCTGATTATATTCTCCACAAGCAGATGCATCACTAATTGGATGCCTGAAAGGTGGTTAAGCTTTTTTTTTTCCTCTGAAGAAACTTATAAATGTGAGTCACTACGAGGCACTAGTGGCTATATACTGCTCATCGTCAGCAGGCAAGTTTCTTATGATCTTCCTGCAAGCTAAGTTGAGCATGTGTCATTTGTATTTTCAAAATTGGCAAAGGTAAGAAAATTCCTGGAGACTCAAGCTGCAACACAATGAGAAAATCTGCCCCCGCTTACAGTAAATGAGCATTACTAAGTTGCTCGAATCAAAGTTGCCAGCGTCACTAAATCTCGAGCAGTGAGGGCGTACTCAATTACAGTAGGGATCCTCTGTTATGATTAATGATTTACGCATGCATCCCTAACTTTGGATGTTCATATCTTGGTACGCTTTTATATGGCAAGCCACTGTTAGCGTTGCAGTTTGTTCAGAAGTCACGCGAGAGCTGTGTTGATTCGTACCATTGTCCAACTTTATTATTAATAATAAACTTATACTAATTTGTACCATTGTCTAATTTTACTGTAGTTGAACTACACTGGATTTATGGCCCAAGGAGTTGAGGCGCAATTTATCAACTCAATGGCAGGGCTCAGTGGGTCGGAACAAAAAGAGGGATCAGAACCATCGCCTCCGAGTCTCCGAAGCAGGGACTCCCGCTGCTGCATAACTACAGGGCCAAAGGCCAAACCGTCTACTGAAAGTGAGCTTCAGAGATGAACCATCCTTTTTATCACAGATCCCATATAAGTCCTAAAACACAGCGAGGCCGGGTTTCAACACCCAAACAACTATCAGCCCAAAGAAACTCCATTATCTATGTTACTGTCCATGGCAGCAGAGCTAGCCCACATAACTGTTCAGAGAAGGACAAGAAAAACATACTGGGGCTGGCAGTGTTCATACTTGCAATCAATAAATTGATGCCACAATTTTCCTTCAACCACTTATGAACACTAACATAGATCGCTTGAAATCTGTTCTATTCCACTTGTCCAATAAAAGAATTATAATATTTTATTCAGTTTACAATCTGCACTTCATAAATTAGTATTTCTATTATACTGCAGCTCTTAATCGCATAGCATGCGAGTATGCGACAATACATCTTTAGTAAGGGGTAGCGAATCAGCAATTATGCTCCTTAGGAGATCTGCACGATTCTGTCTAGGTGATAATAGTCCGACCTCAAGCCTTTAGTAGAGAAGGAAAGATGGCAGAAAAAAGGCACAGTTGACACCAAATCAGGAGGACATTGCTCATAGTAGGAAGACTCAAAATGTTGTTAACAAAGACAAAAAAGAAAAAGAGAGAGAATCCAACAAGGAGTAGCCAGAGAATGCAGTAAAGGCTTCAACTAGGATGAAAACACATAATGAGCACATGACATTGTGAAAGACTGCGGTTGCATCTTACAAAAAGAGAGATGAAATAGCCAAAGCACAGTTGAGGAGATGGCAAGAAAGAGGAAGAGTGGAATGCGAAAGAAAACTGTCATCAAGGAAGCAAAGTAACCAGGAGTCCAAGTCTGATAGTCAGGAAATTGTACCCATCAATGATTCATAATATCCACCGCAAAAATAGTGAAAATAAGCCTTCTTCGACAAAGCAGCCTAAGTGATGGTAAACTGGTAAACACCAAGGAATGCAGTGAAGAGCTACGTGGGATTAAAAAAGGAGTACAACATAGCTTTGCTCTTCAGATGAAATAAGCAGGACTACACTGCACGAGGTTTACTTCGCTGCTCGACCATCCCCACATTTCTGGAAGAAAGTTTCCAGAATGGTATTGCCAATCTTTCCATCTTATTGCTTCAGTGGTTTGATCATATATATGTAGTTGTATGATCTGCTTGATAATTAGTTTCATGGTTTGCCTCAAGAAAGCTTCAATTCTGTATTGTTATTTTGCCTTGATTAATAAAAACAGCCAGCATGCTGCAGTTAAACTGATGTGCTTGCAAAGGTGTATTTGCTATTAATGAGTTGTCCATATGGTTAGCCCAAAAGGATTGATCTTCAAAACAGGTCTTTTTTCTCGAAACTCTAGAACAAAGCAGAGAATGATCAAGCAAGCCAGGAGCAATTCTTTCGACATATGGAAGTTCTCACATCATTCATCAAAGAAAGTAGGAGTGCAGAAATGATCAAGCAAGCCAGGAGTTATTTTAATGGTTCCTAATTCTTAAAAGCATCAATAGTCTTGATTTATTCTGTAGATGATTAAAACTAACCAGCATTACATCCATAACACCATAGCAAAACATATATTCATACATTAAAAACTACTAGGAAGTACAAAAGAATCTGGTTTGAGTTTCCTTCTTCTTGGTCAAGCACCTTCAATTCGTGGGTTCCCCTTGTTGCACACCAAAGAAGAAGGCCACGGCATGATGTAGGGATATGACCTCTCGATTTCGTACTCGTAGAGGGGAAAGATCTTCTTCAGCTGTGCAGTTTCCAGGCAGAAGGAAAAGAAGCTGCAAAGAGGAACGATGTTGGGATCGTCATTGGTGGCCATCAAGTGCACGTGCAGAAAGCCCCGGTGAACCGCCACGAGCTTGAGCACAGGGATTTCATGGAATACGATTTCCTTGTCCAGCATCCATTTCTCTACACGGTCGTCATCGTCGGCTCTCCGCCGGACCCAGACGGCGACCCTGTGCCTCATCCTTGGTCTCGCCAACCACAAACGGTCTCTGGCCGTCCGTGATCGGCGGCAGCTCCATGGAAGAGAAGTGCAGCGTCACGGTGTCGAGCACAATCACGCGGTCATTTCTCGTCCAGTAGATGCGCCCATTCACCAGCTTACCAACAGTACGCGGGAGGCAGTGCTCGTCATCGGCCGGATGGTCCTTGTTGATCGTGGCAGCCTCCGCCCATGGTAAGACCTGCCACTCCCCGGTCATCATTGCGCGCCTCGTCCGTCCTTGTTTCTCACGCAAGACTCTCGATCGGCCGGTCGATCCGCATATATCAAGCGTGCACGTGCACGTGCATGCGTCCCTCGCGACGTACGGCACGAAATCCAGCAAACCCTCCCTCCGGCCGTTTTGATGCTTGCGCGCGCACACATATATATGGGCTAGGCCGGCTGGGCTCGCCTTCTTTTTCCAACTCTTCTCTGCTTTATTATTTCATTCATTCATTCCCAAAAACGAAAAACGACCACGTACACAAGCCCTTCACGTCAAAAAATGACAACCAAATATGACACCTACACTTCAATTTATCCCTCCAAATTTTTATACTACGTACCTACTATACAATTTATCCCTCCAATTTTTATTCTTCAAAGAAACAAAGAACAAAACCAGCACCAAAGCTATCGTGCGCATGCATGTATCCCAACATTACTTGCACCAGTTTTCAAAACTAGACGAGAAATAACCTCGTCATAAATTACAAAAGCATTGTGGTCAGGCTCCCCCAAAATTAGCCGGCAAAAGGATGTCACCTTAACTAACCGTCCACTCTTTCTCGGGAGATAATATAAAATAACAGCACGTGCAATCACTATCGCCGTCGCATGAAAGTGAAGACGCGAGGGTGCAGCTCAAATGGAATGAGGCGGCAACAACTTAGATAGACGTGCTCCGCTTCTTAATCTTCGTCGTGGGAGAAGGAATAGGCGTAAAATAGCATGGCCCAGTCGTTCTTTTTGTTGTCATCGTCCTCGTCTTGGTCAGAAGCACCCAAAACATCGGTAGCCCCGACTCGAAGGAAGGAAAGAGGCGTTGCCCTTGCCGCCCATATAGTGTGGAGAACAAGGCCAGGCCGAGGCGACACATACCGCATGCAAGATAATAATCGAAATCGTCGAGCCTCCTACCATCATCTAGCCCCTCGTGTCCAGTGGCGGAGCTTGGGCCGCATCCTTGGGGGGGGGGGGCAAATGGGTTGGAGAAGCTTGTTGGGCCAGCGCTGGGGGGCAAATAGGCCAAATCTACTAGTTTTTTAAGCAAACGGGCCACAAAAAGAGTGGATTTTAGCGAAAATTTTGTTGGGCTGGGGGGGGGGGGGGGGAGGCGGCCCCCCTGGCGTGTACGTAGCTCCGCCCCTGCTCGTATCTACACCATCGTCGAGAAAAACTTGCATGTTGCTAGTTAGCTCGTTTTCTCGCCGGCTAATGTGGAAGTACAATGGTCATAATGAGCAGGCTGAAAAGCTAGCTAGCAACCATGACGAGGCGGAGTGCGATTCTCCAGTGAAGTTAGGTACAGACGTGCATGCATGCTTCTGCACTTCACGTGCATGGGGATCTGATTTCATGCCAAGCAACACTGTAGTAGGCTAGCTAGGGCACGAGAGTGCTCTCTTTCATTTTCCTTGGCCGGCCGATTTGCTCACCACTAGGGAGAGGAAGAGCTAATAGCTATTGACCAGGCAGCCTCTGGTTATACGATCGATCAAGCTAGTTCGTATATACTCTCTCCGTTTCTAAATATAAGATGTTTTAGTTGTTACACATGTTGTCTACATGTATACTAAAATGAGTGAACCTACATATGGAATATGTCTAGATACACTTGTTTGCATGTGAATATAGACAAAAACTAAAACATCTTATATTTGGAAACATAGGGAGTACATGGTTGAGTGCATGTGCATGTTGCTTTGATGGCAAGTATTGCTCACACCAGCTAGGGAGAACTGTTCTGGAATGTAAAAAATTAAACCTAACTTCCCATTCAAATCATGGCAAGCAATCGTAGATCTCATGTCTAATCACCAAAAAAAATCTCATGCTAGTCGGAGGCTATATATTATTTGTTCGCCTTCACTTAAGCCAATATATAGTGATCTAAATTTCTATAAAGTGGAACAGAGATGCAACGTCCACCTACAACTAATCGTCATGCCCAATTTTGGAAGCCTACAGAGGTGAATGTGACATCATCGACTTGCTCCACGTCACCTTCGGTCGCATCGCAAACGAGAGTGGAGAGAGGGTGAGATCATCCTCACCGTCGATGAGTTGTCACGGTCCTCACGGCATACACCCGAGGCCGGCGAATCACTATGCAAAGAACATATATACACAATGATTCTCAAAGCTATTGGTTACCGAGCTTTACAAAATTGTAAAAAAGAAAGACTAAATTATTGACAATCATGCATAGAATCATGGCGATATCACTTGTCAAACAACATATGGATGAGTCTAAAATATTTTGCAGATTGAGCTTAAAGGAAAGAAATATCAAGAAATAACCTACTAAATTAATGACAAAAAAATCAAAGGAATAAAGTGAAACCACTATGCAAAAAAAAGACATTTTTTACGGTTTTTGTTGTCCAATTTAGGGTTCTACAACACATTATTTCCATTTTTACCATTTCCCGCCCGTTTTTGTTTTGGTAGTTTTCCCGCTCGTTTTTTGTTTTGGCGGTTTCCCGCCCCGTTTTCGGGTTACATTAAAATGTTTTGTTTCGCAGCTACATCAAGTTGTTTTGTCTGATAGTTTTCCCGCCCGTTTTTCATTTTAACAGTTTTCCCGCCCATTTTCATGTGTATAACATACATAATTTGTGGATGTATCTTTTCACGTGAGCCTACATTACCGGAAATAGTTTACCTATCAATTTATGTCCCATTTTGTTGTGCAGACTATTATTTTATGCATTACCTATTATTTCATGCATGAAATGATAACATATGACCCATCATTTTCTAGAAAGAACCTACTGAATTAATGACAAGAAAATCAAAGTAAAAAAATGTGAGATCGCTATGCAAAGAACACGTACAATGAGTCTCAAAGCTATTGGTTATCCGAGCTTTAATTATTTTTTGAAAAACAAAGACTAAATTATTAACAATCATGCATAGAATTATGGCCATATCTCTTGTCAAAGAACATATGGATGAGACTAAAATCTTTTGCAGATTGAGCATAAAACAAAGAAATATCTAGAAAGAACCTACTGAATAAATGACAAGAAAATCAAAGGAAAACCGTGAGATCTTATGCAAAAAAAGTAGACATTTCGACATTTTTGAATGTTTGCCGTCCAATTTTTGGATACTACATCACATTATTTTCACTTTTACAGTTTTCCCGCCCGTTTTCATTTTGCCAGTTTTTCCGCCCCTTTTCGCGGGCTATATCAAATTGTTTTGTGGCAGTTTTCCCACCTGTTTTTTTCGGTAGTTTTCCCGCCCGTTTTGCGGGCTACATCAATTTTTTTTGTTAGATAGTTTTCCCGTCCGATTTTTGCTTCGGCAGGAAACATTTTCGTGCGCTACTTAAAATTGTTTTGTTTGGCAGTTTTCCCGCCCATTTTTTTTGCTATGGCAGTTTTCCCACCCGTTTTCACGGGCTACATCAATTTTTTTTTTTGATAGTTTTCATGTTTGTTTTCCGTTTGGCAGTTTTCCCTCATGTTTTCGCAGTTCACATTAAATTATTTTTGTTTGGCAGTTTTCCCGCCAATTTTTGCCTTGGCAGTTTTCCCGCCTGTTTTCGGGGGTTACGTCAAATTGTTTTGTTTGGCATTTTTCCGCCCGTTTTCGGGTGTTACATCAAATTGTTTTGTTTGGCATTTTTCACGCCCGTTTTCGTGGGCTACATCAAATTGTTCTGTTTTAGCAGTTTTCCCGCCCATTTTTGTTTCGGTAGTTTTCCCGCATGTTTTCGTGGCTACATCATTTTTTCTTCGGTTCGGCAGTTTTCCCGTCCGTGTTTCGTTTGGCTATTTTTCTACCAATTTACGCGGGCTACATCAAGTTGTTTGTTTGGCAGTTTTCTCGCCCATTTTTGCAGGCTACATCAAATTGTTTTGTCTGATAGTTTTCCCGTCCGTTTTTCTTTTTGGCAGTTTTCCCGCCCGCCTTTTGTTTTGGCAATTCTCCCGCCCGTTTTTCGTGGGCTACGTAATTTTTTATTGTTTGGCAGTTTTCTCGCCCAGTTTTTTTTTGGCAGTTTTCCTGCCCGCTTTCACAGGTATAACATGCATGATGTGTGGATGTATTTTTTCACGTGAGCCTACTTTAACGATATAGTTTGTACCTATCAATTTATGTCCCATTTTGTTGTGCACGCTATTATTTTATGCACAACCTATTATTTCATGCATGGAATGATAACATATGACCCATAAATTTTCTGTCGTCTTCTAAGGTGTTGTTGTGATTTTTGAAGGGAAAGTAGATGTACTAACTGTTTGAATCAACTTGAAAAAGTTTTGTAGTGTATATTAGGGCAACTAATGCAAAGGAGAGAGTTATTGGTTTGATACTTCACATAAGGTCCCGCTATGAGTTGGTTTTAACCCGACCCCGCGCAGTCCATTCTCTCTCCCAACGCCCCTCGATGCACTTTATCCTAATCAAACCATGCTCCGCCTACCACCCCCTACGCCACCCCAACTCTACTACCGCCTCTTAACTCGTAGGCCACCCTAGCCCCTCCACCACAACCTCTGCATATAAGATCGAGTGGCATCACCCTCTCTTAATATCGTTCGCCACAGCCTCTGCATATTTTGTTTGGCGGTTTTCCCGCCCATTTTTCAGTTTGGCAGTTTCCCCACCCGTTTTCACGGCTATAACATACACGATTTGTGGATGTATGTTTTCAGGTGAGCCTACGTTATCGGAAATAGTTATTGGTGACGTATCTTATGAATTTGCTGGTGTTCGTGCATCACTGCATCCTTTCCATGCTAGCTATCCAATCCTACGTCGGTACACATCCACGGTAATTTTGTGAAAACACGCCTGCATCTCGCACTAGTTAGCCATCTAATTTACGGCACAACCTCCTCTTCCGCGGTACGCCGCCGTACGTCATCGTGCCGGCAGACGTCGCGTTTACGAGACGGCAAAACTGTTTTGATGGCGACCGAGGAAACCATGTTGGCCTTCCGCGATCGTTCCCGTGATCACGATGCGGTCCTGAGCCTCTGGCTTGATAGCAGGGGCTTTACCCTGCGAGGGACGACGGGTCTTTTTGGAAGACGACCAAGACAACATAGCATGCCATCTCATCAAAATGTCTTCTCTAGATTTATGTCCCATTTTTATGTTATCTCATCGAACGTGACCTGTCGGAAGCACAATTCGCACACACCATATCCTCTCCTCCTCCTCCTCGGCCCCTTTATACGAACTACGACGAGCAATAATTAGGCGGTGGAGTTAGTCGCATCATTACTCGGGTCCGCTATGTGGGACTCATATAGATCAAATCTATCTACTCCATCCATTCACGTAGACACTAGTTATCTACAAGGTGGTTTGCATGGATTCACGTACACACTAGTTATTGCTAGCATACGAAAAGTGGTAGGAGTAGGCTCAAGGGAATAATCTAACGTCGAACTACTCATCAAATGTACAAGATTTTTCCTCCACCCGATGGAGACTGTATCGGGCCAATCAGATGGCCACCCGCGGATCGTCCCAAAGAACGGGATCCGTACCATCCACATTTCGCCGATCCAACAACAGAAGAAATGAGAGAGAAGACACGAAACACCAAACGCACGCAACCCAGCCTCCTCGATTCCCATGCTGCCGTCAAATACCATAACTACAGGCCAATCAGATTAGGGAAGCTGACCGACGGCGCATGCAAAGCAGAGAAAAGGGTGTGTTCCCGAGTAATTATAGCTAGCACTTCCTAGTATGAAATAAGAGTAATTATGGCTGGTCCCTATGGAAAAAGACTAATTATAGATAACCAATGAGATGAGAAAACAAGCCTCACGCGGATCGACCCACAAGCAACAAATCGATCTTAGCCGTCCACTAGGATCCAACGACCCAAACGAAGAGGCAAAACGACGCACGGCACGGGAGAAGAGCAGTCAGTCTCCACTGAATATACTCTACGCATTCCTTGCCACCGACAGCTGCTCCCTCTCGATTCCAGATGCAGTGCAGATCGATTCGGCGCTGCATCTCCTCACCTCGCCGGCCGCCGCCCCTCCTCCCCCAAGTCGCCCCGTTCCTCCTCGCTGCACCAGATCCTAGCTCTGCCGACAAGCCACGGCTGGCTTGCTCGCCGGCGTGCGCGTGCGTGCTCCGACGCGCGGCGCTCCGTTGACCTGTCCAGACCGCGGCGCGCGAGTGGCAGGCCAAGGGTTTGCGGCGGCGGTGCTGCATGCCGGCCACCAGGACGGCGCCGGCATGAGCCTCGGAGGCTGCCGTCTCTCTCCGCGGAGCACGGGACGGCGGTGTCCGCCGTTTCTCTGGCCTCTCCGTCGATCCCTGCCGCCACCTGCTCACCGGCTTCCTCCGCCGGTGATGTTCTACGGCCGAGCCCTTCGCGAGGGCTGCTGCTGCCGGCGTCCACCCGAAGCTGCTGCGACCTGCCACCGGACGTCCTCACTTCGCTGTCACGCAGGTGAGACCCTCGATCCGCATCGTCTCCTTCCTCTCAATGCCGCCATACGTGCCAACTTCTTGCCCAAAACAACCTATCTTGATTCCTAGCTCCACATTGTGTGCAGCTGCTCTAGCTTCCTGCATATCCTCTATGTACGTATGTATGTATACAAGGTTGCTTCGGTGTGCTACACATTTTATTACCGTGGCTTGGAGTGATACAAATTAATTTTGCTGCTCTTGTACCAAACGATTATAGCCTTGACATATGCACGAATCTCCAAAGCTATGATGATGATGCATGGTACAATTTGTGGTGCTCTTCTTTATATGGCAGCGAGCAAAACCAAGGAAATTCTAGAGATTGCACGGCGTGGTTGTGAAATTCGTAAAAGGCCCGACCTGCTATGTTGGTGTGTTTGTATTTTCCATCTCATCATCATGCCTATAGGTTTTTTGTGCTTGAAAACCAGGTAACACCTCTTTTTCCTTGTTGGTCTTCTTTTTATTCTCTGATAAGATGAAACAGCTAGTTATTTGTTTGGTCATGAGTGGTTTGCATACATGTTCTTTTCTGCAGAAAATATGTCCTAGTATTAACTACTAGGTATAGTAATATACTGCACGTTCAGCACCAAAAGTAAAAATATTCAGAGAGATGAGTATATCTTGCATGTGTTGATATGAGCAAATATTACAGCCCTGCTATTTCTCACTGTATACGCGTGCTTCATTTGACCTCCTAATTCTGAGTTTTTGTCTTGCTTCCAGGTGGAGGACCTGGTGTAATAATCTGATCAAGATTTACCCGCACTGCCACTCTCGCTTGATCCCTTATTACCTTATTACTCCTTCGAGCAGGTTCTGCACAAAGCTGAGAAAGTTGGTGCAAGCAACCTCCTTATGGTAAGCTTCTTACTTACAGAGTTTACTTCCATGCTGTTACAGGTGAATTGAGCAGTCTTCAGAGCATGCAACTGAACTTGTGAGTTGTTAGCTCATTAACGGTTTAATCAAGCTGGATATATTCCTTCCGTTGGATATGACGCTACAACAGATTAAAATATGACTACCACCACTTGTCCACTATGGTATTTCACCATAGCATGATGACCTCATGCATCTCAATATTGAACTGTTTTTTCATGGCTAAAAGCAAAGGCAAGAACTTGCAGCGCATCAACTTGATTTTTTTTGTTTTTGTTTTAAAAAGCACACATGAAGATCTCACAAGGCAGAATAGTATACCTGTGTGAACCTTATCATGCCACTCACGTGGTCCAGTATCTCTCGGTCCCAGTATGTCAATTAACCTTGTTATTCCTGGACCTTTTCATGTCCAGGACCATATGATTCTGTATGAAAACCTGAATTCTTTTTCCACTTGTTCTAGTACTGATACGAACTAGTATTAAGCTGCTAGGTCTAGACTTTGTTATTATTATCCATAACGGGCCCAAAAGATTGATCTTTTTTTCTTTGGCTTTGCCTTTTCAGTTTTTGTGTAGTACAATCGAACCTCTCATTGATATATATGTAGGCAACACTGTATTCGAACCTGAACCTCAGCTACGTGTGTTTGTTCTGCAGGTCAATGAGTTCATTCACATCACACACAACTTGGTACTCACTGGCGACACTCTCATCATCCAGCGCCAAGGCCACCGGGAGCGACAAGGAATGATGTAAATAATCTATAACTGATCCTTATAAATCCTTCTTTTTCTCTCTGTTTTGCTGCACATTAGATGGAGCTGTTTGGTGCATAAACATTTCCGCTTGTCCTTGTGAATGGTGAATGCAGTCGGAGAAAGTGGCGTTCTTCTTTGCTGCCATGGCGCTTATGCAGTATGGGCTGGTCACACTGCCCTACCTGCTGGTAGCAACCTCTTCAGCTCTCTGCACGCTGAAGAGAAGTCCCATATGGGATGAAACACGCAAGCACCAAACCGGCTTCAACGAGCTACAGGTAATGTAAGTCCTCCACTCCTCGATTTGTTCTTTTGCAGTTGGATGTGTCTGCCTGTGCTTAGCTGAATAACTTGCTTGAGCTGGAAATTGTGAAACTTAAATCTGTTTGTATATGATGGTTTCAGGGAGCCTGCCAAGGTCATTGTGCACGTTGCTGCCCGTCAGAGCAAGCTGAAGGCCCTCGGCTGTTGTGCAATAGTCAACATTTAATGCAAATTTAGAGTTTGCTAGTTGCTACTACTTGAGTGTATGTGTTGCCTGACTTGCTCCATCCTGATTGTGAAATTGATTTCTAATGATTTTCTTGGATGCTTGAAGCTTAAATTAGTTATGTGCTATGCCATTATATATGTGTATTATAGCTGTTCTTATGATCAGTATATGTGTTGTGCATACTAAAAGTTCCATACATCACTAGATGTTTGGTTGGCGTGTTGTTAAGGCTGCTGTGCTGTGTGGTTGTTTCATGAAGTGGATAAAAACATGCCTTGTATATCACTAGCTTATTAATTAATTACTTCTTCTACTAGTACTTGGACATATTCAATTTAGTGGCTATGCTACTTATTTTTTATGCCATGAGTTGTTTCTGTTTGGGCAAACATATTTGCTCCTTTGTTTATAGTGTCACGAGCCAAGCACTCCGGTACGTGCGGTGTAAGCTCATATGTAGCTTAATTCAAGGTCTGATTATGTTTTAGTCTACATTTTCATTGACATGGAGACATGTATGAATGTATGCCATGGATTGCATACATCTTGTATGTGTGGCTGAATGATTTGAGATAAACGGAGTTGATCTACACACTCATAATGTTTTATTTTCCTATGTTTTCCGGAGACAATAAATTGGGTTCGTATTTCATTTTTGTGTCTTTCAACTGGGACTGGGAGCATGATAGCTCTCTAGCTTAGCTATCCACGTACACGGATCCAAGCAGCCTCGTTAATTTGTCTGTGTGCTGATACGTACATCTGGTTTAATTATTTTTGACATCCTGTAAGCAGACACCACCTTCACTCTGTCGAAACCTTCTAGACCCGTAGAGGTAACTGCATGGTGAATAGCCAATACTTCAGTAAGTTCAGGCATTGTGACCTCAATGAGCGCAAACAAGCACTCACCAGTGCGCGAAGGTGAAAAAAGAGCTGCATCAACATTTAGACAAACCGAGTCTTCGGGCGGCGGAGACCATCAAGAACCGGATTAACTAAATGCAGCTCGATCATATTAACATAGGCCTTGCATTGAGCAGCAACACTCCTTGGCGGACGAGCAGAAACACTCCTCGATCTAGCTGGTCCTTTTAGCATGCAAGCTACGTAAAAATTTCCCAAGAGTTCAGAGTTCGTCCAACAAAACCAATGTGCTTCACGTCCACCGTAAGTATACATACAAGGTACGACACAACATGGTACGAGTAGTTTTGCCGACTTCGGAATACTAACAAACTGATTACTCCTAGCATCCGGCAGTGAAAGGATAAGAACGAACAGACAGGGGAGAGGCGGTCGCTGAACAATAGCCCACAGAACTGTCAAAACATGCCCTAGAAAAGTAGGCATGAACGACCGTCCGCGCTCGTATATTACGCCGCAATTAAATGCCCCGTCGCTGGCCGCTCGTATCTCACGCCGCAATTAAATGCCCCGTTTTTTGTGGTGTTTAATTAGATTCCCGTGGAAAGCCTCCATATCAGCGATCCGCACCACGTCGCATCTTAGCCACACATCAATCCTCTCTCCCTCAATTGATCCAGATAATCAACGGAAGAGCTGAGAGTGCCCCTGTGAGCTTTCTTCCCATGGTGTCTTCCATCGCTCACACCCTCCTCTATATACGAGTTCATCATCACCGACCGCGTGCGGGTTGCGCGTGCGTGACTTGTGACTTTGGACTTTGGCGAGGCGAGAGCGAGTGCGAGTTGGAGCTGCAGAGGCGGGGAGTACGTGGAGGGTACGCATTGCGGCCATGGCCCCGGAGGCAGGCGCGCCACGACGGAGCAGCCACTCCGTACGTCCTTGTCGTCGTCTTGGCCGGCGCCGAGCTCTTCTCAGGGTCCTCTTGTTCTGGTGATTCATCCATCCCATCTTGATTCATAGCATGCGAGTATGCGACAATACATCTTTAGTAAGGGGTAGCGAATCAGCAATTATGCTCCTTAGGAGATCTGCACGATTCTGTCAAGGTGATAATAGTCCAACCTCAAGCCTTTAGTAGAGAAGGAAAGATGGCAGAAAAAAGGCACAGTTGACACCAAATCAGGAGGACATTGCTCATAGTAGGAAGACTCAAAATGTTGTTAACAAAGACAAAAAAAAAAGAGAATCCAATAAGGAGTAGCCGGAGAATGCTGCAGTAAAGGCTTCAGCTAGGATGAAAACACACAATGAGCACATGACATTGTGAAAGACTGCGGTTGCATCTTACAAAAAGAGAGATGAAATAGCCAAAGCACAGTTGAGGAGATGGCAAGAAAGTGGAAGAGTGGAATGCGAAAGAAAATGTCATCAAGGAAGCAAAGTCACCGGGAGTCCAAGTCTGATAGTCAAGAAATTGTACCCATCAATGATTCATAAATATCCCCCACAAAAATAGTGAAAATAAGCCATCTTCGACAAAGTAGCCTAAGTGATGCTAAACTGATAAACACCAAGGAATGCAGTGAATAGCTACGTGGGATTAAAAAAGGAGTACAACATAGCTTTGTTCTTCACATGAAATGAGCAGGACTACACTGCACGAGGTTTACTTCACTGCTCGACCATCCCCACATTTCTGGAAGAAAGTTTCCAGAATGGTATTGCCAATCTTTCCATCTTATTGCTTCAGTGGTTTGATCATATATATGTAGTTGTACGATCTGCTTGATAATTAGTTTCATGGTTTGCCTCAAGAAAGCTTCATTCTGTATTGTTATTTTGCCTTGATTAATAAAAACAGCCAGCATGCTGCAGTTAAACTGATGTGCTTGCAAAGGTGTATTTGCTATTAATGAGTTGTCCATATGGTTAGCCCAAAAGGATTGATCTTCAAAACAGGTCTTTTTTCTTGAAACTCTAAAACAAAGCAGAGAATGATCAAGCAAGCCAGGAGCTATTTTTTCGACATATGGAACTTCTCACATCATTCCTCAAAGAAAGTAATAGTACAGAAATTATCAAGCAAGCCAGGAACTATTTTAATGCTATATATAATGGCCCCCAGACCCAAGAATGATATTTTTTTATGCAACAATGTGATCCATGAAAGCAATGCGCTTAAAGAACATTCAATTCGGCTTTGCAACTACGACATGGTCAATTTAGAAAAATCACTAGAACAAAAAATATCGAAGCGCTAGAACAAAGATGAGAATGATCAAACAAGCCAGGAGCTACTTATTTGGATATATGGAAGTTCTCACATCATCCCTCAAAGGAAGTACACACGACTTGTAATTCTTAAAAGCATCAATCGTCTTGATTTATTCTGTAGATGATTAAAACTAACCAGCATTACATCCATAACACCATAGCAAAACATATATTCATACCTTAAAAACTACTAGGAAGTACAAAAGAATCTGGTTTGAGTTTCCTTCTTCTTGGTCAAGCACCTTCAATTCGTGGGTTCCCCTTGTTGCACACCAAAGAAGAAGGCCACGACATGATGTAGGGATATGACCTCTCGATTTCGTACTCGTAGAGAGCAAAGATCTTCTTCAGCTCTGCAGTCTCCAGGCAGAAGGAGAAGAAGCTGCAAAGAGGAACCCTGTTGGGTTCATGGACGGCCATCAAGTGCAAGTGCAGGAAGCCCCGGTGAACCGCCACGAGCTTCAGCACAGGGATCTCATGGAATACTATTTCCTTGTCCAGCATCCATTTCTCTACACGGTCGTCATCGTCGGCTCTCCGCCGGACCCAGACGGCGACCCTTGTTGGAAATAGGCTTGTATGTCCGGTCGACAAGTTCCTTCGAGTGTGAGGAGTCGACAAGTGTTCGAGTCAGGAGGACTCGAGTAGGTAGCCCAGTCGGAGGTTGTTCTGACTGGAGGTAGTGTTCCGGGTAAGTGGAGTCGAACTCTCGACTCCTACCCGAGGAAGTGTCGAGTGACGGAGTTGGCCTGTCGACTCCGGCTCGTGGACACGTCAGCGCGGGTGTTGGCGGTCTGGAATCTGCTAGGAGGTTCTAGAAGCACAGGTGTCCTGGACACCTGTGTGGCCCGCGCGTAGTGGTGTGACACCTGTCCCTGTGTGGATGAGTTCGCCACGCTGGCTGGAAATATCTAGCCAGATATTTGTAGGAATAGTGTTTACCCTATAAATACCCTATGAATAGAAAAATGGAAAATTGAGGCAAACCATTTCTTTGGCACACACTCCCCTCTCTCTCTCTCTCTCGAGCAGAAAAGGTCTCACGGGCAACAATTGGTATCAGAGCCTGAGTTCTTGAGAGATCTCACCGGAGATGGGCGAAGGAAAGGCGCTCATGCCGGCGGAGGTGAAGGAGGCCGCGAGCACGCTGGCAGTCCAGCGTGTTGTGCGGGAGGCCGGTAGTTCGTGGCCGCTGCTCACGCGGTCAAACTACGCGGACTGGGCGCTGCTCATGCAAGTGAAGCTTGAGGCACGCCGTGTTTGGTCCGCCGTGCACGATGGCACGGAGGAGCGCGAGACGGACCGGGCAGCACTCGAGTACGTGCTGCTCGCCGTTCCGCCGGAGATGATCTCCACACTGGCGTCGAAGAAGACGGCCAAGGAGGCGTGGGAGGCGATCAAGACGATGCGGGTCGGAGATACCCGTGTCCGGGAGGCGAAGGCGACTGCGCTCAAGAAGCAGTACGAGGCCATCAAGTTCGGCGACGGCGAGAACATCGACGACTTCGCCATGCGGATGTCGTCACTCGTGTCGCAGCTTGGGGTGCTCGGCGTCACCATCACCGAGCCAGACACAATCCGTAAGTTTCTCTCGGTCGTTCCCACGAGGTTCTCGCAGATGGCATGCTCAATCGAGACCCTGCTCGACCTCGACAAGCTCCCCATGGAGGAGCTCATCGGCCGCCTCAAAACGGCTGAGGAGCGACATGAGGCGGAGAAGCCGGAGGCCAAGCAGGCTGGGAAACTACTCCTCACGGAGGAGGAGTGGTTTCTCGGATGCGCCTGCAGATGGAGGTGGATCCTCCAGCCATACCGGACGCGGCGGCGGCAAGCCGCGCGGTCGCGGTAGAGGCAACTCAGCTCGTGGAGCTGGGAACCCTGGCACGTCGAAAGACACGTGCAGGTACTGCGGAGTCGCCGGCCATTGGGTGCGGGACTGCCGCAAGAAGAAGCGCGAGGAAGCACACCTCGTGCGCGCAGAGGGTGCGGAAGCACACCTCGTCCGTGGCGGAGACGACGAAGATGACAGCGCACTCCTCATGATGGAGACCTGCACCATCGCGACTGCCCCACAGCTCCCTGCTTCGACTCGCCAGGCGGAGTCGAGCACCTCGGAGGCGGCACCCTTGTCTCGACCGGTGGCAGAGTCAGCGACTCGACCGGTGGCAGAGTCGGAGGGATCGTCGACTCCTCCGAGGAACTCGCGCCGATCCAGTGGATCGCGGAGTGGGACATGTCGACTCGGGAGGAGTCGACAGCATCGTCGAGTCAGGAGGACTCGGCAGATCGTCGAGTGGCAAGCACTCGACTGCCCCAGCTCGGGAGGAGCTGGGCTCGGCGACTCGGGAGGAGTTGGCCACCCGGCTCCAGCAGCCGGGAGTGTCGAGTCAGGAGGACTCGACAGCCTCGTCGAGTGGAGAGCACTCGACTGCGTTGGCTCAGGAGGAGCTGACCATGGCAACTCGGGAGGAGTTGGCCACCCGGCTCCAGCAGCCGGGAGTGTCGGGTCGCAAGGACTCGACAACCTCGTCGGTGGAGAGCACCCGACATCCTCGTCGAGTGGAGAGCACTCGACTGCGCCAGCTCGCAAGGAGCTGGCTGACCCGACTCGCAAGGAGCCGGTCCTCCTCATGCTAGAGGAGAAGGCGCAGGTGAACCTGGCGCAAGAGGGGGACGCCAAGAAGGGCGTCTGGTACCTCGACTCGGGCGCCACCAATCACATGACTGGTGACCGCGCCGCGTTCGCGGAACTCGACACAAGCATCATTGGAACTGTAAAGTTCGGTGATGGCTCGCGAGTCGAAATCTGCGGGCAGGGACGGTGCTCTTCGTCTGCAAGTCAGGCGAGCATCGGGCCGTCACCGGGGTGTACTACATACCCCGGCTGAACACGCAGATCATCAGCCTGGGCCAGTTCGACGAGAACGGCTGCCAGGTGCTGATCGAGGATGGGATCCTTCGAGTGCGTGATAGGGAGCGGCAGCTCCTGATCAAGGTCAGGCGAGAGCCGAACCGGATGTACAAGCTGCACGCGCGAGTCGCGCAGCCAGTGTGCCTAGTCGTGGGCACTGGCGACGACCCGGCGTGGACTTGGCATGCGCGGTTCGGGCACCTCAACTTCGACAGCTTGCGCCGACTGGCGAAGGGCGAGATGGTGCGTGGCCTCCCTCTGGTGGAGCACGTGAACCAGCTCTGCGACGCCTGCCTAGCAGGGAAGCAGAGGCGAGCCCCATTCGCAAAGCAAGCGAAGTTCCGGGCGAAGGAGCGACTCGAGTTGGTCCATGGCGACCTCTGCGGGCCGATCACCCCGGCCACACCGAGTGGGAAGAGGTACTTCCTCCTACTGGTGGACGACCTGTCGCGGTACATGTGGCTCGCCCTTCTCTCGACGAAGGACGAGGCCGCAGCCGCCATCATTCGACTCCAGGCGGGAGCCGAAGCAGAAACAGGCTGCAAGCTGCGCACGCTGCGCACGGATCGCGGAGGCGAGTTCACCTCCGGGTCCTTCACAGCATACTGCGCTGAGCTCGGGATGGAGCGTCACCTGACGGCTCCGTACTCCCCGCAGCAGAATGGCGTCGTGGAGCGACGCAACCAGACGATTGTGGGCATGGCCCGCAGTCTGCTGAAGGCCAAGAAGGTACCCGGAGAATTCTGGGGTGAGGCAGTGACGACGGCCGTGTTCATCTTGAACAGGTCGCCAACCAAGAGCGTGGACGGCATGACGCCGTTCGAGTCCTGGCATGGCCGCAAGCCGAATGTGAGCTTCATGCGCACGTTCGGGTGCGTGGTGCATGTCAGAGAGACGCGCCCCGGGCTGAAGAAGCTCGACGACCGGAGCAGGCCGATGATCTTCGTCGGGTACCAACCTGGGACGAAGGGTTATCGGGCCTATGACCCGGTGACTAACCGCGTGACCATCACGCGAGATGCCGTGTTCGACGAGAACGCGAGCTGGGACTGGAGTTCGCCGGACACTCCGGTGAACACTTCGGAGTCGACACCTTCGCAGTCGAGCACATGGTGTTCGAGCCGCAACCAACTTCGAGTGACGGGAGTGCGGGTCCAGCACCCGACTCGCCGACTCCAGACTCGCCAACTCCTGGAGTGGGGAGTGCATCCCCAGCTGGTTCTCCAACAACACCGGAGCACCCGACAGCCGAGATTTCGACTCCGGCTGTCTCAGGCGTCGAGTTCGTCACGCCACCCTCGAGGTACTCAGGTATGCTCGATGGAAAAGACGACATGAGCTTCGACCACCGGTTCCGCACTCTGCAGAACGTGCTCGAAGTGGGTTCGGCCCTTGAGCCGGACGAGGAGCTCCACTATCTCGCCTCCGAAGAGCCAGGCTCGTTCGATGAGGCGAAGGTGCATGCCAGCTGGAGGCAGGCGATGCAAGAGGAGCTGGAGGCCATCGAGTCCAATTCGACTTGGAGGCTGGCCACCTTACCACCAGGTCACCGCGCGATCGGCCTGAAGTGGGTGTACAAGGTGAAGAAGGATGCGCATGGCGCAGTCCTTAAGCACAAGGCTCGCCTGGTGGCGAAGGGCTACGTGCAGCGGCACGGGGTCGACTACGACGAGGTTTTCGCACCCGTGGCCCGTCTCGAGTCCGTCAGGCTACTGCTAGCCGTGGCGGCGAGTGCGGGGTGGGACGTCCACCACATGGACGTCAAGTCAGCCTTCCTCAACGGCGAGTTGGAGGAAGAGGTGTATGTGCAGCAGCCAACCGGCTTCGCTGCAAAGGGGAAGGAGCACCTGGTGCTTCGACTCAGCAAGGCGCTCTACGGCCTCAAGCAGGCGCCAAGGGCATGGAACACCAAGCTCGATGCATGCCTCGTCAAGCTCGGCTTCGCAAGGTGCGAGTCGGAGCATGGCATGTACGCGCGAGGAGCGACTCCGAGCCGGCTCTTAGTCGGTGTCTACGTCGACGACTTGGTGATCACAGGCTCGGATTCCAGCGACATCGACAGATTCAAGCTGGAGATGCGGAGCCTATTCCAGATGTCCGATCTCGGGTTGCTGAGCTACTACCTTGGCATCGAGGTTCGACAAGGACCCAGCGGGATCGATATCTCGCAGGGTGCCTATGCCCTGAAGCTGCTCGAGAAGGCGGGGATGGGCGGGTGCAACCCCGTCCACACCCATGGAGCCACGCTTCAAGCTGTCCAAGTGCAGCACGGCACCCGCGACAGATGCGACCGAGTATCGAGCATCGTCGGGAGCCTCAGGTACTTGGTGCACACGAGGCCGGACCTGACCTTCGCAGTCGGGTTCGTATCGAGGTTCATGGAGGCTCCAACTCTGGAGCACCTCGCGGCTGTGAAGCACATCCTACGCTACATCGCCGGGTCTCAGCGACTCGGGTGTAGGTATGGAGGAGTGAAGGTGCACCGCGCCTGGTCGGCTACAGCGACAGCGACCTGGCGGGCGACGTCGACTCGCGCAAGAGTACGTCGGGCACCCTGTACTTCCTCGGGTGCAGCCCAGTGACCTGGCAGTCACTCAAGCAGAAGGTCGTGGCTCTGTCGAGCTGCGAGTCGGAGTATGTGGCGGCTGCCACAGCTGCTTGCCAGGGGATCTGGCTGGCTCGGTTGCTGTCCGAGTTCAGCAACGGCGAAGCTGAGCACGTGGTGCTCAAGGTCGACAACAAGTCGGCTATCGCGCTCGCCAAGAATCCCGTCTTCCACGAGCGATCAAAGCACATCGACTTGAAGTACCACTTCATTCGAGACTGCGTGGAGGCGAAGAAAGTCGAGCTGGAGTTCGTGCCCACCGAACACCAACTCGCAGACATGCTGACCAAGCCACTTGGTCGAGTCCGCCTGGCGGAGCTGCGGACAAGGATCGGCATGGTGGAGGTGTCTCCGGAACTCAAGCCTAGGGAGTGATTGTTGGAAATAGGCTTGTATGTCCAGTCGACAAGTTCCTTCGAGTGTGAGGAGTCGACAAGTGTTCGAGTCAGGAGGACTCGAGTAGGTAGCCCAGTCGGAGGTTGTTCTGACTGGAGGTAGTTTCCGGGTACGTGGAGTCGAACTCTCGACTCCTACCCGAGGAAGTGTCGAGTGACGGAGTTGGCCTGTCGACTCCGGCTCGTGGACACGTCAGCGCGGGTGTTGGCGGTCTGGAATCTGCTAGGAGGTTCTAGAAGCACAGGTGTCCTGGACACCTGTGTGGCCCGCGCGTAGTGGTGTGACACCTGTCCCTGTGTGGATGGTTCGCCACGCTGGCTGGAAATATCTAGCCAGATATTTGTAGGAATAGTGTTTACCCTATAAATACCCTATGAATAGAAAAATGGAAAATTGAGGCAAACCATTTCTTTGGCACACACTCCCCTCTCTCTCTCTCTCTCTCTCGAGCAGAAAAGGTCTCACGGGCAACAACCCTGACCCTGTGATCAATCGCACAAACCATGCAGACCTCCTCATCCTTGGTCTCCCCAACCACAAACAGTCTCTGGCCGTCCGTGATCGGCGGCAGCTCCATGGAAGAGAAGTGCAGCGTCACGGTGTCGAGCACAATCACGCAGTCATTTCTCGTCCAGTAGATGCGCCCATTCACCAGCTTACCAACAGTACGCGGGAGGCAGTGCTCGTCATCGGCCGGATGGTCCTTGTTGATCGTGGCAGCCTCCGCCCATGGTAAGACCTGCCACTCCGCGGTGTCCGACGAGAAGACGACGGCACGCACCTGCAAGCCGTCCTCGTGGACGCACACAAGGCGGAAGGACCCGTGGCGTGCTTCGGGGGAGGACAGGACGTATAGTTCGCGGACCGCCTCCGGCGGCGAGGGGATCCGACGGAGCACCCCATCTAGCGGGCTGTAGGCGGCGAGCACATTGTTCTCCCAGTTGTGGAGAAGAAGATACCCGTCGTGGCAGTCGTCGATGTTCCAAAAGCCCTGGTCGTCGGGATGCCGGTGAGGAAGAAATCGGAGCCGCGGACGACGGCCGCGTGGTCCAGGTCGGCGCGCCCGCGGAGGGGCGCGAAGGAAGGGATGTCCCCGACGCGGTGGATGACGAAGAGGCCGATGAGGGGCGGAAGGCGGGGGACGAGCTGACGGCATGGAGGAAGGTGCGGCAGGCGAAGGCGGCGCGGACGAGGGCTGCTAGCGAGGGGACGCGGACGAAGATATCGAGGAGGAGGTCTTCGCCGATGGTGAAAATGGTGGTGCGGGTGGGAGCGGGTGGGGGAGATTCCGGCGGCGGCGGCGGCGGCTGCAGTTGTGATGCCATGGCTCGAGGAAGATTCACCCGATGCTGGATTTGTTTTTTCTACGGTAATAAAGAGGAAGAGATGATGCATTCACTGGCGGGCCGTGTTGTGGTCCAAGAAGGATAGCCCCTCACGGCAAGGAATGGGCCCAAAATAAAAATTCTCCTTAGAGCTGTAAAATCTTTATTAGTTTTTCTTTTCAGTTTTCATTTAAATTCTTGTTTTTTGTACTATTTTCTTTCCTGGTCTTTATTTTATTTTTTGCGTGCACCATAGACAACACCAAAACATTTTTTGTACTTCTAATTCTTGCTTTATAATACTTGCTAGTACTTGCTTCTTCTTAGAAAATGGAAGGCAACACTAAGCTTTGTGATTATTGTGATTATACTTATTACCCAAATGCTAGTTTTGAATACAATCGATTAAATAACATCGACAATAAATACACAATTATTAGTCCAAACTAAATTAAAATTAATTCTATGGATAAATTTTGCTGTAGTACAGAAGAAGATGCCAGGCGGCATCTCGATGAATTTACTATACTATATGTAACATGCAAAATGTTGATGGTTTAGATGATTGAAACTTGAAAGAGTTCCAAAGAAAAGCCTGGCCCTCGTGTCGCTCTCGTCAGGGTAACACGAGGGAGCTCACTGGCGCACCACCAGGGCCCCTCCCTCTCTGCCACTGGCCTTCGCCACGGTGGCGGCGGGCCCCTTGTTGCCAAAAGGTGGAGGGGGGTGCGCTGAGGTCCAGATCGATAGAGCTCTCGCCGTTTTGGCGCGGTAAGCCAGGGCGGCGGCCCTGGGCCCAACCATTCCATCAACTCCCTTATCTCTTAGCTAGTTCCACCACCGCAAAGAAAGAAAAATCCCGACTCACGGATCCAACACCAGCCAGGGGTAATAGGGGATGTGGAAGTTTTTAGGAAGTGAGTTCAACCCTATCTAAACCCCACCCGCAAATCCACGCCTGATTAACATTTTGGTTGAAAATTTCTTTTGAGTCTCACAAATATGAACATAATTCGACAAATTCATTTTTTTTTTGATAAAGTGTCGAAATACACGGTCAATTTAAATTTGATCTTGTGGCTAAAAAATAATTTTGGAAAACAAGACAAATACACCTCAACCAATACATTAAAAAAGTTTGTACTAATATTTTCCTAGATTTAATATCTTTTTTTAGCCTTTTGGTTAGGGTAGAACAACAATGTTTTTCAACATTTGGCCGACTATGCTATGTTCCAGATCTAGCAATAATCGCAAATTTTGCGAAAGGCCTCGGTCATTCCTTGATTTGCAAGCATTAGAGGGGTCTTAACAAGAAGCTTGACAATATTTTCATGTATGGAAAAGATGTTGTTGAGGTTAAAGATGGGTAACGAAGAAGAAGTGGTTGGAAGGGAAGACGACAAATATAAGCGGTCATTGAAGCTGAGAAGTAGAAAACTAAATATGCATAAGCAACACATGACTATCTTAACTTCAAATATTGTAATATGATGTCTTAGCGTGAAGTATTGTGGCATTATATCTAGTCTACGGTTTCATATATATGTTTTCATGAGTGTTAAAATATCCAAGATGGATAAATATATGATAAATAAGGCTCTCTGGAGATATTTAAAGGCACATAAACTCTCGAGTTGTACGACTATATATTCTAGGATACCAAGATGGAAACAAATGGATAATGAAACACTGCAACACATCTAGTGACATACGAACTCGGAAAAGATTGTGAATTTGTATGTATTATTACTCTTAATCTATAGGTGATTTGATTCACTGACGGGCTACCCACCAATGCCTCAAACATGGTTGTCATTATACTTATTATATCTTATGATTCGACGATGTTACGATCGAGATTAAACACTTAGTAGAATCTACGATTCTAATTGTTATGACCTTGCGATTTATAACCTTATCATCAACAAATATAACATAGAGCTTTGCTATCTTTGACTATTGTGCTAAGGATGACAAAAAAATATAATAGTTGAGGTCTGATGATGACTAATTAAGTAAGTTATATGTAAGTCAAAGAGTTTGTTATAAAATAGGTATCCGCCTTGGTCGCTAGGCCATGTGCACCACGAATAGATTTGCAAAATTTACTGCTTCCCCACTCAGATGATGATCTGAATGGGTACCATATCTTACGGAATTATTACAGCGAGCTCCCGTCGGTACTCCTCCATTATGTTCTTGATGCCGGGTGAAGAAAAGAGAGGTTTTGGAACTGGACTGGTAGATGGGTCTACCGCAGTCAGCAGCATGCGGGAGTGTGTGGAACTTGTCGGCCACTATAAAGATGGACCCTAGCCCTTCCGGGCGCCGCGTGGCAATCTTTCAGCTAGGGTTAGGGTTTATCACGAAGTCAACCACGGTGTCGGCCACCGCCGCACTCATCCTCCGCGCGGCCATCACCTCGCCACTTCCTCGCGGCGGGGCACGTCTTTTCTCGAGCCTCACCGGACCCTTCGCCAAGGTACCGTGTCGTTGTTGCCAAGCTAGACCAGAAGGTCGACAAGTCTGAAGATACTAACCTTGTCAAGGTACCATGAGGCTGAGACCTTCTTAGTGCTAAAATTTGTGCTTAAATGATGTGGAACATCTATTTGTGCTGAAATGATGTAGAACATGTTATGAGTTCCTAAGTAGAACTATGGATATATTGTTACATCTTTTGGTTTACTTAGCTGATAATAGCAATATGATGGCTACTATTTTGAGATGCTTTAGAAAATCTAAAGGATTATGTGTCTATATTGTTATTCTCTAGTCAAATTATTGAAAATGTGCATCTATAATATCTTGGGTGCTTGCAACTATTATATGTGTTTGTCTTGAACCAACTTTTTCTGGAGATTTTAAACGCTTTACGGTTGTGCTGCATAATTTGATAGTTTAAAACTTAAATGATAGCACATTTTCTTTTAGGCAAGTATAAGAGACAAACCTTAATGGTCATTATGTCATCCTCTTTAGTGTCTTTGTTAACTTGATTAAGAATTGCACTTCCTGTTCTTAACTCCATTCTGGGTACAATGTTGAGATAAACATTTTGTGATATCTGATGATTTACCATGTATTAGTTGGGTTGTCTTTATCAATACATTGGAAGGGACATAGTATGATGTAACCATTCTGGGTACTATGTGATGTTATATAGTCAATGCTGGACTCAGACGATTCACTCTCGGCCTTCCCGAAAGTCATGCTTGCTCTTGGACTCGAAGAAGATTGGCTCGCCAGATCACTTGTGCCCCCTACCTGGCACGCCAGATGTCGTGTGCGAAGTCACGAACACCGGAGGTCGCGAGACCCCCTTTTAGAGATTCGGTGAGGGGCGCGAAGAAGATCTTGGCGAGCGAGTGAGAGATGCAGAAAGTAGAACACACAGGCAGTTTTACCCAGGTTCAGGCCGCTCGGAAGCGTAAAACCCTACTCCTGCATGTCTGAATATATGGTGGTGATATGAGTATCCGGGCTAGCTACAAGGTAATGTTCCCGGGTGGTTCCGGATCTCAGGCTAGGAGACAAGATCGAGATCAGATCTGAGCTCTAGCCTAGCCTTCTCCTGAACTAGAAAAGTGATCGCTCTTCTCTGGGGGCCTTGGTCCTCCTATTATACCACAAGGGGATACCACACCGGCCAGCCAGTCGTACTACCTGCCCTCCTCCGAGATAAGGACAGGTCCTGGAAACTTTATCCCCGTCATCCTCTAACCGTGCACATGCCATGTTCCCTTTATCTTAGCCCCGCGAAGCCTCCATACCCGGGGTATCAATGGAAGCTTCGTCTTCAAGTCCCGCGAACATTGATGTTGACTTCTTGTTATGAGTTGGTCACGCTGTATGAGTTCACGGGAACCCCATGTTCCCGGGGTGCGACAATAATTTCCTAAGTGGTGTAGCTGCTATTATATGTTTGCCTAAACTGTTGAATAGTTAAATGCTTGATGCATCTTCATACCTGATTAGGTCGTTGAGCACTACATGCTTCATTCAACCCCCTGATTAGTTATGTACTGATTTTGTCATGTTTTTTATCTTGTTGGCAGTTTTTTGTGCACTGATGTTTCTTTTATGCTATGTATGTAACCGTAGTTTGTTGTGCTAAGTCATCCTTGATGCTGCTTGGTTTTCAGTCTGCCACTTGTGATTGTGCTGTTTTATCATGTTGCTCAAGTTTTGCAAATAAATCTTGATTAGACTTATGGATTGTTAACACCACTGAAATAATTATTTCCTGAGTATAACATGGGTTGTCATATCTGTAGTTTCACATGTTGTGGGTGCAATGTTGAGATGTAATGGTCTTGTGATGCAAACAGGTTCATGGATGTCTAGTAGCTATTATTGTTAGAACGGATTAAGATGTCCTGATGTCCTGAGTAAACCATGTGTTCCTGACTTCTTTGTAGTTTCACTTGCTGATAATATGACCATACATGATAAAAGGTACGCTAGGTGGGAGTCTCACTGCCGGAGGAGACTCTCGATGCTCCACTAGGATGTGCTTTGGTCTAATGTCAATAAGAAACCTCTATATTTGTTACCCTTTTCCTATAGGATGGATATGTTAAAAATTGTGATCATTAATTAGCAATTATAGTGGTTTTGTCAGATGATGTATTGCTATTGACGGGGGACATTTTTATAGCCTTTTATCAAATTACGTGTTTTACATGGGTTTCTTATTTTGTTGAAACAGTACTCTTACCGCAAATACTTACGGTTGATCTATTTATGAATATCTTCAGTTCTGTAGTAGAGTAGTGTGTGCATTAGTGAATTTGTTTTACATGTGGAAGTTGCATCGTTTTAGAAGTCGCAAGAAACATCATACCATGTTTAAACTAAATATTAGCTATTTTGATTTCTAAGTTTTTCATAAATCAGTATATGCTCTTATCTTATCACCGATGGAGCCGTACGTTCAGCCCTGCCCGTGCGAACCAAACTGCGGTTTATTCTACAAGCATGGTGCTGTTGCTGCCGAGCAGCTCCGCCTTGGCCCTGAACTTGTTCCACTCGCCGAGCACGTGGAGGAGCTTCGACCTCTTCCTGTTCAGGCCGATCATGCAGTTTGCGTGGAACGTGCACAAGTTGCTGAAGTCCATCTTCGGCTCGCACTGGCTGCCGAGGTAGACGGTGTCCACGATCTGCACCGTGAGGCGGTGCCGCGCAGCCAGCTCGTTCTTCACCATGTCGAACACGGGCTGGTCCCTCCGCTGGTGCGGCTCCGGTGGAGCTTCACTGTGGATCTGCTGCCCTGGCCTCGTTCGCGGCTCCTCGGAGTGCTCGAGAGGTCTTCCCCTTCGCCGGAGTCCGAGAGTTGGCGGATCTGGCGATTGACGATCTGAAAGGTGCGGTGCTGAAGGCCAAGGTGGCGTCGTCGACCGTCGCGCAGGGTGGAGGTGCTCTGGCACCGAGGAGCGTTCGACTTCCTGTTCGCGATGGGAGCCTCCCAGTCCAAGGTCACGGAGGTGGTGCGGCGGGTTTCGCCGGCGCGGCGTCCTGCTCGATGAAGACGAAGCTAGAGCTCAGAGGGACCTCGTTGTAAATTCCTTATTTTCTGGGCTTTTCTGTAAGAGTCTTGGCTGATGTACTGTGTCTTTCCTCGCAAAAAAAAAAAAGAACACGGGCTGGTCGTGGCATTTCGGGCACCGCGTCCTGCCCTCGAACCAGCCCCGGAAGAAGGCCGACGTCCGCGCGCTCGGCTTCACGTACACGAACCCAGTGTTGGCCTGCTTGTTCAGGTCGTACGGGCTGTCGCCTCTGCCGCGGAAACGGTCGCAGGAGACGGCGATGTCGGCGCCGACAGGGACGCGCAGCAGCGGGTTCCGTACGTAGCCATATAATGTCCACGTCCGTGAACACGACGTTGTGGCCCAGCGCCACGACGCGCCCCATGAACTCGTTCCGCACCCATACCATCTCCACATAGTCCTTGCTCATGAACGACTGCGCCGCCCTGAAGTTCTCGTTGACGCCGGCGGTGGCGAGGGAGTAGCAGAGCGGGTGCACGTGCTGGCACCGCTGGAACGCCTTGTCGTCGACGGCCACGAGGACCAGCTGCTTCAGCAGCGGCCGCGCGCGTATTCACTCCCACGCGGAAGCTCTCAAGGAATGTGTCCACGAGCGAGCCTGGCGCCGTCCATGCTTCGTTGATGAAGGCCATTATGATGGTGTTGTCCACGGATGCCGCGCTCTGAAGCAGCTCCGCAAGCTTGTCATCTCTATGTCCATTCGCTGCCTACGTACATGCGAGAGGCCAATATATGCAGTCACAAAGGGTAAAGTGTGTTGCGAGATCGATCAGGAGAAAAAGTTCGAAGTCATACCGTCTGGAGCGTCGTCGTGTTGGGGTCTGCAAGTTGCAACGCCGGCCTCCGGTCTGCCGGCACGACGCCGACGCCGCACCGAGAGGGCGGCAGCAGCAGCAGCACGACAAGGGCGGCCGTGATCGCTCCTGTGCTCCCAGGAAGAAACCCAAGAAATCTCTCCACATGGCACGTTCAGTACACTCCACGTGACACGCTCGCTTTTTCATTGGCATGTTACCGGCCGGGGATCCTGGTCAACTAACTAGCTAGCGGTATTCAAAATATAATTCCCGTTGACTGTAAAAATAGGAGAAATAAAAATAAGAAATAGAAAGGGGACGTAGCTCAACTGGTAGAGCTAGCGCTCGCTTTGCATGCAAGTTGTCTCAAATCTATAACAGGTTGAAGATATGATAAGAAGATAAATGGAGATGGTATATTTTCCTTGTGTTGTCTCACATCAAAATAAAGCGGGAACAAGAAAAGGCGGGGCTAGTATATGTTGGAACAGTAAGCCATTGATGGCTGTTAAGTTGTTCTCGTACCAGAACACCACTGATCGGTTTGCCGATCTTCTTGGGACAGGGCATTCCAACCACTGCTTCTTGGTGGAGTGTGCTGGGGTTGTCATTATGCAACAATGACGCTTCAAGGTTTTCAGTATGGACACTGCTGGTGATTATGATGCGCGACCGAACCATCTTCGTCGGTTACCGCAGGAACCAGTGTGTAAGTGCCCAAGAGTTCCCATCGATCGCTGACAACTGCTATGTGAAGTCCACACATTCATCACTAGACATCTACAAGTATAAACTCGAGACTGAGAAGGAAGAGAGGTATCTGAAGCCAGCCCAGCGTTTACCATCGTTCAGTTTCTATCCAGCCACACCATCAACGTCCGGGAAACCAAGCTAGGGTGGAATGGCTTACATTTGAATGGAACAACCGTGGTGGTGGTTGGACGACTCTGTATGAGTGTTCTTAATTAACTGCTACTCCCTCCGTTCCACAATATATGACGTTTTAGCATATGTGCATGTTCACATATATGTAGATGTATGTAGACATATTTTAGTGTGCATGTTCACTCATTGTAGCATGCATTTAGACAATATATGTGAGAGGTAAAACGTCTTATATTATGGAACGGAGGGAGTAATTCTGACAGAGGCATTGATGTTAATGAGTAGTTTGATCGGAGGAGAGAACGGACGCCGCCACGAGCTGGAGGAACCGAGGAAGCATCCCCCGCCGCCCACGAGTCCAAGACGCTCACGCGAACGAGGTGGAGACAGTGAGAGTTGGGGAGATTGAATCGCTCGGGCGAGGACATCAAAGCAGTGTGTCAGTTGTTGCATGTGTCTATGCGAGGCAAATGTGGCCTAAGAGCATCTCCAACCGGAGCCCCCAAAGGCCACCCGGACAACATTTGGCCCAAAAACCTCCACCCAACGGAGGCCCCCATAGCCATCCCAAACGAACGGGCGGTCCGGCACACCCCAAACCCAGCCCATATCTGGGGCGGGTTTGGGGTGGCCCGGACGCGTACGCCCCGTAGTCGCTGACAGGGCGGACCTACATTTTTCACCATAAATCGGACGAACCCTCGCTCGGCCAGTATATATTTTGCACACTCCTTCTCCTAACTCCGCCCTTTTGCCAAGCTCCGGCGCCGCCGCCCATCCTCCTCGCTCCCCAGCACCCCCGCCGCCGTCCGCTTTAATTTGCTCGCGAACCTTCCCCGGCCAGTTTTGCAGAGCTATTGCGGCCATTGTCACGACGGATTTGGCCGCATTTGCGAGGGATTTGACTGCATTTGCAGCGACGGATTTCCGCCACCGTGTCCGTCCCTCCCACAGCAAGCGCATCTCTACCACTTGATCTTCCACGCCTTCTCAGCCCGCCCGGCTCCCCGATCTGTAAGTTCGTCGGAACCGAAGCTCCGCCCTCTACGACGAGGACCAATCCGGTCTCCGACAACATGGTTTTATGGGACACGAACGAAGACTCAGCCGGCTCCTACCCTCTATACGACGAGGACAGATCCTCCGACTCGGTATGTCCTAAGTTGAGCTCACATTTAGAGTTTACCCCAATATTGTGCATTGTGGTGGATTTGAGTTGCAAATATTTCAATTGTAGGATTCAAAATCATGTAGTTGCAATGTCCGTGGAGTGATATCCGAGTTAAACGACTCCCTCCGAGGCAAGATGCGCATATTGGAGGATTTGAACTTCACAATTAAGGAAAAGATTAAGATTGAAGAAAAGTTTGAAGAAGTTCATGCTACTAACCGGAAGTTGGAGGAAAAAATAAAGAGGATGGAAGAAGAGAAGAACAAGATGGAAGAAGAGAAGAAAATGATAGAAGAAAACAAGATGAATATGGAGTTGCAACTCGCGGACATCGTCGATGATTACAAAAACAAGATGGAGAAGGAGATGAAGAAGATGAAGAAATACAAAAAACATGCCATCGACAAGGAGATGCATCTTTAGCTATTTTAGTTATAATTATATTTTCCATGTATGGTATATCTTTGTGCACTAGATAGATTTACGTATGCAAAGTATAAGGTTAATGATTGTAGAGCACCAACTATAGGGGCTGTCCGGTCACTGTCCGCGGACGCGTCCGAACGTGTCCGCAGACAGTTTGGGGGCCGAATTTGAGGGCTCCGATTGGAGATGCTCTAACTGCTTGCTTGCTCCGAATGTTGTTGCTGCCCCACCGAATGTTGATAATAACTGGAAGAATGGTGGAACAGAGAAAGAACTAGATTTCTACTCTACTCAATGCTTTCTATTGATGTCTGCAATTGTCCATGTCTTCAGAGATGTCACCCAGCCGGATGAGTTTCTATGGCCTTGGTCAGTAACAGGAGGGTATACAGCCAGCTCGACATACAAGATGCTCGGCTGGGGTTGTAACACAATGGAGGGACTAAAGTGTATCTGTGGCACCGTTAAAATGTTACTCCATCCGTTCCAAAATATAAGATGTTTTAGTCATCTTCCACATTCACATATGTACACATGTATCTAGACATTTTTTAGTATACATGTTCACTCATTTTAGTCTGAATCTAGACAAATATATGACACACCTAAAACATCTTATATTATGGAACGGAGGGAGTAGATCTTTGCATGGCAGCATCGACTTTGGATATCAGATCGTAGGGTCAGGCATGGCCTTCAGGTCTCTTCCTCCCTTGCTTCGCTTGCTTGCAGGAGGACACGGTCAAACATATTTTGGTGTGTTTGCGAGGGAAGCTTTGCATGGATGTTCGCTAAATTTTTTTTTTAGATAAAGAGTATATATTAATATCGCGGAGATACAAATTACACCCAGCCTCTGCAACAACGCAATAACCAGACCCATTACGGATGCACACAGCCAAAAGACAATAAGAAGAAGAAATAAAAAGAAAAGTCCCGCTACGGAGTTACAGTCCTTGCGGCAGCCGCACAACCACCACCAAAACAACACCTGATGTCCAATTCTTCAAAAGCAACGCCTTCAAGAAGAACAGTGCCCGACACAACCAATTAAGGCCAGACCTTGGGTTTTCACCCTGAAGGTAGTTCTCACTCTCAAAACAATGTCTCCAACAAGACCAATGTCAGACACAACCAATTAAGGCCAGACCTTGGATTTTCACCCTGAAAGGTAGGAGGACTTTGGACTTCACGTATGTTGTCGCCCCCACTTACATGCCGCTGCTCCAAGTCATGAAACACCAAGCCAATTCCTCATCGCCAGAAAGATTCGAACCATCATTGACAGTCCTCAGATCTCGCCTTCCATGTCATTCTCCGCCAGCACCATGGAACGAGAAAGCGTGCTCCATGATATTAACAGCCAGCAGAGCTTCGAAGCGCTCCCTCTGAAACCAAACAGTCAGAGAAAAAACACGGGTGCGCACGATCGAATACCATCCGATCCAGCAATCTCCAGGCATGAGTCGCCCAGTGGAGTTCGCCGGCGGAGCCTTCCGAAACACGACCGTCCAGCCAGATCGATGGGGACCAACATCCGGTAGATCTTCATCTCGCCGCGAATAAGAACCAAGGACCACCGCCATTATTCTACAGTCTCGCAAGCCCCGACGCCGCAAGGCCACTCCCAGCAGAAATGGCAGCAACGGAGGAAGTCAACCAACGCACAACTAATCGGCGTGGCCAAAGCCACCGCCAGATCGCCGGCCCGAGTTGGATCCCGCAGCCCAGATTGGATCTGGGACCAAGATCAGAACGTCCGATCCCTTCCGCCAAGACGGAGGAGAGGCACCGGCAGCGCCCCACCGCGCCCCACCGCCTCGACGCCGCCGCGCCGCCAAGAGAACTCAGGCACCGGCCGGACGACCGCGCCACACCGTGCCCGCCGCCTGCGCCTCACCACCTCCGTGAGCCGTCGCCGCGAGACACCTCTTCTGCCCACCGTCAAGGACGGGATGGGCGCCGCCACCGCCGCCAGGGCCGGCAGCAGCGGCGGCAGGGGGCTGGGATGGTGGGTGGCTGCTAGGGTTTGGGGGCGGTCGCCTCCGGAGCCGCCTAGAGGGAGGCGACCCGGGAGGAAAAAACTGGGAGCCCGCTGCTCATGATCGTTGCGGTCAACCTTCCGATTCCTATTCCAAATGACGCTTGCGCCATTGGTGGCTGGAGGCCAGGAAGCAGCTGGTCACTGGTGTATATGGAAACAACGGAATGCTCAGGCTTTTGCCAACGTTAAGAGCATCTCTAGCAGAACCCGCAAAACGGTCAAACCCGCATAATAACCGCCCGATGCGGATTGAAAACCGCAAAACGTCGGAGAACAGAATCCGCAAATTTACCCAACCCGCAAAAGATTTTGCAGGCCCCCGTGAATCCGCGCCTCCGAACCGAGTTTTCGCGGATTTCGGCGCCGATTCTAGGGGCCCCTGCATTTGGTCAAAGCGGTTGGCGGGTGGGAGTTTTCACCACGAGTTCTTCCTCTATTCTTCCCCAACTCGCAGCCGCCGCCGCCTGCGAATCCCTCCCTTTCCCGGCCGCATCTGACGGCGCCCCGCCGCACGCGAGCTGCCCCGGCCGTGGAGGTCCCCTTCCGCCGGTTTCCCCTAGCCGCGTCCGCGGAGGACGGAAATCTGCGCCGCCGCCGCCGATCTGCCGGTGAGTCTCGATTTTGCTTCGATTTCGGCCGTAGTAGTAGGTACTGAGTATGCCTTGCCCATTTCAGATGGAGTTGAGCCCGGAGGAACAACTCGTGCTCTCCGATTCGTCCTCCTCCGACGACTCCGATGTGGAGGCGCTGTTCGCAAGCCGGCGGCAGCAAATGGTGGTCGCCGTCCTCGCCGTCAAGGAGTTTGAGGACCGGTATGCAAAGCGGCGGCAAGGATCCAAGGTTGGCCGGCTTTGCATACCGCGCAACCGCTTCTACGGCAACGAGCTTCTCATGCGCGATTACTTCGCCGAAATCCCGACGTATCCGGCTCACATCTTCCGAAGAAGGTACCGTATGCGCCGCTCTCTTTTCGTGAAGATAGTAGAAGCTTGCGAGGCGAATTGTCGGTACTTTACCCGTCGCCGGAATGCCGCGGGTTTGATGGGTTTCAGCGCGTACCAAAAGATATCCGCCGCAATGAGAGTCATTGCCTATGGAGTCCCGGCTAACTATGCCGACGAGTATCTCCGTATTGGCGAAGATACTACGATCGAATCCGTTCGTCTTGGCGAAGATACTACGATCGAATCCGTATTGGCGAAGATACTACGATCGAATTAGTTCATTTGAGCCATGTTTGATTCAAACAATATTGTTATTCTACAATATCTTGTATTGAATTATTGTTTAATTAGTGTGATTCAAACTTTTATTGTAATAAACTATTTGTGAGGATTCATAATATCCTACTATTGTAATATGAATCTTTATAATTTAGGTCTAATTTATTTATCATTCCATTTTTATGATATTCATGCCTATCTTTGCTGTTTTGCATATGCAGTTTCAGAACGCCGCGCGGCGGAGCAGAACCCGCAAAGCAGAACCGCAAAACAGAATATTCTGTTTTGCGGTTCTGCTTTGCGAGTTCTGCTCCGCCGCGCGGCGTTCTGAGCAAAAAACCGCGAGTTGCGCGAACTGCAAATGCGTTTTGCGGGTCGGCGTTTTGCGGGTTCTGCTAGAGATGCTGTAATCGTCAACGTATGGTAGTAGGCAAGTGGCAGAGGAATGGAAAGTTTGGAATAGAACTAGAAGGACACTACGGGAGAGCAGCTCTTTGCCGTGTGCCTCCGGTCTTTGCCGTGTGTTGTATCGGCAAAGAAAAACGCACGGGAAATAACCCCAGAAAACACACGGTAAAGAAAAAAAATACACACGGCAAAGATGAACGCACGGCAAAGGCAATGGACACGTCTCTACTAGACGGCAGGATGGACGGCATGTGTTTGCGTCAGGTCTTTGCCGTGTGTGTGCACACGGCAAAGAATAAATCTTTACCGTGTGTTTGGTTAGAGAGTAGTGCGCAGAAGTTTGGTTAGAGAGTAGTCTTGTTTGTGTTGGGCGTGGAGTTAAAAGAGTACTTGGTGCTTGGTGTTTGTCAGCTCCTTGCGTTCGTGATACACGATTACGATATTGTAATTAAACGTCTGCGTTCTACAAAAATATGGCACGTCCATTGGCGTACACTTGAAAAAAGATGCAACCAACAAATAGTTAAGTAGAAAAACAATGCATGGCCGCACTACTACTCTCCCAGAGCAAGCATGCTACAAGGTATACACCGAAATGAAACCATAGAAGCACGACCATCGTGTAGAAAAACTACTATTGTGCACATCAAAATGCTAAAAGAAAAAAGAATAATTGTTCTGCGGGTTATGTATTACAACATATAGTGATACAACTTATACATCCACCAAGTAGCAATTGCTCACTTGGTCCTTCTAGCGCGCTTGCTATTCTCCGCAATCACATCAATTAGCTTTGCCATGCCGGTTGGCTTCTCTGGTCCACGAAATCGTGTTGAAGAGGCGCTCCTTCCCGAATGGACAAGAGCGTGCCTTGCTGATCGGCACCGCCGCCTATTCCCCGTTGCATGGGTTAGGGCTATGTATCCGGATGCCGCTCAGAATATAACCACCGAATGCATTCATCTGCATGTGTGGGTGGGTGCGTGACGGAAGGACCTGCATAAAGACGAGGGAGGTAAGAATAAATTACAGTGTATTCCAAATTTATGGAAGTTAATCAGACTCGCAGAAACAGGTACGCAGAATACATGGCCAAAACTCAAAAAGGTAGAACTATTCCTCACTGCTAATGTACTGACCTGATATTCTCGAAGCCAGGGTTCAATAATCTCTAACCCAATAGCCATCTTTGATACTTGCAAGCTATGCATGCATGTCGCGAGAGGCTGCATGCAGATAGCAGAAGATAAGTAACAGAAAAAACACATTTTACAGAGGAGAAAACATAAATAAGGATGAATAAAATACAATGTCAATGTACTAAATATAAGCTAATGATTTCAGGATGGGAACAGGATTTGTTTATAAGAAACTTTAATCTAAGAAGTTGAGCTCTCTCTGCACTAATGCCCCCAAAAAATTAGTAATAACTGGCAACTTTTGGTGAAACAGGAGAGTATTGAGAAGGTAATAAAATGCACTAACGGCCCCAAGGTGTGCATGCATGTGGCGACTAGGCTTGTTCCTTAAGAGAAAATGTAGTTGCCTTGGAGGGAAATTGTGTTCGTGTGGGCCAGCTGGGTGTGAGTGTTTATATAGTTGAGAGCTGTACTTCACAGAAGCAATTCCTCTGTTTTCACAGGCTGAACAGGAAGCTTTTGACATTGTGTGCCATAGAAGATCGCCACGTTGGAGGTGCATGATTTTAGGTCGATTACTTTAATCATAATATCTCCAAACGGCTGCCATACTCTTGTCTATACGGCTTGAAGGGGGGCCAGAAGGAGAATGATGGCAACTGTGCAGTGGCATGGTGCGGATGCTTGTCAACCTGTTAAGTTTGGTGGTCTGGGTGTTCGAGATCTGCAGAAGACTAGCTGGTCTTTCCTGATAATATGGCCTTGCAGTTGAGTCGAGCCATCCAAGTCATGGGCGCAGTTCAAGATGGGTAACATCTGGTCGATGCTCCACAAATACTCAAAGGTGCTTGTCGGTGGTGGCAGGTACCAAGTTCTAGTTGGCCAGATAGATTGATGCAATGGGCACTTGATGCCAGAGTTGGAGCCAACAGTCCTGGCGGTGGTTGGGACATACATGACAGTCTTGCTGTTAATGCAGTGGTGGAGCAGGGTCAGTGGATTGACAGCATCTCCATTTCCCAGAACATCCAAGGTATCTTGGAGATTCTCAACTTGGCAGATATCATCAATCAAATCCAGTTGACTGACAGAACCGAGAACAAGTTCGTGTGGTGCTGGACTACTTCTGGGAAGTACATGGCAATATCAGCATACAAAAGTTCTTTGCTGGAATGGCACAGCTGTCACTGTGGCGACAGAACTGGGACTGTGCAGCGCCTTGGAAGTGAAAATCTTCTCTTGGGTGGCAGTGACGAATCGTTGCTGGATGGCATATAGGTTGGCGCCCGAGGTCTGCAGCACTCGCCGGCTTGCCCTCCTTGTGACCAGGATGTGTCTTGGCCCGTCCAGTTTTGTCCCAGGTCCTGTCCGACTAACGAGTATTGTGCACAACCAATCATCTCCCAGGCCGACGACAAGCCTCTCGGGTGGCTGGACACAGCTGCTGAGCACATGCGAGCCAAGGCCAAAGGGCTTCACTCGCTCATCACTCTCACACTGCCATATTTGGTGTTCGATGGGGTACGCCGAAACTGCCAGAATCTCAGAAATGACATTGCAACTACTGGTGCCAAGGCTTTGAGGAGGCTACAGAAGCATTCAAAACCTCCAGATCTCAGCTTGATTTGTTTAGTTTAGGCCTTCTTTGTTTGTTTCGCCTTTGTAGGCTAGTTCAGTTTTGGTTATTTTAGATAGTTCTGTGTTTTCTTAGGGAGTTTTTAAACTTTTGGGGCCTTCTCAGCATTCCTCTTTTAAAACAAAATGACATGCTTTTTGGCCGTATTAAATAAAAGGAACAACTGGCATGCTTCTGTAGCAGTGTAAAGAATGATTTACCTGAAGATGTTGGTGGTAGATAGCAAAAGGAGCCGAATAAGACAGCAGTGGAAGCAAATCAGCAACCAAACTTTCTACCTCATGCCCAGGAGCAGCAACAATCAAACTGCATTAGCATAAAACCCCATACGTTAATGGAATATCTAGTTGCTTACTGCAGTTGTCTTCTACATATTACGCTACCTGCTAAACCCATGTTCTTTCCAATATTCCATCCTCTCTGGTGATGGCGCTTGTCCTGCTCTAAGTGATTTGGGAGCTATTGAAGTGCCATTACTTCCTTTGCAATCTACAGGTCAACATAGTACGAAGAGATCAGACATTGTACGTTCATGGGAAGTTCTTCGGATTAGCTTATCAATTGCTTCCCGACAAAGAATCTCACCTCGATTAAGCTGCTCATCCACTGCAGGCTCAGCGACCTCTATATCAATTGGCTGTGCTGCCGTTGACTGTGCATTCCCATCGGACACTGCTGTATCAACTGGTTGTGCCAGGGTACCCTCATCTGGTACTGCACCAGGTTTGACCACCTCCCCTTGAATGCTATCACTGAGAGCAGAAGCGGCATTGCCAGAATTTTGCAAGGCGCAGAGGTCGCTAAGTCGTGCCTGGAAAATCCTGAACGACGAATTCAACTCTTGAGCATAACACGAATATAGTGAAGTACTGGACACATTCTACTTCAATTGTGAGGCAAACTGCTTCATACAATTCTATTTGCATAGTGATAAAAGTAATTATTGACACATGCTCAAATTTCAATTGAGAAAGTACAAAAGGAAGAATGGCACTGCATAATTTCTGATATTCCAAATAATGTATTTTGCGACAATTCAATTAGCAACCTAATCTGTGCAGAAACCACACACCTAGGAAAATATCCTATTTTAGAGCTTGCTTAGAATGCTCTTATAGCCAATTCAAATATAAAATGTAGCATTTCACATTAAGGCTTGTATTCCAAAGGTTCTCTAACTAATTATCTCCTTAAATGTGAACTTGTATAGTACTAAAAAAATGATCTACCTGCTGGTCATGTCGCTGCTCAAATTATACATTCTTATAATGTCTATGATGCTGGGCGCTGATCCAAGATATGTGTTACAAACATATCCTGTACCTATAACAGAGACAATGGTTAATAATATATCCATTAAATTGTGATGCAAAAAACACGCAAAAAATCAGGTCTACTTTAAACATTTACAAATACTAATAAACGCCTCAAGCTGGCACTGGTAGGTAGGTACTTATAGCTTTCATATTTAGTGGATGTAGATTGCAGTTACATGGAAGCAAGTAGCATAACTTGTGAGAATTAGTATTTAAATGCCACAACATTTTTTATTGCATATACCAAGTGAAAACTGATAAATAGCAACTTGCCGCTGAAATCAGCATAAGTTGTTAATAAACAGCTAGGTTGAAATAGTGTGTTTTGATACAGGTAAATGGAGCACAACCTGCATACAACTAAATTCAGTTCTACTGGATAGCTTAACTCAATACAAAGTATTGCCCAGTAACACAAAGAAAAGGCATAATTTACCTCCTAAGCGTTCGGCTACAGACCCAACAACTAAACCTCCAACCATGTCAACCACAAGCACGTCTGAATATGCACCAACATTGGCCATAGACAACAAGAGAGAGAGTGTATCAACTCGCATAAACCTGGGGAACACAGAAAAGACAGCATAAAGTAAACTAAGTCAAAATCAAAAAATTAATATAATGATGCCAAGGAAATAATGGATTGGCGCTAGCTAGTAATGAAAGGGAAATAGTTTACCCTATTCGAGCAGGGTACTTCTTGAAATATGTCTCGCAAATGCTGCAGCACAAACGGAACAAAATTATTAGATAAGTTTGCACACCTTCCAGATATTATATGCTATGCTTAATGAACTCCATAAGAAAGAGCAAAAGTTTTTTAAGTGTCACACACTTCGCCTTCGGAAGTACAAGTTGCAAAAGTATTATTTCAATATAATGCCAGCTTTCTGAGTAAGTTAAATTCAGTTCACTGGGTAAGCCTTCAAACCAAATGCTGCAAAAATTGACATGTTCTGTTCAGAGAAACAACAACTCTCCCACCCCCATCTGACCAGCCTAGCAAGTTAATTTGCATTGTGACTTTTATGCTGCCACGAGTTATTTCATGTAACCCTATAACACCGACCGTTAAAACAAATAAGGAGTACATGAATATTCAAGATGAGAGCAGTGGGCCTCACGTTTAAAAATATTTCCATTTATTCTTCTTGTTTTCCATCTCTACCCACTTTGTATATTAATTTTCATGATGTTTCGTGCCATCCTAGGATTAAAAAGCATACAAATGGTTGTATTGATGACTCAACTGATGATAAGATATATAATCATTCTTTTGCTGCCTCTACTGAAAGATACACAGAAGAGGCGTGCACTTAAACGCGTTGAATTTGTAAGTTGTAACAAATTTCCTGGTAGAAGTTGATGTGACCTAAGGTAGTAGGCTATGTAAGTTTAGCCACAACAGACCACCTTGCCAGAATAGAGAGATGGTGGTAGTGTGTGGAACTAGCAAGCAACAACCTTCATCAATTGCTGAAGTGTAGTTATAAATAAAGCAACAACTCTTTTCCTACTGTTCCTCTACATTCATACGCTTCCAGAGTCGTCAGTTCATAAGGTATTTTAAGATATCGGTTCACTACTTTGGACCAGACATACACTACAAAGGACCAATCAGAAGATCTATCTTTCTATTAAAATGAACGGGGTACATATTGTTGCCTTTGTGATAGTCCTACTCATACGGTACCACAAAATTTCATAGTATCACTTTCAAACAATATGTCATATTCTCCTACTGCAAATGAAGAGACATGAGGTACCTTCGGGTAGAGGGGCGTCGCAGAAGCACTTTAGGTGCGTATTTCTTCTGTTTCTTGAGTTTGTATTTCTCCTGCAATCAAAATGATTGAACCAAATCAGTCCCTTAGTGTCCTTCAAAAGAGTAAGGAATCAACTAGAGTAAGTCATATTAACTTGCGAAAACACGGTCTTGTTCCCAAACGTGGAGCTGTTTGCTATCAAAGCTTCCACGATCGCGTCGCCGCTCGCACCCTCCCTATTCAAACCATATGACGTGAAAAACTTACTAAAACAAACAACACCGCAAGAACAGCCTACACAAAAGGACAATCAAAAGGGAATCAAACCATCACCTCTTCATCGCCTCTATGTCCTCGCTCGACAGCGTCTGCGCTGTGTTATTATCGACCAGGGACCTATTGTCCCTAGTCTCAACCTGCGCTTGGCCATTCGCGCCATCTTGTGTATTACCATCTATATACACCAATGCAAGCCATTGTTACTAAAATCAAATACAGTAGTAAGACATGTTTCAATGCGTATACACATGAATCGGAAGAAAACGCTAGTATCCTTGCCTTGAGATGGCGGCTCGGCGGCGCAGGGGACGAGGCCTGAGGGCCCGACGCGGAAGAGGGAGCCGAAGGGGCGGCCCACGAGCGGCTGCAGCGAGCAGCTCTTGTCCCCTATCTTCACCGTCCTGCGCCACAAGAACAAGACGTTAGCGCGACCAGACGGATAGCGCCAGCTAGGGTTATGGAGAAAACAGAGCAATGAGTGAAGGGAAGGTACGGACGCGCCGGGGGTGAGGCGGAAGAAGGCGAGGCGGTCGCCGTCGTTGATGTCGAGGAGCACGCTGCAGCCCTCCCACGCCTCCCGCGGTATCACCGGCGTCGGCGTCGTCGGCGGCGGCGCCATTGGAGGGTTCGAGTTTGGGAGGGGAAGAGAGAATCAGAGGGGTTTAACATGCGGGCCGGTTTGCTAACAACTCGGATCCGGTTTCTGAAACAACTCTGGGCCGGGACGGGCCGAGGTCCATCAGAGATACCAGTAAGCCGAGCCCATCGAGGGGAGAGAACCCAATCCAAATCTCCGATTCCTCGGCTGGTCGGCGTCGGCGACGACTCCGGCTCCGGCGAAACCCTAGCCTCGCCTCGCGGCCATGGTGAGTACGACCTACCTAGATGCTTTGCTTGACCCGACTCGTGCTCCGGATCCACCTGACGCGTGGTTCTTTGTTCTCAGGACAAGCGCGACGAGGGCGGCAGCGGCAGCGGCAGCGGGAAGAGGGAGGCGGAGGAGGACGGAGCGTACGGTCTGGACGACGAGGAGGAGTTCCGGCTGCCGAGGGGCCACCGGCCGATGGAGAACCTGGACACGGAGGGGCTGGAGCAGGCATCGGTGGACACGCGGCTCGGCTCCTCCAACGTCGGCTTCAGGCTGCTGCAGAAGATGGGGTGGAAGGGCAAGGGGCTCGGCAAGAACGAGCAAGGTCTGCTCAACTCTCTCTGTTCTGGACCACGCTCTACGAGCATCAGCATGCTTGGCTTGGTTAATTTTTTGGTTGTTTGTCTTACTAATTGGCATAACTGTTACAAATTGTTGTCGGTGTATTCAAACTCAGCAGTTAATCAGTAGTCAAAATGGCATAATTAGTACAAACAGTAACTCAAGACATAGCAGAAGTTGTTGTTAATGTCCCAGAATGTTGATTGCGCTGGTTTCGTTAGCTGACTGGCCGCAATGTTAGTTCCTTGAATGTGGTTTTGATGAAGCTTGTCTAGGACACATTTATGCAAGTTAGGCTTCAATAGTTTTGGGTTTGGAGAAAGGGGTTATTGTTCATCAATGCAACAGTCCACACTGCATAGCGTCAATAGTTTTGGCTCCTTGTCTGACCAACTGCCATAGTGGATACACATTCTTGCAGCGATAGAAGAAGGGCATGTGCTTTTGTGCTGGTCAATCATCGTTGTTTCATGTTGTGTTGTCATCGTATTCAAACTCAGCAGTTAATTATTAGTCAAGATGACATACTAGTAGAGACAGTAACTGAATAATAGCAGAAGTTGTTGTTATGTGGCAGCTACAGACCCTACAGAGTACTGTCTTGGTTGTGCTGGTTTTGTTAGCAGACTGACCACCATGTTGCCATGTTGGTTTTCTAAGTTGTTGTCTTGATGAACTTTAAGCTTGTCTAGGGCACATTCAGGCAAGTTAATTTTGTGCTGGTCAATCATCATTGTATCATATTGTGCTGGGCAAGGGGCTTGGTAAGAACGAGCAAGGTTTGCTTAAGTCTCTCTCTTGTGGACCACACAACTCGAGCATCAGCACGCTTGGTTTTCTCAATTTGTTGTTGTCTTAGCAATTGACTCAGTTGTTAGTGATGAAAGAAGAACATCTGGTCCTGTGCTGGTCAATCATTGTTGTCACAAGCTGTGTCATCATCGTATTCAAACTCATCCGTTGATTAGTATTTAGTAGCCAAAATGACATAATTAGTATAAACAGTAACCAAAGACACAGCGTTGGGCATTGTTAACGTCGCAGCTACATGATTTATTTATAGCGTAATGTCGATTGTGCTGGTTTTGTTAGCTGATTGACCACCATGTACTTCTCTTAGCTTCGGTTTTGATGGATTTCAAGCTGTGTAGGACACACTCTGGCAAGTTAAGTGTGAATAGTTTTGGGTTTGGAGATAGTGGTTATCATTCCTCAATGCAAAATAGTCCACACTGATACCTTGTTTGAGAGCTGCCTGGAGTAGATAGGAGTGTTGTTGACAAATAAAAAAACCTTAAATGCAAGAAGTTCCACTTAGTGTAGGGTGTTGTTAACGTCGCAGCTACATGAGTCATAGCATAATGTCGATAGTGCTGGTTTTGTTAGCTGATTTACCACAATGTTAGCTTTCCTAGCTGTTGGTTTGATGAATTTGAAGCTTGTGTAGGACACGTTAGGGAAGCTAAGCGTAAGTAGTTTTGGGTTTGGAGAAGGGGGGTTATCATTTGTCAATGCAGTAGTCCACACTGCTGCCATAGAAGTCAGTTACCTGTTCAAGGGCTGCCTGGACTGAATATAAGTGTTGTTGATTGATAAAATCAAAACAACCTTAATGTAAAGCAAGAAGTTCCAGTTAGAATTTATTATGCGACTCTCTTAATGTTCTGAGGGATATAAGTATACTACCACCATCACAGCACAAACTATCTACTCTAAAAGAATCCGAAGAGGATTAATCGGCAGTAGCTTGCTTGTCAACCCAGGTAACCAGAGTATATCTGGTGCTTCATATGGCTGAAATATTGAATGTTTTCTTTTATTTTTGCCTCATCTTGTGTTCTAAACTTACAGGTGTAGTTTCGTCTCAGATGATATTATGTTGTTTCTCCACGCTCTACCGTATAAGGTTCACAATTTTGCATCATGTTTTAGTTCCTGCACCTCAACGATACATTTCTTTGTTGTGATGCAGGTATACTAGAGCCAATAAAAGCTGGTATGAGGGATGCAAAATTAGGAGTGGGGAAGCAAGAGCAGGATGACTTCTTCACAGCCGAGGACAATGTTCAAAGAAAGAGATTAAATGTTGAACTTGAGGAGACTGAAGAACATGTGAAGAAGCGTGAGGTGTGCACTCCTACACTGAATGCTATTTCTTTTTTTCTTTTTAACATTCTTCTGGGTTGGTGCTTCCGCTGTGAAAACCAATATCTGATTGTCGGCGCTACATAGCACCTAAGCTGGTGTGCCATTTTGATATGGGGATCCTAGCATCAACCCTCATGAATTTTGAGCATTATGTGCACTTTTTATTTGGTGGTTTCTTTCCCTGCTTGGTGCAAATCATGACAATCCAGGTCACAGCAGAACGTGAGCAGAAAATCCGCAGTGAGGTTAAGGAGATACAGAAGACGTTCTTTTGCAGCCTCTGTAATAAGCAGTACAAGCTGGCACATGAATTTGAGACTCATCTGAGCTCATATGACCATAATCATAGGAAGGTAATGCATTTGCTACAATAGGTCCATTTAGTTATTGATTTTGTTTTGTGATTGTTCTGGTTTTTATGCCTCCGTAAATGTCTCTATTAACCTTGTGTACCCTTTTTTCCCCAACACTTTGTATCATTCTGGCTGTGCAGAGGTTTAAGGAAATGAGAGAAATGCAAAGCAGCAACAACAGCAACCGTGATGACAGGCAGAAACGTGAGCAGCAGCGAGAAGAGAAGGAGCTGGCAAAATTTGCCCAACAGTATACATTCCATACTTCATCTTAAATCAATAAGATACGATGATAGTGCTAGCTTTTCCTGAGGATTGCATTGAATGTTGATTAAACTTACAATAATTTCCTTCATGAAACTCCAGGGCAGATGCACATAGAAAGCAACAGCAACAGAAGCAAGAACAACCAGAGATCTCGGGAGAGCAAGTCACGCCAAAGAACTTGCCTACCGCTGGCAATCAGGATCAGCGACGAACATTGAAGTTTGGGTTCTCCAAAATGACCCCTTCCAAGGTCCGTTACATCAACACCACATTTGTTTTCAGCTCATATAACACTTTGTGGAAGTAAAGGGTATTGTGCTTGCATTCCGATAACTCTAAACTGAGCTTGAGGTTGTCCCTGCTTCAGAAACAAGATTTTTCACTGTGCGGAAATTCCGAGAAGAATGCCAGATGCACATGTTGCAAATGTTTTGGCACTTCCAAAATACAACAACAACAACAACAACGAAGCCTTTTTTTTCCCAAACAAGTTGGGGTAGGCTAGAGTTGAAACCCATAAGATCTCGAAACCAGGTCATGGTTCTGGCACATGGATAGCTAACTTCCACGCAGCCCTATCCATGGCTAGTTCTTTGGTGATATTCCAATCCTTCAGATCTCTCTTAACAGACTCCTCCCATGTCAAGTTTGGCCTACCACGACCCCTCTTAACATTCTTATCCCGCTTTATCCGTCCGGTATGCAATGGCGCTTCCGGAGGCCTACGTTCTATATGACCAAACCATCTTAGACGGTGTTGGACAACCTTCTCTTCAATTGGTGCTACCCCAACTCTCTCACGTATATCATCATTCCTAACCCAACTTCAATTGGCACTTCCAAAATAAAATGCGGAAATATACAATTGTGTGTTGTACAAAGAAGAAAAACAATCCATTGCTCAAATAGTCGCCTTTGTAATCCTGGTCTTCTTTGTGCAGCCAACTGTAAACACTTGCATAAAAAGTATTTTTGGAATTTATTGATTATTACTTGGAATTTATTCGAACTGAAGAGAGCAGATGAGTAAAAATTCGGCTTTGTATTCAGATATTCATGTTTTGGATTTCTATGGATTTATTTTACTTTTGTCTCCTGTTCACTAATTTCACATGTGTCTCTGACTTGTCATCTGTATCATGCACACATGCTAGCGCCAAATGGTTAATTCTTTTAGTTCACTCCTTAATTGTTAATTCTGTAGATCAATCTATCTGTTAAACTGAGAATTCCTTTCTATGAATGATGAATAGGCTCCTGTTGGCAACATCAGCAAGAAACCGAAGATTGCCACGAAAGGTCCTTCAGTCTTTGGAAATGACAGTGATGAGGAAGCATAGAATTTCTTTGCCCTCGCATGATGACACACCCGAGGGGAAATTTCTTCTTGGTAGATTCAATCCCAGTAACTTATCGCTGAGAACGTGCCATGTATGTAATGTGTTTCCATGCTGCTGGTTTGACACAGTTGTGGATAGTGGCACCTTCGACAATCCCTATGAGCAGACAGGAACTTAGACGTTGCAGCGTCGGTTGTATCAACGTGAGCATATACATTGTAAGAGCAACTCAGTTTCATACCAGAGTTTGGGAATTGACTTGTACATTATTCAGTCCTGACAATTAGACAAGGCCCTTGGGGCACCTTTGTATCAATCCGTGTTCGATTTCTGTGTAGCGCCATGGCGTTCAGAGTTGGCAATGTGTCTGGTACCGTTGAGCAGCATCATCATGCGCTCAAATTCCGGTTAAGATAACCACAGCCCCTAGGAGGAGCAGTTGGCTGCTGGACCTGCCTGTGGAGCCGTGGTCCATGGTGAAAGAACATGGGTATGCATGCATTTACATGTAATGGTCTCCAGAGATCAGATCATCAGAACAACTCACCTGCACATATATACCTTTTTACTCACATTTCACGAAGCTATTGCACAGATCTTTTATCTGCGACGACGCCATTCGCCGAGCAGGTCAGTGCGTGCAACGCAAGCATGTCAGATACTGACCATGGTGTTCAAAACAACAGTCCAATTATTGGTTCTGTTCCTGTTTTCCTCTGGAAAGTACATGCCCGTCAGCCCAATTGCACTTGAGGTTAGTAGCAGCAGATGGATCAGATCAGATGATCCATTCCATGGTTCACTTTCTTCCTTTGCTGGGTGTTTTGATCTGTTTCCGAGAGGCATGGTCCAGCATTGTGGTTGGGTTTTGTTGTGAGGATGTGTTGGAGGCTTGGAGCCATGCAGGCCAGCCGCTAGCTCATCCCTGGAGATGCCTCGCACCTAACATGTATTCCTCTTCACTGCTCTCCATGAAACCCAAATAATGCATGGTCACACACACACATATGGTGCCATGCATGCATGGTTGGTCAGAAGAAAACCAATTCTCATGTGCCTCACTAGCTTTGGTCTCATGCATGGTCTTTGTTTCCTATCCTTTTTGGCAGTCATTTTAGTTGTTTTTGGTTTGTTGCACGTTGTTGTCTGATTTTCCTTTTATCTGTTTTGACATTTTGCAAAGTACAGAACGTATATTACGCATGTCCATGTCAGTACCAGTGCCATGTACCGATCTTCCTCCATGTGCCCTGTTAACACCCTGATCCAAGTTGTTGGCAAGAAACCAAAATTCCTTTCCCCAGGGAAATTAGTTTAGATCGCTAAAAAAGGACGTGCGACAGGTCGATGAATCTGACGTTAATATTAATTTATTTAAGAGAAAGGGACATGGATGAAGTGTGGCCTAGGGCAGTTAAGCTACTAGAGGTAGAGGCAGGTAAGCAACTGAGATTAGCATAGCGTACATTGGTTTAGTAGTACTATCTACTTAGCAACTCCGGTCTTCATGTTGTTATATGCTGGGGAATTAGCTCAACTCTTCCTCTCAAGGAACCCGTAAACAAACATGAGGATGAAAATTGCCTAGTTCTAATATACTACTGCCTACTCCACAGTCGTCGACACACGGTGATCCAGGTCAAAGCACTAGCCACCACCACTAGCAATAATCTGGAGCGATCTTGGGGAATCACTGATATCAAACTCGGGTGCATGAACTGAATGTGATATTTTCATTTATTGACGTGTTCCTTGTATGTGAATAATGTGATCGATATATCTTGATGAAAATTGCTCCTTTTTGGTCACCCTAGACGGATGGCTTTGTTGAATTGGATGGACCTTTTTTTTAATAGATTGCAAAGGAATCTGTTGGCAAAGATCACTAACAAATACAACTCAGTGGATCAAGTGTCCTATGCAGAAAAAGTCCTAAGGATCCGAACCTTCCAAAAATTCCTAAGAAACTCATTTCAATAAAAGAATCCCTTACTCTTAGCTAGGAGTCAATATACTAATATGCTAATCTAGTTATCACATTACCCTACATTTCACTCTACAATTGGCTAAACAGATGGGGCGTTTGATATTTCACGCTACCCTGCATGGTCCCGTGCTCCAGACTCCAGAGGTCGACCACAGTTAATGCAAACCCCACATTACCCTGGACCTCAGGTTGCATTTGGTAATGCCCTCCTCTCCGTTTTGAGATCCAAGTTATTTTTCATGTACATTCTGCTCTCCTCTATTGTTACTCGCCCGTGTAAGAAATAAAGTATTTTTTTGCCCGTGCATGGTTACACATCAACCACCCATGACGAAACGATATTTGATCTACGCTCTAATTATTTATATCCATCAAATCAAGTTGCATGATTATACTGGTTTTATTTGGTTCCTGCTTGTGGAACTAAGGAACAATCATATTTAACCTATCTATATCCATATGTGTGTTACGTGCCTGTCTATTGTGGCGTGTGCTTGATATCTTGCTTGTGGAACTAAGAAACAATAGTAAAACGGCAAATCGTAAATCAAGAGTACTACATATATTAAACCCTTGATTGCCTTACATATTAGGACAAAATCCCTGTCATATCTGCATCCAATAACCTCTTCAATCACTTCTACATTTTATCGCAGGACTTCAACTATTGGATCAATACATATACTTTTCTCTTTAGATAGGTGTCAAGGTACGTAACACCTTTCTTAATTTGTTTCTCATCTTCTTGATACAATTATTGGACAAGCCATACACAAAAATTAAAAAATATGAGATAATTTTCTCTTGAATTTTTCTAGCTAGAAATCCAAATTTTATCTTTTCTAAATCACCTCTTACACTTTACTTCTTAATTCGTGCGCGATTTCCACTTGGCATAATATCCAATTGTGGAGCTGAAAATCAATATACATAAATTGTTTAGAAAAAACAATGCTATATTTATAAAACATTGCCTAATATAGGAGAATATAAGACATTGCTATAAAAGAATATATGTTTAAATGTCTTCCATTTAGTTAGGTGGGCCCAAGGGGAGGTAGAGCAGAGCCTTGATATAAACAAGGTCAGCTCTCGCCTCCTCCTTCAAATCGCAAACGCTACGGACGGGGAGCGCCTACTAGCTAGCTCCATTTCATTAATGGCGCTCTCCAGCCTCCTCCTGCCCTCCTCCTCCTCGGCCTCCACCGCCACCGACACCTCCGACCGCCGGCGCCAGCAGCACCACAGCAAGCGCAAGAAGAAGCCGCCTCCATCGCCTCTGCCGCAGTCGTTCTCCCCGGCGCCCATGAGGACGCCTCCGTCGCCCGCTCTCAGCGCCAGCCGCCGTGCCGCGTCCAAGAAGAGCCCCGCCTCAGCGTCCAAGATCGTCGCGGCCAAGAACGACCGTCTCCGGCAGAAGTCCAAGAAGTCTGTGGCAGCAGCCAAGCCGGTCAAGCGGGCGGCGTCGTCCTCGTGGGAGCAGCTGAAGAGCCTGCTGAGCTGCCGGAGCGCAACGGCGACGTCACGCGTGCACGACCCCGCCGCGCTGACGAGGACGGGCGGCGCCGGCGCGTGGAGCTCCTCGCTGTGCTCCATGCGCGACGTGGCCGTGGACGGCGCGTCCTCCGCCGCCTCCGTCGACCACCGCGACACCGCCCCGCTCAACCGCTCTTCCCGCCGCCATCACCGCGCAGGAGCCGCCGCCTCGTCCTCCGGCGGACACCCTTCCTCCCTGAGGGGCCTCTCCGGCTGCTACGAGTGCCGCGCCATCAACGTGGAGCCCGTGTCAAGGAGGTACCCCCGGCCGAGGGAGCTCTGCCCTTGCTCGCAGTGCGGCGAGGTGTTCACCAAGGCCGACAGCTTGGAGCAGCACCAGGCCGTTCGTCACGCCGGTATGCATATTGCTAACTAGTTCCGGGGAAATCCATTGAATTGCACCATCTTTGCAAATCTTTGGGAGAGATTTATTATTAAGTTGCGAAAATATGGCATATATTGATATCTGCAAATCTAGAAGATCGACAATATATATTAATACCGGGGTGCAAATCAAACAGTGATAGAGTATATATATATACCAGGGATAGCTAACATGATACTACTAGTGAGATGTCTAGAGATCCGTAATAATTAATTTATGCTTGGTCAATATGATGGGCTAATCATGGTTAAATGATGGCAGCATGGCACCCATTGGATCCATATCAAATGAGTACTTGTCTATTGCTAACCAAGTGCTTTAGTGGTTGGATTAGTTTATCGATTTTCTCCACACACATATCCTTGTTTGCCATGTGTGTGAGAGGAGACAAGAAGAAGAGGAAGATGCTGCCTGCTCATCAAAGCTAAACCCCTCCCGCTTTCTTCTCTTTTCCCCTTGTCTTTTGTGGTTTACAAGGAAGCTAGCAACCGTGTCTCGTGCACAAATCTCCACGCCACTAACAGCTGATTAAATATTTGAGTGATGAGTGATTGCAATAACAAATTCAGGGTATCTATCTATCTGTATCTTGCTTGCACTTGGTAAAGGTGGGCTACAATTGCTTACTGTTTAATCAATGATGGCATCTTTTAGGCAGGAGTAGGATAGTGCACATGAGTACATGACTGACTAGTAAACAATCACTTGACACCACACAGAATAGATTTATTAGCAGCTAATTACACTGTTGCAGAAGAAATCCTGCAAGATTAATGGGGTCCCATGCCACTGCCACAAAACAGACGACTAATCGAGCAGCTAATTACACTGTTACTGAAGAAATCCTGCACAATTATTGGGGTCCCATGCTTGTGGGTTTTATGTGTACCACTGCCACAGTAGCTGAAATTCAAAATGGTTGGTAGCACATTGGATTTGCATGCATATAATGGGATTTGGTTACCGGTCGAATTACCGTGGTTACCGTGGCCCGTAACCGGATTTCTCGGCCCCCTGGTAAATCAGTTTACGGGGCGAAAAATGCCGGACAGTTTGAATTTAGGCCGAATTCTTCCTCCCAAAATCTTATTCTAATTTTTTATTGTTTCAAGTTAATTTTACGGTAACCGAATGCTTGAATTGCATATTTCTACCGGTTTTCCTTGAGAGAGATAATGAATTGAAGAAATTAAGGTAAAATGCATGCATGATGCATGTACCTGTTGAAAGGGAAACATGAACATACTCGTACAATACAAACGGGACCAGCAGTCTGCCTCTCTTCGTGCTCTTGTCTCGTGAACACGATTAATGTGTCCACTGTTGCAGCTGAGTCATGTGTTGAATGTTGGGCGTACTGGTGTACTGTACCTTTTTGCTTAAGGTCCATGTACTGGTGTACTGTCGGTATACATACGTTTCATATGTTTAGGTCAATCAAAGTGTCCTGGGTCACAGGCCAGAACCACATTGCCTTAACACGGTGGCTTAGTTAAGTAGTTGTCGGCTTTCCAAAGATCTCAGTGCTTTTGATTGCACTGTCGGTGTGAGATCGATCATGCCTTGCACATGCATGCATGTGTATTGATGTTGTAATTCAAATACATTTTAAATTAATGGCTTTGGATAATAATAAGTAATTTGATCAATGTTTTCCGCTTCGATCTGATCCATGGCGTGCGTGCGTGCAGTGTCGGAGCTCGGGCCGGAGGACTCGGGGCGCAACATCGTGGAGATCATCTTCAAGTCGAGCTGGCAGAAGCGCGACCGCCCCATCTGCCAGATCGATCGCATCCTCAAGGTGCACAACCGCCCGCGCACCGTCGCGCGCTTCGAGGCCTACCGCGACGCCGTCCGCGCGCGATGCCGCGCCGCCACGCCCTCCTCCTCCGGCGGCGAAGGCACCGCCAGCCGCGCCGCCGCCGACGGCAACGAGCTGCTCCGATTCCATCCTGCCGGCCTCGCATGCGCTCTCGGCGCCGCCGGGTCCGCCTCCCTCTGCTCCTCCGCCGCGGCCGACGCACAAGAGGGCGCGGCCAAGGCGTGCGGCGTGTGCGCGGCGATCCGGCACGGGTTCGCGCCGTGGGCGGGCGCGCACCCGCTGGGCGTGCGCACCACGGCGAGCAGCGGCCGCGCGCACGACTGCGGGGCGGCGCAGGCGGCAGGGTGGCGGGCCATGCTGGTGTGCCGGGTGATCGCGGGGCAGGTCCGGCAGGACCAGGACGGCGGCGGCGAGCAGGAGGGGCCGTTCGACTCGGTGGCCGGCGAGGTGGACGCGGCGAGCAGCGCGTACGGGACCCTGGAGGAGCTCTTCGTCGCCAACCCGAGGGCCATCCTGCCGTGCTTCGTCGTCATCTACCGAGTCGACGCCGCGCAATGACACCAACTCTATGTCTCCGTACACTTGCTACGTTGATTTGTACTACCAGTGAGCGTGTTGATTGTCGGCTTGGATATATATATAGTTCTATGTGTGTACCAAGAAAAAGTACTTACCAAGTTAGGAAAATATTAATATGTGCTCACATTATTTTCATTGATTTTTACAGGTCCTCCTTTTCTATTAAAGGAACATACGTTCTTCTTACTAACAAATTCACACTTGAGCCAGTGGGATGATCATTTCTTCTAACTAATTAGCTAACAGCGTTCTATGGATCGAGTTCACACTACTGGAAACGGCTACATTCCTCGGTGTCGTCATGTCTTCCGAGTGCATTTTATTGGCCACTCGGTAAAAAGACAATGTTGCCGAGTGCCATGCATCAGGAATGGCGAACTGTGCCGACGGCCAGAATCTGTGCCGACGGCTATTTATCGGGGCCGTCGGCACAGGGGCATACGAGGATCAGCCGTCCACAAGGCCGTCGGCAAAGAAACGGCCGTCGGCACAGATGTTCTATCCCGACGGCACCCGTCGGGACACAGGAAGCCGTCGGCACAGAGGTTAAGGTGACGTCGACGGCAATCTTGTGCCGACGGCAGTCTCTACCATTTTTTTACATTTTTACCCTAATCTTCTTTTTTATGTATCTATTTATTACTCTCAATTAAGTTTAATATGTTTTATTCATATTCTATGTACATAGCTTCGCCGAATAGCGGTTTCCACCCACATAAAATAACGTCGCGAATAATTGTCTATACCGGAGCGTCGGAACCCCACCAAAACCTAGGTTGTTCCATACCATATGTATACAAGTGTGTTTTGTGTTTTAAATATCCAACAAGGCCGTGTGTTGCGTTTCGATAACAGGGTCGACACCTCGGTGCCGCATGCATGGGCTAGCATGTATCATAACATACCTTTTGGCTAACCTTACACAAGCAACCAAAAAAATTCATTTTGCTACCCCCTTTCGACAACTTTTCACATTGATATTAAACAAACCCTGCAAATTACATTGACAACATAAATTACACAGAGAAGAAAATATCGGTAGTAGCGAGAACACAACATAAATTCATCTAGCATCGACGCAGCCTCATGCATCACTCCTGCCTTTCGACGACGCAACACCCTTGCCTTTCGACGACGCAGCACCCTTGTCCTTCGACTACCTAAATTAACCATGCCCCTTTCAGAACCACATCGGATCGAAGTTGCCTACCTTCTCCAGTGGCCACTCTGACCGGCAAATCGGCAAATCATCGCGTGGTCGTGAGACGGCTAATCGGCCTTCGATCCACGGAGCGGCAAGACGTCTCTGATGATTTGCAACCGTCGGAACAAGTGTTGGGAATGTTGCTAATCATCAGAGATTCTTGCCGCTGCTTGGATCCGACCGAGGGAGGGTTCCCGGAACTGAAGGATTTCTAGATAGAACAAAACACACGGTTTCCCCGTCATACAGCCCAACGGTGGCTCGTGAGTGCCTGCATATCAAATGCACCGTTGGGCTGTATGACGGGAATCCGAATGATTTGCATTCGGTCGATGAACTGAAGGATTATGTAGATATATAGAACAGAACACACGGTTTCCCCTGCATACAGCCCAACGGTGGCTCGTGAGTGCCTGCATATCAAATGCACCGTTGGACGTATGCAGGGAATCCGAATGATTTGTATTCGGTCGATGAACTCTGACCGGCAAATCGGCAAATCATCGCGTGGTCGTGAGACGGCAAATCGGCCTTCGATCCACGGAGCGGCAAGACATCTCTGATGATTTGCAACCGTCCGAACAAGTGTTGGGGATGTTGCTAATCATCAGAGATCCTTGCCGCTCCTTGGATCCGGCCGATGGGAGGGTTCACCTTCAGCCTCCGCTCTAGAAACTCCTGCCTCTCTTATAGACCCGCCTCTCCGAGTGACTCCCTCCAGCTAGCCAATCAGGAACAAGCACACGGATTGTGTGTTTCCTTCGAGAGCTTGGGAGCCGTTGGATCAAGCGGTGTGTTTCTTTCGAGCGCTTGTGAGCCCTTGGATCAGGAAGAAGCACACGGATCGTGTGTTTCCTTCGTGCGCTTATGAGCCGTTGGATCAGCGGTGTGTTTCTTTCGAGCGCTTGTGAGACCTAGGATCAGGAAGAAGCACACAGATCGTGTGTTTCCTTCGAGAGCTTGGGAGCCGTTGGATCAAGCGGTGTGTTTCTTTCGAGCGTTTGTGAGCCCTTGGATCAGGAAGAAGCACACGGATCGTGTGTTTCCTTCGTGCGCTTGTGAGCCGTTGGATCAGCGGTGTGTTTCTTTCGAGCGTTTGTGATCCCTTGGATCAGGAAGAAGCACACGGATCGTGTGTTTCCTTCGTGCGCTTGTGAGCCGTTGGATCAGCGGTGTGTTTCTTTCGAGCGCTTGTGAGCCCTTGGATCAGGAAGAAGCACACGGATCGTTCCCGCCACCGTTTCCCGCCAAATGCCGCCACCGGTAGTTCTATAAAACCCCGTCGAAGGTAGGCATGGTACTCACTTGAGCGCAAGCATGGTGTGTATTGGTCCTTGCGAGAAGTGTGTGTCCGGGTTTCACATTTCCGCATCCGAGCATCTCGCCAGGCTTTCGAGCAATTTGAAGGTAGATGGTAGGGTAGTTCAAATTGAAGAAATTTTGCACACTGAGAGTCATCTTGCTTTGCTCGGGGCGAAGCTATGCCGCGATGGGTTTCCGTATAGGACCCCACTTCAAATTCGTGCAGAAATGCTCAGGCTTGCAGATAAGTTTGACAGGAAAGTTACGAATAGTCTGTTCTACCGAACTCAAGCTGACCGTGATTCGTACGGTCGTTCCTGTCTCTGGGTAGTTGACAGCGATGATGACGACGATTTCATGCCATCGTCAAAGGAAAGGAGGTTGAAGCACTGAGCAAGAAGGCTGAAGCTTCGTCCAAGGGCAAAGGCAAGAAGGCAGAATCTTCGTCAAAGGGCAAGGGTGGCAACACGGCGGATGGTGCAGGCTGCATCGATGGGAGATAGGTAGAGTCTTTGTTTTACTTGTGTTGTATCGTAATTTGAAGTGGTACCTTAATTTGTTCTATCCAGTATTTAGAACTAGTGAAGTTGTAACGTAGATCTCTAGTTGTATGTTTTCGGCAAGGCCGCAACCGAAAGTTGTATACAAGTGTGTTGTGTGTTTGAAATGTGCAATATCCTACTTTGGGTGTGACTTCAAGTGTGTTGTCAGTTTCTGCACTTAGAGGTGAAAACTCCCTTTCGTGCGAACCGGATGGAATCTTGTGTCGATTTGGGGTAGACTTTGGTTTCTGATGTTCCTATGGCCTAACCTAACACAACCAAGCAAAAAAGTCCACTGGCCTACCCCTTTCGACGCACGTCTATGGGGGTAGACGAAAACGTTAGGGTTTTTCCAGCGGATTCAGGGTTTCGCCGAAGCGGGGCCCCGGAGCGTCGGAACCCCACCGAAACCTAGGTTGTGCCATACCATATGTATACAAGTGTGTTGTGTGTTGTAAATGTCCAATAATCTACCCCGGTGTGTGACCGGCTTCACTTTCTCTCTACCAAGTGTGTGGACTTAGAGGTCATGTGCCTCACGAAGTGGTCGTGATACTGCTGATCCAACAGCTCACAATCCCTCAAAACAAACACACCCCTGATTGCCCAAAGACGTCTCTGATGATCTACAACCGTCCGGCAAAACATCTCTGATGATCTGCAACCGTTTGGAACGGTCGCAGGTCATCAGAGACGTCTTGCCGCTGGTTGCCCAAAGATGCCTCTCCGAGTGACGCTGGAATGTTTTGTGTGAGTGAGTGAGTGACGCTGGAATTCTGGGAGGGGGGCTATATATAGGGTACGTGTGTTGGGAATGTTGCTAATCATTAGAGATCCTTGCCGCTGCTTGGATCCAAACACCGCTGATCCAACGGCTCACAAGCGCTCGAAGGAAACACACGATCCGTGTGCTTCTTCCTGATTGGGCATACTACAGCTCACAAGCCCTGAAAAAAACACACACCGCTGATCCAACTGCTCACAAGCGCTCGAAAGAAACACACCGCTGATCTAACGGCTCACAAGCGCTCGAAGGAAACACACGATCCGTGTGCTTCTTCCTGATTGGGCATACTACAGCTCACAAGCCCTGAAAAGGAACACACACCGCTGATCCAACGGCTCACAAGCGCTCGAAAGAAACACACCGCTGATCCAACGGCTCACAAGCGCTCGAAAGAAACACACGATCCGTGTGCTTCTTCCTTATTGGTGGGATTCTCACTATATATATGTAGTCATGCATGGCCTCCATTGGCATAGCACATCTAAACTCATATCTGCAACCTCATCACTCTCCCATGACTTCCACCGTACCCACTCTAACCTACTCGGAGGCGGAGGCGCTTTGCGCCTCGAACTACCCCTGCCCACCCGGCTACAACGTCCCCGCCGGCTGGAGGCTGAGCACCGGAGGCGTGCCGGTCCCTCCTGTCCCTCAAGGTTTGGCGCGTCGGGCGGCCATCACGAACCACTACTACCTCGAGCTCACTCCGGAGCAGCGGATGGATTCCCGCTGGCAGCCAGACTATCGCCCAACTTGGGACGCCTTCTTCATCGAAAGGCGTGAGAAGGCGCTCGCCAGGTACGAGGAGGACCGTCCGCGTCCTTCGAACTTCAACGAGGCCGGCCGTCGGCTGTGGTGGGCCGGCCGGACTCTCAAGAGGGTCATGGACTACATCACGGCCGGCGATAACCCCCGCCTGCGCTACCCTCAATTACAGTCCAGGCGACAACCCCCGTCAACGACTACATCACGGCCGTCCGACGACAGCGACGACGACTACACCCACGAGTATTATAGGCCTAGGCAAGAGTATGACTAACCTGAGCCACATCATTGATTAGGACAAAATGGTTTGTTGTCATTCGTCTATGTACCCAAGTTTGTTGTCATTCGTCTATGTACCCAAGTTTGTTGTCATTCGTCTATGTACCCAAAGTTTGTTATCATTCGTATATGTACCCTTCACTTTCTCTCTAGTGAGTTCCTGCACTTAGAGGTGAAAACTCCCCTTTGGGGCGAACCGGAAGGAATCTTGTGTTGATTTGGGGTAGACTTTGGTTTCTCACCTTCCCATGGCCTAACCTAACACATCCAAGCAAAAAAGTCCACTGGCCTACCCCCTTTCGACGCACGTCTATGGGGGTAGACGAAAACGTTAGGGTTTTTCCAGCGGGGCTAGGGTTTCGCCGAAGCGGGGTCCCGGAGCGTCGGAACCACACCCAAGTTGGTTTGCTATGTTCACATGGCCTAACTTAGTTTTCATGAATAATTAACTTAGAAAATAATATTTGTTTTCCTTTAAAAATATAATCTAAAAAAAAACTAGAACCCTGTGCCGACGGTAAAACCGTCGGCATAGGTCCTAGCCTAGGTTATGTTTCTGGGCCCGCGCGCGGGAGGCTCATCTTCCCCAAATTTTTCCCCTGCTCTAAATTTTTCCCCTGCCGCGCTCCGCCGCCACCCATCCTCGCCGCCGTCCCAGTGCCCCCGACCCCGCCAGACCTCCTCCTGCTCCTCCGTACCTCCTAGCTCCGCAACCCCCCTCTGCTCATCGCCGTCCGCCGCCGCCGCTCGCTACCCGCATGCACACCTCCTAACCAGCTGCCGTGCCTCCCGCCTCCGCCGTCGCCAGACCTGCCGCTGCTCCTCCTCCCCTCGAAGCAGCGCACGGAGCAGCGGCCCGGCCGCGGCAGCAGCGGCAGTGTCGTGGATCCCGTCGGCTTCCTCGCCCCCGACCCGCCCCCGCCGCCTCCCCCGACGCGCACCGGCCGCCCCCGACCCGGCCACCGACCCCGCACGGCACAGGTACTACCTCCGGCCCGCCCTTCTCCTCCAGCTTCTTCTTACAAGTGTAGCTCTTGGTGCTTTTACTTTAGTTTCCTGATGTATTTTGAGCATCTTGAATATTAGGAGCTTGCTGGATGTGATAATTCAGCGTGTCAATAGGAAGAACCAATGTACCCAGGAGCAGTTAGTTAGGAGAATCAGGGAGGAGTGGTTAACTTGGGAGCAAGTTGCCGCTGGAGGGAGATATCATCCACCATGAGTAGTCAGTAGAGAGTGAGTGAGTGTGTGAGTTCTGCAGCCCCGTTTGTTTGCAAATGTGGGCTGTATTCTTGTAATTAAAACCCTCTCTACTATCAATATATGGTACGTTTTTGGCGTGCTCGCCAAAAAGATAATTCAACGTGTATTGCAATGGCAGGCCATGGAAGTTTAGGCGTGTCATGAATATTAGCACCTATTTTATAGCTTATTTTTCCTTTTCCAGTTAAACTAATTCTTAGGATTTAGCTTTTTTTTCATTGACGCTGGAGATGCTCAGATAAGAGTGATGTGCTCTTATTTCTATATATCTCCATCAAACTATAACTGATAAGTAGTTATTTGATATCCACTCATGTTGATGTATGCATATTGACAACATTTTTCTGTGGGCATTTCCCATTAAGTAGTTATTTGATAGCCACTCCTGGCTGCAAATATCGCTTGTTCTGAGAGTGCCAAGTAAGAGTTGTTTTTTATTTCTGACATCTGCCGTAGTAATGCTTATTAGTAAAACTTGAATAAGAATATGTGTATTGTGAAATCCTTGACTGTAGATATAGTAATAATATAAATAGAGTTAATGTATCTGAAAAGAAAAAGGAAAAAGGGATGTACAGATTTGCTGTTGGTTTGCATTGGGACATTGTCATGTTGATCTGACCGTCTTATATTGCTTCAATATTAATGTTGTCATACTTGTGTGCTAATATTTATTGTTTCTCAATGCAGTTGATTGAACAATATGAGTCAGGGCAAGGAAAGCGCAGCTACCTTGCTTAGTACGCTGAAGGCACAGAAGTCTAACCTTACACGGAGTGGACGACCTACCACCTCGCGTTACGCCGCGGACGAGGGTGCACGAGTAGGACGAGGTGGAGGACGAGGTGGAGGACGAGGTGGACGGCAAGGTGGAGGACGAGGTGGAGGGCGAGGTGGAGGAGGAGGTGGAGGAGACGTGGAGCACCCACCCTCCGCTTCTGGCGACGTGGATTCCGAGTTGCCCTCCGCTTCAGGCGACGTGGCTTCCCAGAACCAGCTGGAGCTGGAGGTGGAGGTGGAGGACGAGGTGGAGGTGGAGGACGAGGTGGAGGCGGCGCCGAAGCGGAAGAAGAGTCGTGGCGACGCAGGAGTCCCCGAGGAAAAATACTGGCCTAAGACCGAGGAGGCGAAAACCCTCATTGAGCCTCATGGCGTTGAGTAAGTGTACTAGTTTTGTAATTGTGAACATGAAATTTCATTTTGGTCATAACAATTTGGCATATGTACTAATGTTTACTTATTGTGCAGTTCATGGACATGGACAGGCCCTAAGATTCCACGCACTCCTGGGAGCTTGCTTGGAGCTCTGATTAGGAAATATTGGCCAGGCTTGTACACTACAGGGCCCGACGACGAGCTGAAGTTAGCCACGAAATGGGCGGACTATGAGGCTGCGCCGTCCCCACCGTTCGAGACAGCTGCTCACGCCGTGATCACCACTTTTTGGGTAACACATTTTTTTCGAATTCCGTTCATAGTTAATGACCCCACCGTGATAACTCATGACTCACAATTTTTTTATGCATGGTTGAAGCGGTTTTATCGTGTGCTGGACCAGCAAGCTGCGGATAGCACTTTGCATGCTCATTGTGTGAGGTTGACACGGCAGCAATTCTACAACCAAAAGTTTACATCCGCCAATGACTTTACGTATGAGAAGACGGGCAAGAGGGCCAAGAAGGCGGATAATGCCAAGAATGCAGCGGAGATGACAAAGGAGGAGTACATTTCGGTAAGTAAATTGTCAATGGAATTCTATATTGCTGCTAAGTTGCCATTGCATTTAGCTCTTCTTGAATTGCTTTTTCAGGTTATGCCCGACTGGGCCGACGGCAAAGAAGACGCATGGGATGCGTTGGTTAGGAGGTGGGTCGGGGAAGACGCGGATTTCGGCGCCGTGAGCCAGCGGAACAAGGCAAACCGAGGCTCCGAGGGAACACACAGTGCGGGAAACCGCAACCACTTCCTCTTTAAGGATAAGATGGTATATATATACATGGAACGACGTGCATTTATTTTTACCGCATGTTTCTACTTGGTATGAATAACATTTCTTTTCGTGATGCAGGACGCCGAAACTGGGACGGTAAGCTCCCACATCGGTGCGTGGAAGAAGATGAGGGAAAAGAAGCCCGATCCATCGAAGCCTCAGCCACAGGTTCCTGAGTACTACGGCAGAACCGAGGAGGCCGTGGACAGCTACTGCACGACGTTCCAGGGTTTTCACCCGGAGGTGGATGACCCCTTGAGCGAGGAGGTCGACGAGAGGTCGGTATATATATATATATACATGGAACAAAGTGCATTTATTTTCACCGCATGTTTCTACTTGGTATGAATAACAATTCTTTTCGCGATGCAGGGTGGTGGTCCTCTCGGGGCACGGAAGGCCGCATGGCCGTAATCGCACTCTTAATAAGGTGGTTAGGCCTGCCATGACCTTCACGCAGGCAAAAGCTACTCTCCCTGACAACAGCCCACTGATCCCGCCTCGTCCACAGCCTCGTCGATCCACTCCCATCGATGTAAGTTTTTTTGCATCCTCTTTCCGACATTCATTCTTGCATGGCTAAGTTGACAAGATTCATTCTTTTCAAAATTGTAGCCCGATTTTGAGGAAGCCTACGCTGCCGCTCATGCGGAGTATGAGGTGGCCTTTGCCAAGTGGGAGGAGATGAATAAGCCTTGGACCGAGTATCAAAAGTTGTTCCGAGCTGTAAGTTTTAACCTTTACTTTTGTCAAATATGACAAGTCCCACTTCCCTAGTTTGAACCTTTATTTTTGCAACACCTGACATCTAAACTATCTTGCAGTCGGTGCTGAACTTTTTCACCACTGGAGTGCGGGTAGCCCCTCCTATGGACGAGCCTCCGGAGCCGGGTACGACTCCACGGATGCCATCGAGGGACGTGTTCGCTCTCTCCTACTACAGAAGAACCCCGGTAAGTTTGATCCCAAACCACTGGTTACTGCTTTCCTTTGCCTCGCAGTTGCTAACTCTTGCTCAAACATGTAGGAAACGGGATGCTCGTCGGAGGACCCACACATTGATCCTTCTGCTTCTCCTAGTTCCTCGACGGGTTCGCCTCGCATCACACCGGTACATAGCGGTGGTCCTTCTCCCGGTGCTTCAGCTTCTCCTGGTGCTTCTCCTACTTCCGGTGCTTCTGCTGCGGCGATCCGACGCTCACCTATTATGAGCCGGGGAGATATGGGGTTCACCCCGTCGCCGTCGCCGCAATAGATGTAGGGATTTGGGCGTCTAGACATGTATCTACTTGATGATGGTCCTATGTGTGTATATACTTGATGATATAGCATTTTGCTTGATGATATATGGAGGAGCCATTGTGTGATCTTATTTGTTGTGAATTTGTCATTATTTTTGTTTATTTTTTCTGCAAAAAACGAGCTGCGCTGGATAAAAAAATCTGGGCACACCTGTGCCGACGGCACTGCCGTCGGCACAGACCCCTTGAATTGACCAAATGGTCACACCTGTGCCGACGGCACAGCCGTCGGCACAGGCCATCCCTGGAGCGCCCAGCTGCCTCCACGTGGCAACTATGTGCCGACGGCTTGGCCGTCGGCACAGGCCCCTCCACCTCGCCCGGCCAATGTGGGCCCCACCCGTCGCTGTGCCGACAAACTAGGTGCCGACGGTGCGCCTCTGGCCGTCGGGAAAAGCTGTGCCGACGGTGTATAGCTGTGCCGACGGCCAGATGGCCTGTGCCGACCACCCTGTGCCGACGGTGGCCGTCGGCATAGGTGTGTGCCGACGGCATTGGGACCTTTGCCGACGGGCTGCGGCCGTCGGCACAGGTGGCCATTCCTGTAGTGATGACAAAAGACTTGGCGACAAAACAAAATACTTGGCATATACTCGATTTGGCGTGTGTTTTTTTTGGGCAGGCACTAGGCAAACCAAAAACATGTGTATCTAATTTAACAGATGGTTTATAATTTTAGTTTACTTTCTTGAAATAAAACAAATATTTACACATTCCTAGAGTTCTTTAATAGGGAAATGAATTAATATCTAAAACTTGTCAGGAATTCAAAAAAAATGACATGGTGTCAAATTTTGGGTATATAGCCTTAGAATAAACAGGAAAATTCAAAAAAAGTTAAATGGTATTTATGACAAATTAAATAATTTTGACTAATTTCTCCAAAGTAAATCAATTTGAACTACAAGTTTGCGATTGTTTGCTCCTAAAATTCTTATAAAACATTTTAAAGTGCTCAGTTAGAACTCTATGAAATAGCCAAAGAGGGTTTTAAATATTAGGTCCCTATCAATAAAAAGTTTTGACCACACTTAAAGAAAATCAAATAAAATGTGACACAATACAATCATTTGGCATGGAGCAAATAATTAATATGAAAATTGTCATATTTTGAAAAAAAAACTTTCACAAAATAGATTATCATGTATGAACATTCATGATTTTCAAACCAAATGATCATGATCATTCCCATATCGATGACATGGTTCATAATAATGTGACCACATTGGGAACAAAGGTGCATCTAGCCATGGAAAATAATAGTGGCGAAAGGAGTTTCCAACTTTTTCCCACAATTTGTCTGACAAGTGCAACGAATGTGGTTTCGATGATACCTCTACAATTTCCACACATAGTAGATCATACTGAATATTTGAATGGAGAATTCACGAGTAATAATAATATTCTCTCTTTCTAGCTACTTACACCCATTTAAATGAGTTCCACTCATTTCTCCAAAGTAACTCAGATCTGAACTACAAGTGTATGATAGTTTTTACTAAAATTTACCAAAAATAATTTTAGATTATCCAGATAGTATCCTGTGCAATATCCATAGATGGCGACACAAGATTCAGTCTCTTCTGATGAATAGGTTTGCCATAATTTTGACCTAATTCCGAAAACAAAACTAAAAAAAATGTAAGGTCCAGTGGGGGTTGTTGTTGTTGGATTTGTGTGTTTCCACATAAATGTTTGAGCCGTTAGTTTGTATGTATGCTAGGCTCTGGTGGTTGTGGTGCATTTTCATGTTGTTCGGCCAGCTGTCTATAGGGTGCGCGATCCACATTCTTGATATGATGGACACGTGTGCAGTTTTCGAAATGCAACCTTTGGCATATAGTTCTTTTAAGTGTACTTGTTGCATTAAGAAATTGCAAATGGAATTTTTACATATATTATAAAATAACTTCACGAAATAGGCTATCATGTATGATCATTCATGATTTTCATTCCAAATGAGCATGGTCATGAAATATCCATGGCATAGGTCAACATAATGTGACAATATTGGGCACCAAATGCATCTTCCCATAACAATTAACAAACAATAATGCCAAAAGTAATTTGCAATCTTCTGTGTCGAGGTGTGCCCTCGTCAATTCCCATGGTTGCTATACCTAGGGTTGATTGTGTGGTAGAGAACGTGTAGTATTGGTAGAATCGACGGCTGACAAGCTGGATTTACCCAGGTTCACGGCCCTCGAGTGAGGTAAAACCCCTACTTCCTGCTTGTCTGTGTTTATGGTATGAATATGAAGGTTACAAGGGTTCGACGAGCTGCTGATCTCGTCAAGGTTTTGGTGGCTATGGATTCCTCTGCCCTGATCGATCACCCTCCCAGCCTTTATATAGGAGGCTGGGTCTCGGGAAACATAACCGACCAAGGTTACATGTATGGAAAGTCTTAACCGACTAAACTTGATCTAACTTGGAAAACACTCTTCGTCTCAGGCCTTCCTTCGTGGGCTTCGATTAATCTTTGGGCTTCTTTGATCACTACGTGCACCAGGTACCCTTAAGCTGGGGTACCCGCAGAGTATAACCTCGTCATTAGCCCCCGAGTACTTGCTTGACTCGAAGAATCGAGCATGTGCTCCCTTCATCGTGCACGTCCCAGCCTTTGCTTTCATATCCTGATCCGATGTAGTCCTTCTACTCTTAATTGTTTCGATTGTATGCGTATGTGAACCAAGGGATATTAACATAGTAGGCCTGACTCACTCGAATATCGAGCTCAGTTAACTGCTTACTTGAGCAAAAACCTTACTAGTCTTCAGTCAGACTCGAGTCCCTGGACTCGAGCCTGGAACGCAGTCGAAAGATTTTGCCTAGGGATATTGACATAGTAGGCCTGATTCACTCGAAAATCGAGCTCAGTTAACCGCACATTTGGGCGAAACCATACTAGCCTTCAATCAGGTTCGAGTCCCCGGACTCGAAGCTGGAACACTTTTGAAACTTTTGCCTAGGGATATTGACATAGTAGGCCTGATTCACTCGAAAATCGAGCTCAGTTAACCGCACATTTGGGCGAAACCATACTAGCCTTCAATCAGGTTCGAGTCCCCGGACTCGAAGCTGGAACATACTGGACAGACTCGACTCAGGCCGTTGTAGGTCTTACTGATTCGTTCTGCAGTTTAACTTTTGATACCTAACGCGTCCGTCAGGATTTTCATCATGTCTGTTGACACGGAAAATTTCAAGGGAAAACACTGTTGGAGCGTCCCTCGGCCCATCTCGATTGCTCGGCGGGTCTTACCTTTGCATTTGCGTATGCAGCATCCGAAACATCTGCGATTGGCATAGTCCGGGAATTTATGAAGTTTGATTCTTTGATTTGTGAAGTACTTAATGCATTTTAATCGAGTCTGTAGTCGAGTGAATTTTCTTACCTTGTTTTGAAATCTATGGGAGCGCGTCAGCGCTCCCATGGGAGTAGCCCCCGAGATTATGCTTTATTTCGTTTGAAGTAGAGGATAATCTCAATAATTTTGCTCCTTTTTGACAATCGCAAGAAATTTTTGATATGCTCCCATGGGAGTACCTTTGCTAGTCGAATCCTTTGTCGATTGTAGTCTCGAACCACCACTCGAATGTGGACGTTGTCTCTGCCCCTGACGTCATTCGTGACGTCTTAGGCGTGCGCTCGCTGTTTTGACAAGATGTGTCTGTGTGGGCCCAATGTTCAGAGTTTTGACCGCAGAAGACGCCGTTTCAGCTTTGATTTGACCGGACGTGGCGTATTTTTCGCCGCGCCATCATAACCTCCTAGGGTTTTGTGCGTAGTGGGCGACGTGGGATGCGACGGTTGCTCTCTGCGCTCGCCACGTGTACGGCCAGATACTATGCACATTTGGACGGACGGTTATGATGAAGTTTTGCGTTGTGCGGTAAGTAGCAGTTTTTGCGCAAGATTTTGATTTACTTGCCATTCATTTCCTCTGTTCCTCTTCTTCCTTGCGCACCGCACACCATTGCTCTGCCTCCCAAGCTCCTTGCTTTTTGCTCCTTGTGCGATGGCGCCAAAGAAGATCAAGCGTGCCGCTGCAACTGTCCCCGCCACCGATCCAGCGGACAAGGGGAAGGATGCGGCCATGGCGAGTGAGCCTGCCGATGCGCTTTTGAAGATCCCCGGTGACTGGACGAGATCCAGTGTAACCGAGGACACCCTTTCTGAGTACCGTCAGAAGGGTTGGCTGCCGCCAGCTGACCAGCTGGCCGCACGTGCTCCAGGTCTGGAGGTACGCCCTGACCCTCGCGACGGCGAGCGCGTCTGCTTCGCGGAATTCCTCCCCCGCGGGTTCTCTTTCCCTTTGCATGATTTTGTGCGAGGGCTACTGTACGCCTATGGCTTGCAGATTCATGATCTTACTCCCAACAGCATTATGCATATCGCCTGCTTCATGGTGCTATGCGAGTGTTTCTTGGGGGTGTCCCCCAGCTGGGCATTGTGGAAGCATATCTTCAAGGTGCGCCACAATTGCCGGGGTAAACGCCCTTGCCCGGTGGGTGGATTTCAAGTCCAAGTGCGAAGCGATTCGCATTACTTTAGCTTGAAGACAGTCGATTCTGCCCAAGGCTGGCGGACCAAATGGTTCTATGTGCCAGTCGACCAGGTGGTGCTCCCGGCTTTTTCGATTGAGAATTCTCCGAAGAAAACGGTGGCCTGGGATCACCCTATCTCTCCTGCTGAAGCCAAAGAAGCCACCCCTTTGCTGAATGAGATTGGCAAGTTGCTGAAGACTGTTTCTGGTATTCAGTTGATCAGCACTTATTTGAAGATGCGAGTGTGGCCCATGCGCCTTCGTGCCCACCCGATGTGGCAGTATGAGGGTCCACTCGACAGCATCAGGATGAGTACCACCGAGTTGACGCAGAAGGAGCTCAGTGCTCAGGTGAAGAAGATCACGAGCATCAAAGCTTCCGCAAAAATCGACTTCAACTTCCCGCACGTCCCCTACGGGCCAGAGAAGGCCTTACCCGCAGTGAGTGATTCTTTTTGCCGTTTTTATGCCTCACCATCTGCCTTTGCATCCTTTTTGCTTTCGTTCTTATGATTATGAATTGTGCTTGTTACATAGGGTCACTCGACTGCCACCTCTCTCCCTCCTCTACCCGAAGCCGGGCCTACTTTGGAGACGGCAATACAGGAGGAAACCAAGCTGCCCATTGCTGACCCTGCTTCTGCCCACTCGACCCCTCAGGATAATCCCGAAGAAGAAACAGGGGAAGAGGTGGAACAGGTTGTGGCGGATGCTTCAGACGAATCAGATGCTGAGCAGGGTCCTCGCAAGCCTAAGCGCCAGCGTTTGGTTCTTCCGGAGTCTTCGAGTACAGAGGATGAGCAGGGGATACCGGTAATTCGGGTATCCCTTCTCCTGCTAAAAGCCATCCTCTGACTGTCTCCCCTCTGGCTTCTCGTCCTCCTGCAATTCGAGTAACACCTCTCGACTGGGTGTTTTCTCCCTTGGTGACGAACCTGATTCCGATGAAGAAGATGAGCCAAGGTTTGCTTTATGGTCTATTCCTTTATTTGTGGCCGCGCCTTTATGGTTTTTGTTTTTTGATTGGATGTATTTTTGCTTTATGATACCAGTGGCAAATCGCCATCTCCACCTCCAGTCGCGGATACGTCGATTGTGGCGCAGCCATCCATCCCTCCAGAAGCAGCACAAGGCACTATTCTTGAAGCGGCCAAGGACGCAACTGAGTGATGGCTGCTGATTTGAACAAGGAGAAAGCTGCCCCAACTGCGGATGCCGTGGCTTCCTCCAAGCCTGCCTCTTGGACTGATCACGTGAGTGCTTCTGTCCTACTTATACTCGAAAATTTTGTTTCTTCTGCACGCGATGATAACATGCATACTCTGTTTCAGCCTATGTATGCCGCCATGGCCCCTTGGGTTCAGGCCTTTGTTCGGGTGGAGCAAGAGAGGGACTCCCTGCAGTCAACTTCGACTGAGCTTGCGCGTAAGCGTTTTTTGCTAAAACTATTCCCTTCTTTTGAAGTTATGACATTAATCGGGAATGTTTGTGAACTCCACAGAAGATAAAAATCTGCTGAGGAGCGTGTGGGGGACCTGGAGAAACAGTGAAGGACTTGCAGACCCAGCTCTCTACCCAGCAATCTGAATCGAAGAAAGCACTTGCTGATGCTCAGGACGCCACCACTCGCCGCGATAAGGAGCTTACTGCACGTCTGTCGAGTATAGCCCGTGCTGCCAAAGGTGAATGCACTGTCTTTGTGAGTAGTAGCTCTTTGGCCATTTTAGTAGCTTTTGCTCATGGCTTCTGCTTTCTGAATTTTGAAGGTTCCGAAGGCGCCTCTACTTCCACTAAGCCATCGAGTGACTCATTGTCACTCGATGATGCAATCATGGAACTCGAGTCTGTGCTGTCCAAGACCAAAGGCGATCTGGCTACCGTGACCAGTACCCTTAGCAATTTGCACGCGGGGATGTGTCCTACAGCCGCGCTCCTTCGACTGCTGAAGGACTTGTTGCAGCTTTTGGCGAAAGATCGTCGATTGTGGCGGATTTTGCCCGCGAACTCACGGTACGCGGCTCGGAGTACACCCTCAGGCTTTTGTTAGGCAATGGTGTAGAGGCCGATTTCGACAGTGCTTTATCGGACTACCCGAAAAAGCCTGATGGAAGGCCGCTATCATTCAGGGGTGTAACCGAGCCAGCTACGCGACTGAGCGAAATCTGCGTCCAGACTATGGAACGCCGAGCTGAAGCTGTTAGGGCTCAGTCGCGTAAAAGTAGGGCAGAATCCATCTCGCAGGCCTAGGAACTCTTTACTCTGTAATTTGATTACTCGAACTTGGCATGTATGCTTTTGCTACTTATGTTTATGCTAGTATATACTTTTGGGTGCTTTTGCTTGAATGAAATTTGCTGAATCACCTGAATTTTGCAACTTCGTGTGGGCTTCTGAATGTTGCGTTTTATGAACCAGCCACAAGAATGCGAGTCTGGTGGACCTTCTCCATCTCGTGACTCGAACATCTGGCCAAGCAAGGAATGATACGAGGGCACTCGCTCTTGCGAAGAATCGAGTGAGTGAACTAGAGCAAGAACTCAAAGTACTCGAGCTGAGTGGAGCTGCTGCGTTCCAAGCCAGTTTTGCTACCCACGCGAGGATTATGTTCTTGGCGAGATGGACAACATAAACAGGCAACTCGAGAGTGAGTTTATGATACCATTTTTGCTAAAAGTTTATTTGCGTTATGCTTGGACCAGTAACTTTGGCCTTTTGCAGGTTTTGTGCCTGATGCCAGCAGGAAGATAGGAGGGTCAATCGACTCCTCGATAATGTTGTTGAGGTACCAACTACTGGCAGGCAGCATTTTTATTTGGACAAGGTGCACGCTCGCACTCTTGTTACTTTGAAGGATCGAGTATGGCGAAACGCCCAAGTGCTCGAGATGTGCAGGCGTATCTTCACTCGCCTAAATTGCGCGCTCTTTCCGTCAGGGCCTCAGCCTCAAGGGTTGTTTCCTTTGATTGATATCTTTCGAGTGACGACTCAGTCAAAGAATCTTTGATGCAGCTTGCTATTCTTGGGTCCAATGCCACTATGGCTTACATCCGCAGCCGTAAGCCAAATTTTGCGATTCGACCTCCTGCAATTGGCACACTTGTCCCAATCACATTTGATCGAGACACGCTCTGCTGCTGAGGAATTCATCGATTGCTGCAAGGAGCAGCTTTTTGGTCCTGTACTGGATATAAAGGATGAGCCAGATTCTTAACTTGTAAACTTTTTGTGTGATCGGGGCATTCTCCGAATGTAAATATGTACTCTTGTATTTGTGGCGAAATATTTATATGCGTATATTTGTGACAGCCCCCGAGTCTATCGAGTGGATTTTTGAGTTTTTCTCGACCCAGCCCCGAGTATATCGAGTGGGGTTTTTGAGTTTTTATGCTTGACCCAGCCCCGAGTATATCGAGTGGGGTTTTTGATTTTTCTTTTCAGCCCCGAGTATATCGAGTGGGGTTTTTGAATTTTTCTTTTCAGCCCTCGAGTATATCGAGTAGGGTTTTTGAGTTTTTATGCTTGACCCAGCCCCCGAGTATATCGAGTGGGGTTTTTGAGGTTTTATGCTTGACCCAGCCCCCGAGTATATCGAGTGGGGTTTTTGAGTTTTTATGCTTGAACTCCCGAGTGTTTGAGTGGGGTAAACAATAAAAGGCATATATGAGAAATATGGAGGAACATGTATCTTTATTCGAAATATGTGTTCGACCAGCAAGCCGCCTCATTAAAAACCTTCCAGTCCCCTTAGGTACCCTGTTAAGGGAAAAGAGTGCGTCTGAAACCTGCTGGTTCTTCCGACATTATGCGCTATTACATATCTATGCATAGAACTCACGCAGATGCGCCCCTCTATGTATTAGCGTGACTTGACACATGGTGACCGTCTTTGAAGGCTCAGTCGGGTGCCCCTTGTACTTCATCGCGTCGTTGATGGCCTTGAGCCCTCTGTCGATTGCCATCTTCTTGCTTTCTGGTAGAGGTGTATGGCCATTGGAGACCTCAAGCTCGGCGAGTGATTGCTCCATCCCATACATCTCTGAGATTTTGCTGAAGTCACGGTCACATGAATCTGACCTTTGAAAGTTCCCGTTGATCGTGATGACTCCTTTTGGTCCTGGCATTTTGAGCTTGAGGTAGGCGTAGTGTGGGACGGCCATGAATCGAGCGAAAGTGGGGCGCCCAAGTATTGCATGGTATTGTGACTTCCAATCGACCACTTCGAACTCAATCGACTCGGTTCTGAAGTGAGTAGGATCTCCAAACGTAACATCGAGTTGTATGGTGCCTTCTGGGAGCACTGCTTTGCCTGGGACGATACCGTGGAAGGTACTTGTGGACTTTGGCAGATTTTCGACTGATTTGTTCATTCTGCGTAGCGTATCTGCAAAGATTATGTTGAGGCCGCTACCTCCGTCCATGAAGACCTTGGTCATGGCGTAGCCTCCGATTTGGGCGTCGAGTACCAAGGCTGCATGCCCCGGTCGATATACTGCGGGTGGATGGTCCTCTCGATTGAAGACAATCGGAGTTTCTGATCCTTTCAAAAAATCTGTGATAGCTGGGGGTGCCATGACTGCCATATTGACGTGTCGAGTGTGTAATTTTTGCTCTCTATTGGAGGGACGTCCTCGCTGGATCATGTTCATCTGCCCGCGAGTTACGGGATATTTTTGTTCATCTCCTTGCTGCATCTGGTGCACGGCTGCTGCCATTTGTGTTCCCGTAACGGGTTGTGCTGGCACCATGTACACTGGCGTCGGTTGCGCTGGTGTTGCTGAATGAGATTGGCAAGTTGCTAAAGACTGTTTCTGGTATTCAGTTGATCAGCACTTATTTGAAGATGCGAGTGTGGCCCATGCGCCTTCGTGCCCACCCGATGTGGCAGTATGAGGGCCCACTCGACAGCATCAGGATGAGTACCGCCGAGTTGACGCAGAAGGAGCTCAGTGCTCAGGTGAAGAAGATCACGAGCATCAAAGCTTCCACAAAAATCGACTTCAACTTCCCGCACGTCCCCTACGGGCCAGAGAAGGCCTTACCCGCAGTAGTGATTCTTTTTGCCGTTTTTGTGCTTCACCATCTGCCTTTGCATCCTTTTTGCTTTCGTTCTTATGATTATGAATTGTGCTTGTTACATAGGGTCACTCGACTGCCACTGCTCTCCCTCCTCTACCCGAAGCCGGGCCTACTTTGGAGACGGCAATACAGGAGGAAACCAAGCTGCCCATTGCTGACCCTGCTTCTGCCCACTCGACCCCTCAGGATAATCCCGAAGAAGAGACAGGGGAACAGGTGGAACAGGTTGTGGCGATGCTTCAGACGAATCAGATGCTGAGCAGGGTCCTCGCAAGCCTAAGCGCCACGTTTGGTTCTTCCGGAGTCTTCGAGTACGGAGGATGAGCAGGGGGATACCGGTAATTCGGGTATCCCTTCTCCTGCTAAAAGCCATCCTCTGACTGTCTCCCCTCCGGCTTCTCGTCCTCCTGCAATTTCGAGTAACACCTCTCGATTGGGTGTTTTCTCCCTTGGTGACGAACCTGATTCCGATGAAGAATATGAGCCAAGGTTTGCTTTATGGCCTACTCCTTTATTTGTGGCCGCTCCTTTATGGTTTTTGTTTTTTGATTGGATGTATTTTTGCTTTATGATACCAGTGGCAAATCACCATCTCCACCTCCAGTTGCGGATACGTCGATTGTGGCGCAGCCATCCATCCCTCCAGAAGCAGCACAAGGCACTATTCTTGAAGCGGCCAAGGACACAACTGAGTTGATGGCTGCTGAGTTGAACAAGGAGAAAACTGCCCCAACTGCAGATGCCGTGGCTGCTTCCTCCAAGCCTGCCTCTTGGACTGATCACGTGAGTGCTTCTGTCCTATTTATACTCGAAAATTTTGTTTCTTCTGCACGCGATAATAACATGCATACTCTGTTTCAGCCTATGTATGCCGCCATGGCCCTTGGGTGCAGGCCTTTGTTCGGGTGGAGCAAGAGAGGGACTCCCTGCAGTCAACTTCGACTGAGCTTGCGCGTAAGCGTTTTTTGCTAAAACTATTCCCTTCTTTTGAAGTTATGACATTAATCGGGAATGTTTGTGAGCTCCACAGAAGATAAAAATCTGCTGAGGAGCGTGTGGGGGACCTGGAGAAACAAGTGAAGGACTTGCAGACCCAGCTCTTACTCAGCAATCTGAATCGAAGAAAGCACTTGCTGATGCTCAGGATGCCACCACTCGCCGTGATAAGGAGCTTACTGCACGTCTGTCGAATATAGCCCGTGCTGCCAAAGGTGAATGCACTGTCTTTGAGTAGTAGCGCTTTGGCCATTTGAGTTACTTTTGCTCATGGCTTCTGCTTTCTGAATTTTAAAGGTTCCGAAGGCGCCTCTACTTCCACTAAACCATCGAGTGACTCAATGTCACTCGATGATGCAATCATGGAACTCGAGTCTGCGCTGTCCAAGACCAAAGGCGATCTGGCTACCGTGACCAGTAATCTTGCAATTTGCACGCGGGGATGTGTCCTACAGCCGGCGCTCCTTCGACTGCTGAAGGACTTGTTGCAGCTTTTGGCGAAGGATCGTCAATTGTGGCGGATTTTGCCCGCGAACTCACGGTACGCGGCTCGGAGTACACCATCAGGCTTTTGCTAGGCAATGGTGTAGAGGCCGATTTCGACGGTGCTTTATCGGACTACCCGAAAAAGCCTGATGGAAGGCCACTATCATTCAGGGGTGTAACCGAGCCAGCTACGCGACTGAGCGAAATCTGCGTCCAGACTATGGAACGCCGAGCTGAAGCTGTTAGGGCTCAATCGCGTAAAAATAGGGCAGAATCCATCTCACAGGCCTAGGAACTCTTTATTCTGTAATTTGATTACTCGAACTTGGCATGTATGCTTTTGCTAATTATGTTTATGCTAGTATATACTTTTCGGTGCTTTTGCTTGAATGAAATTTGCTGAATCTCCTGAATTTTGCAACTTCGTGTGGGCTTCTGAATGTTGCGTTTTATGAACCAGCTACAAGAATGCAAGTCTGGTGGACCTTCTCCATCTCGAGTGACGACTCGAACATCTGGCCAAGCAAGGAATGATACGAAGGCACTCGCTCTTGCGAAGAATCGAGTGAGTAAACTAGAGCAAGAACTCAAGAGTACTCGAGCTGAACTGGAGCTTCTGCGTTCCAAGCCTAGTTTGGCTACCCAGCGCGAGGATTATGTTCTTGGCGAGATGGATAACATAAACAGGCAACTCGAGAGTGAGTTTATGATACCCCTTTTTGCTAAAAAGGCTGTATATTATGCGTTATGCCTTGTACCAGTAACTTTGGCCTTTTGCAGGTTTTGTGCCTGATTTCCAGCAGGAAGATAGGAGGGTCAATCGACTCCTTGATAATGTTGTTGAGGTACCAACCACTGGCAGGCAGCATTTTTATTTGGACAAGGTGCACGCTCGCACTCTTGTTACTTTGCAGGATCGAGTATGGCGAAACGCCCAAGTACTCGAGATGTGCAGGCGTATCTTCACTCGCCTAAATTGCGCGCTCTTTCCGTCAGGGCCTCAGCCTCAAGGGTTGTTTCCTTTGATTGATATCTTTCGAGTAACGAACTCAGTCAAAGAATCTTTACTGCAGCTTGCGATTCGTGGGTCCAATGCCACTCACTGGCTTACATCCGCAGCCGTAAGCCAAATTTTGCGATTCGACCTCCTGCAATTGGCACACTTGTGCCCCAATTACATTTGATCGAGACACGCTCTGCTGCTGAGGAATTCATCGATTGCTGCAAGGAGCAGCTTTTTGGTCCTATACTGGATATAAAGGATGAGCCAGATTCTTAACTTGTAAACTTTTTGTGTGATCGGGGTATTCTCTGAATGTAAATATGTACTCTTGTATTTGTGGCGAAATATTTATATGCGTATATTTGTGACAGCCCCCGAGTCTATCGAGTGGATTTTTGGGTTTTGATGCTCGACCCAGCCCCGAGTATATCGAGTGGGGTTTTTGAGTTTTTATGCTTGACCCAGCCCCCGAGTATATCGAGTGGGGTTTTTGAATTTTTCTTTTCAGCCCTCGAGTATATCGAGTGGGGTTTTTGAATTTTTCTTTTCAGCCCTCGAGTATATCGAGTAGGGTTTTTGAGTTTTTATGCTTGACCCAGCCCCCGAGTATATCGAGTGGGGTTTTTGAGGTTTTATGCTTGACCCAGCCCCCGAGTATATCGAGTGGGGTTTTTGAGTTTTTATGCTTGAACTCCCGAGTGTTTGAGTGGGGTAAACAATAAAGGCATATATGAGAAATATGGAGGAACATGTATCTTTATTCGAAATATGTGTTCGACTAGCAAGCCGCCTCATTAAAAACCTTCCAGTCCCCTTAGGTACCCTGGTAAGGGAAAAGAGTGCGTCTGAAACCTGCTGGTTCTTCCGACATTATGCGCTATTACATATCTATGCATAGAACTCACGCAGATGCGCCCCTCTATGTATTAGCGTGACTTGACACAATGTTGACCGTCTTTGAAGGCTCAGTCGGGTGCCCCTTGTACTTCATCGCGTCGTTGATGGCCTTGAGCCCTCTGTCGATTGCCATCTTCTTGCTTTCTGGTAGAGGTGTATGGCCATTGGAGACCTCAAGCTCGGCGAGTGATTGCTCCATCCCATACATCTCTGAGATTTTGCTGAAGTCACGGTCACATGAATCTGACCTTTGAAAGTTCCCGTTGATCGTGATGACTCCTTTTGGTCCTGGCATTTTGAGCTTGAGGTAGGCGTAGTGTGGGACGGCCATGAATCGAGCGAAAGTGGGGCGCCCAAGTATTGCATGGTATTGTGACTTCCAATCGACCACTTCGAACTCAATCGACTCGGTTCTGAAGTGAGTAGGATCTCCAAACGTAACATCGAGTTGTATGGTGCCTTCTGGGAGCACTGCTTTGCCTGGGACGATACCGTGGAAGGTACTTGTGGACTTTGGCAGATTTTCGACTGATTTGTTCATTCTGCGTAGCGTATCTGCAAAGATTATGTTGAGGCCGCTACCTCCGTCCATGAAGACCTTGGTCATGGCGTAGCCTCCGATTTGGGCGTCGAGTACCAAGGCTGCATGCCCCGGTCGATATACTGCGGTGGATGGTCCTCTCGATTGAAGACAATCGGAGTTTCTGATCCTTTCAAAAAATCTGTGATAGCTGGGGGTGCCATGACTGCCATATTGACGTGTCGAGTGTGTAATTTTTGCTCTCTATTGGAGGGACGTCCTCGCTGGATCATGTTCATCTGCCCGCGAGTTACGGGATATTTTTGTTCATCTCCTTGCTGCATCTGGTGCACGGCTGCTGCCATTTGTGTTCCCGTAACGGGTTGTGCTGGCACCATGTACACTGGCGTCGGTTGCGCTGGTGTTGGTGCAGTATACACCTGAGTAGGCTGTGTTTGCGGTGGTATGGAATATACCTGTGCTTGTTGTACTTGTTGCGGTGCTGGATATGCCTGAACAGGCTGTGCTTGTGATGTCGTCGATGGAGTCTGCACTAGTTGAGGAGGTGCACGTCCATCTCTTTGCAGTCGCAGTATATGTCCAATCGCAAGTTGATCGAATTCCCTGCAATTTCTCAGCGAGTGGTTAGAGCGAAGCTTACCATCGTCCCCTTTATAAAGATGGAATCTGCAATAATCGTCCATCCTTTCTTCGATTGAGCGCTCAGGATCTTTGTCTGCTCGCCTGCGCCACTCTGGCCTTCTGTAGCTATCGCGGTCGTCGCGTCTGTGGTCTCGACTGTCATGTCGATCGTCTGTGCGATGGTATCGATTACCTCGGCGGTCGTCTGTATGATGATCTCGATTATCACGATGATCGTCAGGTCGTCTGTCAGTCTGGTCGCGGCTGTCCCTTGACTGGACAAAGCCTGCTGCGATGAAGTTTGGATGGTCATCGTCGTGATAACGATTCTTGCGTTTGCGCCTTCGATCATCTCTGTAGCTATCTCTGCGGTCTCGACTACCACCCTCGTGATTTTCATGTGAGGGTACGGGTCGAGTGCTTCGGACGGAGTCTTCTCCATCTGCCCACTTTGTTGCGAGTACCATGAGTGCCGCCATTGTCTTTGGATCTTCTCGACCAAGTGTTTCTTTGAAGTCTTCCCTCCAGAGTCCGTTTTTGAAGGCATCGATTGCCCTATCTTCTGATATGTTGCCTACTGAGTTACGGATGGTGGTCCACCGCCGTATGTACGATCTCAGAGATTCATCTGACTTTTGCTTGCAGGTCCGTAGCTCCTCGAAAGTTTTGGGGCGCTCACATAGAGGCTCACATTGATGAAATCAACCTCGTCATTCTGTGACAAAAAACCTCACGATGCCAAACATAGTTTTATGCACGTGATTTGATTCAACTCATACTTTCCGCCTATCCCCTCTTGATAGTACGGGTTTTCTAACGACTCAAAAAAACATTGAGAAGTAGTCTCTTTTAAACTTTTTCATTGAGGGGTCTTCAATCATCTATGCTTTTCTTCGGATGTGGCTAGACACGTCAAATAGTGCAAACACATCATTAATTCGCTAACAAATAGTTATTAACATTGAAATCATTTAGTGAGCAAAATTCTCTTCATTGTGTTCAGTTTATGGAAGATTGGAATGAGAGAAAGGTTAGGGTTTTCTGTCAGTGCAACACATTTTAGTTGTGGACATACAACGAGATGATATCATGCATGGGTTTTAGGTGGTGCGACAGGTTTGCAAATTTCACCCCAGGAGTGTTGGAGTTGTGCTATTTTTAGAAGTTTTTTTTTTACCAAGGTTATTTCTTACCCTGTCTTTATGTCTTACTTAAGTAATAAAAAGGTCAAATCTTTGCTTCCTTTAAATTTTTTTTGGGTTACCAGAATTTGATCCCGGATAGGTCGCACTACTTGCCTCTTTCGCTCTTTGAAGAGATGATTATAATTAAGCTCGAACGATTAGTTGATTATTTGTGTCCACTATTCCTCTTTTGCCAAGATCCTGTGGCACCACACCACATATGCATAATGCATGGGTTCCATGTACCATGATGGACTTGTAGTACGTGGAATACTGGCATCATGATTAGTTTTTTTTTGACAAAGGCATCATGATTAGTTGGCAGCTTGGATTGGATTATTTGTTTGGAAGTAGGGCCTGATCTGCTTGATTGTTCAACAGTTGCTGAACCTTCTCCTCTATCCTCATGCATTGTTTGATGCATACATCATCGATCAGATCCATGCATGAACAGACAGGTAGAATCTCACCTTTGTAAGATGTGATATCATGGCTGGCACACTTGACCAATTTTCTGCCACCAATGATTTATATATTCAGATGGTCAACTACACATGGGTGTCATTAAATAATTTTCCACCTTTTCCTATTTATATAGGACACAACAGTATAAATGTTTACATTATGGATCTATATTACGATTTTCACCAAGGAAAATGTTGCGCATTTTGACTCCCTCACCAATCGTGAATACATGCTGATAAAATCTCCATTTTCCAATGTTCAAATCTAGCCGTTATATTGTAAATATAGATATTTTGACAATATTTATCATTAAAAAAGGGTGTCATTTTCACCTAATCAACAAATACAATTCTCTTGTATATATGTTACAACAGTAAAAGACAGAGAATCCCCTTCCCCGCAAAAAAAGAGACTAAAAGATAGAGAATCCGGAAATCCACATCAGCTCATATGTGTAGATACACCCACTAGTTAAAAAACATTTTTAAAAATGTTAGAAAATTCCAAATATTTTTTTTAATATACTAGATGACATTTTATGTTAGCACAAAAAGTTTCGCGAAGAAAGGACATTTTTTATGGGCTGTGCAAAAAAGACAAATCCAGGTTTTTCAAAATGACTTTGTACGCGATTTTGTTTTGTCTTTTCTGCACAGGTCATAAAAAATATCTTTTCTTCTTGAAACTTTTTGTGATAACATAAAATGTCATGATTTATATACGAAATTTTATTTGGAATTTTATGACATTTTGAAGAAAAAAATGTTTTACATAACGGGTGCATCCACACCCGTGATGCAAAACGCCGTGTCCATAGAGAATCCCCCTTTTCGAAAAAAGGTAAAAGATAGAGAACTGTTTTCGAGATGAGAAAAGATACTCCTGACTCCCTTCGATTTTATTTACTTTGCGTTCTGTGTTTAGTCAAATTCAAACTTTGCCAAGTTTGACCAAATATTTAGAAAAAACTATTAACATCTATAATATAAAATCTATAGTATTAGAATCATCATAAAGTATATTTTCATATTACTCACTCCGTTCATAAAAGGATGTCTCAACTTTATATAAATTTGGATGTATCTACACACTAAATTATGTCTACATACGTACAAATTTAGAAAAGATTGAGACATCCTTTTGTGAACGAAGCGAGTAATAGCTCATCCTTATGTGGCATGGAATTTATATGACTGAAAAGTTGTTTTAAATATGAATTCAATGATATAGGTGTGGGCGGATCTTACAAACTCATACACTGGCCCACAAGATGGTAGGCCCACACACTAATAGCTCATCCTGCTCCTTTGGTCGACTCATGACTCAGAGGCTCTCTCTGTACACCGTACAGGTGGTCCGACACATTGTTATGAACTCGACCATCACCATTGAACCATCACTAGCGTCTGAACGGATGAAGATCTGTTTATCCCAGGTTCATGCATTGCATGGCCCTCTCCTCGATCCTACACAGTACGTGCATTCATAGCCGTGCAATACTAGTTTTGGCATCTCACAGTTGAGAGAGGCCAACCACATGTGCCCATAGCACAAATGCACAACACACGTGTCTTTTTTTTTTTTTACAAAACGTAATACTTGTGTCATCACACTTTTTTCACGTGCTCCTCCGAGATGGTAATTTTCTGAGGTTCACGCACTAAGCACTCAACCCAAATATTAAGACTAGCCATAGTGGGAGTATCATAGGTAGTATCATGCATGCCACGTTGGCAAAAAGATGACGTGTCACTGCAATTAATGATGAGAGAGATGATGGTGGTATCATAGGTAGATACCGTAACATAACGGATTCCAAGACAAGATGAGTGTGCATGCTAATAAATACACTGCTATATGATACCACATATATGTTACTGCCCACTATGAAAGTAGTAACATAGACTAGTATCATATGCATGATACTAATGTATGATACTTCCCACTATGGCTAGTCTAAGTGCACAACTTTTCCCGGTAGCTCAATACATGAACAACGAGAAATTAAGATTAATGACTCAATGAAGGGACCAGCATGCAAGCGCCGCCGTCGCTGCTGGATCCAACCAATAATGGCATGATCATAGGTTTTCTCCCCAGAGAGGAAGATTGAGCAATCTCGCAATGCCTTCAATCGTGTGACAATACTATACACTTGACATGCCGTCAATGCATAGGTCCTCGAACTTGTGGTAAAAAAAATTAAAGGCTTGACGTGCTAGTCCAATACTACTAGTACTAGTAAGAACTAAAAATAAAATAGATGAAGTACGCTTGCAGCCTTGCCAAAGTCACACGCGCCACTTCATGCGAGGATGGGGTGCGAATGTAGACACGAAGCTTTGTAAGAATGATGCAGATATTCTTGGCTAGATTCATACGCTTGATGTGTCGTATGATTCAGTTGGCCTTACCACTGAAAAATGTCTCCTGCGGTATGCTTTGGAGAACTCCCTTACACAGATCTACAAGGGCAAGAAAATCTTCTAGCGACAATGCAGTCAGCAGAATTGGATTTTGCGCGGTGACGCTACCACGACATACTTCCACCCCATTGCTAATGGAAGGCACCATAAATGTTCTATCCCGTGCTTATGGGTGGATGGTCACCTCTTAGAGGAGGCTCACGATCTATCCTCCCATATCTACTCCTTCTATAACGAGCTCTTTACGGGACCCCGCTCTGGGGTGCCCTTGGTCGTCGACTCCCATAGCACTAATGCACACCACTCATGTCATTTTTTTCTTACAAAGCGCAATCCTTGTGTCATCACACTTTTTTCACTTGCTCCTGACATATGGCAATTTCTTGAGTTTCACGCACTAAGCACTCAACCCAAATATTAAGTGCACAACTTTTTTCGGTAGCTCAATACATGAACACCGAGAAATATTCTCCGAAAGCAATGACTCAGTAAAGGGACCAACATGCAAGCGCCGTCAATCGTGAGTTTTCACCCCATAGAGAAAGTTTTCAGCATACTCACAATGCCTTCAATCGTGTGAAAATCGTTACCTACTCAATCTCTCCGGGTGGTATTGCTCACGAACACACAGGGATTCAGAGTACAGAGACGGATTCGATTACAAGCACAACGTGCCGAATTGGTAGCTAGGGTTTGGGGAATTGGTATTACAGGTAGGTAGGTAAAACTGTCATCGCCGCCGCCGGGTTTGGGTTCCTGATCGAATCATCGATGCCTTCTTCTTGTCCCTCACGCCAATATATCAGCTGGACCAGTTGTCTCCAGTTACCATCGTGTTGGGCCGGCGTGTACGTGTGCTTCTTCGCTGGGTCGTTCCTGGGCTTGGGCTTCTGTCCAGCTGCTGATGCGGCCCATGAGTAGGGTTGCTAACATCCCCCACCCCTTCTTTTTCGGCTTGTCCCCAAGCCGATGCATAAGGAAACTGATACATCAACTGATCTGTGTCTTCCCAGGAGTTGGGTAGGGTGGTTTCAGACCAACGTACCAGCACTTGATCGACAACGCGATTCGCTTTGGTCTTGCGACGGTTCTCCAGAACTTCCACAGGAATAGAAAATTGGTTAGCTTCAGTAGGAAGAGATGAAGATACCTGATCGGTTTGCTTCAAAGCCTTCCGAAGCAGCGAGACATGGAAAACTGGGTGGATGACAGAAGTTTCGGGCAGAGCAAGTTTGTACGCCACCTGACCAATCCGTTCTACCATTGGGAATGGGCCGTAGTAACGGAAAGACAGTTTGTGACAAGCACGTTTAGCCACAGAGCCCTGAACATACGGCTGTAGTTTAATATAAACTTGGTCACCCACTGCAAAGGATCGTTCAGAGCGCTTCTTGTCTGCCTATTGTTTCATGCGGTTGCGAGCTCGCAGAAGGTGTAGCCTGATCAACGTTGACATGTCTTGCCTCTCAGATATCCAGCTGTTTAGGTCAGTAACAGGTGTTGCTGAAGCTGATTCAATACCCCAGTGTCGAGGCTCGTGGCCATATAGAACATGGAATGGAGATTTGCCCGTGGCACTGTGACAAGATGTGTTGTACCAGAATTCTGCGAGAGGTAACCAGGAACTCCATTTCTTGGGGCACGAATGCACAAAACAGCGAAGAAAAGTTTCCATGCATTGATTGACGCGCTCAGTTTGGCCGTCAGTTTCTGGATGATAGGCAGTACTCATGCAGAGCTGAGTGTCTGTTTGCTTGAACAGTTCTCTCCAAAAACGACTGGTAAAAATTGGATCTCTATCAGAGATAAGCGATTCAGGCATACCATGTAGTTTATACACATTGTCGATGTAGGCCGTCGCCACTTGTGATGCTGAAAAGGGGTGAGCCAATGGAATGAAATGGCTATATTTAGAGAACTTGTCAACCACAACTAGGATGCAATTAAATCTGCCTGACTGTGGTAATCCTTCCACAAAATCCAATGATACCATTTGCCACGCTTGGGTGGGAACAGGGAGAGGTGCTAGGAGTCCCGGATAACGATTTCTGTCAGGTTTTGCTTGCTGGCAGACAGAGCAAGACTGGACATATTCCTTGACCTTTTTCTTCATTTTCGGCCAGGCAAAGACTGAATGCAGTCGTTGGTATGTATCAGGAGCGCCTGAATGGACTCCTATTGCAGAATCATGCCCTTCACGAAGCACTGCTTGTTGCATGACTGTATTGTGTCCCAGCCATACCCTTTTCTTGTAGCGTAAGATACCGTTCTCCCAGGTGAAATGCTTGTGGGCTGCAGAACCCACTTCCAGTTCTCTGATAATTTTGGAAGTGTGAGGATCAGAGGCATATCCACTCTTAACCTCCTCAAGCCAGCGAGGTTTGCAGAAAGATATGACATTCAATGTATCGGTGTCATTGCCCGGACGTCTGGACAGTGCATCGGCCGCTCCGTTATCTGATCCTCGACGGTAACATAATCGATACCTGAGGCCAAGCAGTTTGGTGAAAGCCCTTTGTTGCCACGGCGTATTCAGGCGTTGCTCTTCCAAGTGCACGAGGCTGCGGTGATCAGTTTTAATGACGAACTCTGCACTTTGAAGGTACTGACGCCAGTGTTCAACTGCAAAGATGAGTGCCATCAGTTCTTTTTCGTAGGTAGATAAGCCTTTGTTACGAGGGCCCAATGCTTTGCTGAGGTAAGCGATCGGATGTCCATCCTGTTGGAGGACTGCCCCAATGCCGAGGTCACTGGCATCAGTTTCTACCACAAAGGGTCGAGCGAAATTAGGAAGGGCGAGCACAGGTGCTGTAGTCAGGCATTGCTTAAGTGTGTTGAGAGCAGTGTCACATACAGATGTCCACATAAAGGGGGTGTTCTTCTTGAGCAGATGAGTCAGAGGGCTAGCAATAATGCCATAGTGACGAATGAACTTCCGGTAGTAGCCTGCCATGCCAAGAATCTGACGGAGTTCTTTGAGATTTTGTGGAGTCGGCTAGCTCTGAATTTTCTGAATCTTTTCAACCTCTGTCGAAACACCCTCTGCACTGACAAGAAATCCCAAGTATGACACACTGCGCTGCCCAAAAGTACACTTGGAATGCTTGATATTCCACTGATCATGTTTGAGTAGTTCAAACACCTCACGAAGGTGCTGAACATGGTCCTCCAATGTCTTGGAATAAATAAGGATATCATAAAAAAAACGAGGGCACTGCGTCTAAGGACTGGCTTGAGTGTTGCATTCATTGCGCCCTGGAAGGTAGCAGGAGCTCCTGCTAATCCAAATGGTAAGACCTTGTACTCATAGTGGCCCGAGTGTGTGTGGAATGCTGTTTTAAACTCTTCACCTTCAGCTAGCCATATTTGGTGATATCCTGCTCGAAGGTCGAGTTTGCTGAACCAGCTAGCACCAGAAAGTTCATCCAGGAGTTCGTCAATAACAGGTATAGGAAAAGTTGTCGGCACTGTGAGGGCATTCAAGCGGCGATAGTCAATGCACATTCTCCACTGGCCGTCTTTCTTCATCACTAAGATTACAGGTGAAGCAAACGAGCTGGAACTATGCTGAATTATCCCAGCCTGCAGCATCTCATCAACTTGTTTTTCAATTTCATCCTTGGTTTCTGGAGAATGACGGTATGGACGAATGTTGATTGGTTGTGCACCTGGTATCAGGGTGATAGTGTGGTCACAAGCACGTCACGGTGGTAGTCCAGTTGGTTCGGCAAACAGCCCTTGATATTCACTGACTAGAGACTGTATTTCAGCAGGAATAGCAAGAGGGGAATCATTCCCTTTTGGTGCTTCCGTTGTGTTATTGCAAACGAAAACCATGTGTTCAATGTTGCGGTCATCTATGAGCTGCTGTAACTGCACTGCTGAGATAGTGGTGCAAGAAATAGGAGACCCTTGCTGACCCTTCAGGCATAAGTTGGCACCTTCTGACATCATTGTCAAAGTCTTGGTGACCTAATTAATATCTGGGTTATGCTTCTCGAGCCAATCCATGCCGAGAATAATATCAAAACCACCAAGGGGAAGTATCTTGAATGTGGTTGTGAAAGAATGCTGCTGCACTTGCCAGGGACAGTCGACTACTTCCGCAGTGCACTGGAGTTCAACACCGTTAGCAATTTTCACACGAATTGGTTTCTGCAGAGAACTAATGCCAGCGAATTTAGATACCAATTTTGCATTGATGAATGAGGTCAAACTCCCTGAATCAACCAGTATAGAGACTGCTGTGTCTTGGACTGTTGCAGCTAACTGAAGAAGGGCCGAGGCATCATTACCGTTGAATGCCTGTAAGGAAATAGCTGCTACTATCTCATCTGGTTCAGTTTCAACTGGGTTGATTGCTGCCTATTCCAACTCCGAAATCCCCATAAAATCCATGAAATCCTCCAACACGTGCAACTGAATTGTGGCCGGACAGATATGTTCCGGACCCCATCTTTCGCCACACTTGAAACAGAGGCCTCTGGCTTTGCGATAAGCTCTCAGTGTTGCCAACTGATTATGCTCAGCTGCCTGTGGACGAGCTGCATTTGCTCGTGGGGGTCGATTAGCTTCTTGTGCTCGTCGATCAGCCACTGCTGGAAGTGCAATTGGCGCTGTTGTTGTTGTTGTTGCGGCACTGCCACTGGAGCAATGCGATGCACAGGACGGTAAGATGATTCACCAAACCTCCCATAGTCTTGGGGAAATCCATCGTGAACTTCCTCTTGGACCAATGCGAGTGCACATGCAGAATCCAGATCCGGGGGTCGTTGTACCATGACAGCCTTGCGTAAATCCAGCCGTAGACCGGCAATAAACCTCATCAAAAAATAGTACGGATGAATCTCATCAGAGTATGAAATCAATTGGTTCATCAAATTTTCAAAAGCATCTATATACTCCTGCACACTAGCTGTTTGCTTGATAGCATAGAATTGTCTAATGAGAAGTTGATGCCTATCTCTACCAAACCGAACACACAAAGTGTTGCATAGATTCTCCCAATTGCATCCTAATAGCTTTTTCCGAACAGACTGTAACCAAACAGCCGTTGCGGGAGAGAAATTAAGGGTAGCCATGTGAACCCAATGGGATTCATGAACATTATAGACCATGAAGTATTGCTCACACAGATCCTTCCAGAGATGAGGGTTTTCACCATCGAATACCGGAAACGGCATCGATGGAGGTGCTGGCGCACTGATCCGATGGGAATCAACTGGCTGTGCAGTAATAAGCTGTGTATTTGAGAGTGCGACCGTACCGTTGGCCGGAGGGACCTCCAGAACCGTGGTTCCGTCGGCCGCCGTCCGTGGAGATGGTGCACCGCCGTGGCCCTTGGCCCGAGGAGTGGGGTTCAGCGGGTTCGCGATTGGCGATGACTCCCGTGATGCGCCAAGACCTTGTAGATCGCGCGGAGACGCCTCCTCTGCGTCCTGGAAGTTGTCGTTGTAGACGTGCTGCTGGAGCATGTCGACGGCGACTTGGAGGCCGTAGATCTGCTTGTCCACCTTCGGAGCCCAGGAACTGAGCTCCTCCTAGACCGCGACCTTGATCTCCGCCTTCCAGTCCTTGAACAACTCCTTAAAATCCGCCTTGGTGATCTTCTCGTCGTCGCCCATGGTTTCCGCGATGCGCGCAGCCTTCTGCTTGCGAGTCTCGATGATGGATGCCGCCAGATCGAAGGATTGGGGAAATTTTTGGCTCTGATTGGAGGCTCTGATACCACTTGTTACCTACTCAATCTCTCCGGGTGGTATTGCTCACGAACACACAGGGATTCAGAGTACAGAGACGGATTCGATTACAAGCATAGCGTGCCGAATTGGTAGCTAGGGTTTGGGGAATTGGTATTACAGGTAGGTAGGTAAAACTGTCATCGCCGCCGCCGCCGGGTTCGGGTTCCTGATCGAATCATCGATGCCTTCTTCTTGTCCCTCACGCCAATATATCAGCTGGACCAGTTGTCTCCGGTTACCATCGTGTTGGGCCGGCGTGTACGTGTGCTTCTTCGCTGGGTCGTTCCTGGGCTTGGGCTTCTGTCCAGCTGCTGATGCGGCCCATGAGTAGGGTTGCTAACCAAAATATTGTACACCTCACAGGCCTTCAATGGATCCTCGAACATGTGGTTGAAAAATGTAAATAATCGTTAGTTGTTCTCGTGAACATAGGTCCTCGAACAACTAAAATTAAATCATAAGTACGTTTGAGCTTTGCACGGCTCGAAAAACCATCTTTGAACACCTATAGATACATATGTACATTTTTTTGCCAATCACAAGGCTTGTTAGTTGTTCTCGTGATCCATATGTATGTAGAAAGTCTTCGTTTCCAACTTCCCCTCTCGTGAACAGTTCCCCCGAGAGGCGAAAGGAAGGGCGCCGAGTTCCCTTGCTCCGCCGACGGCCGAATAGCCGGTCGCCTCCCTCTCCGGCTGCCCTTGTGGCGGCGGGAGGGTGGAGGGGCCGTCGATCTGTGCCCGAGGCATGTAGATAGTAGGGTAAGGCTCCCCTTCGTCGCTGGCAGGGTGGGTGTGGCGGCGGCGATGTGGAATAAGGTTGCCGGAGTTTCTTCCCCATCACGGCGAGGCCTTGGCTGGCGGAGCCGTGAAGCTTCTGGCTTTTGGTGCCCCCAGATCCGTCGATCTGGTGGGTGTGGGTGCTGGTGCCTTTGCTTGGTCATCGTGGCGGTGGTGGCGGCCAAGCTGTGGCTTTTGGTCCCGGGTCTTCTTCCTCGCCTCGATGGCGTCTGCTCCGCCGTCGTCGACGAAGTCTCCGGGGGTTTGTACAGGAGCTCCTTCTGGGGGCGCTCGTGCTCGTCTCTTGTGCAGGGTTGCGGTTCGGAAGGTGGAGGATCTGGCGCGGCTGGGCTGTCCCAGGGGCGGCCGGCGGTGGATCTGGAGTTCTGGGTGGCCTGGCCGTGCTTGTTCATCGGACAAGGTCTCGTCGCCGTGCGGCGAGCGGCTTCTGCGGTCGTCTTCAATGAAGGTGGTCCTCTCTTCTCCAGGTTGTGGTTTCTTCGGCCTTCTTCTTCTCCGGCGGTCGTCGGCGACGGGGAGCGGCTGGAGCGTCGGTGGTTCAGCGGCGTTTGGAGCGTCCGTTGCTGTTGCGCGTGTGTCGAGTTCGGGCGTCGTGTACTGCGTACGTGTGTGTTCTCTCTGTATTTCCTGTGAATGTACGCAGTATTTCCCTTCAAAAAAAAAAGAATACCAAATGAAGATTGCAAAACAGAAGATGTTGTTTGGAGCGAGAGCGAGGTGTACATCTCTCGGCCGATCGCTAACGACTCCCTGTGACATCACATTTGCTTGGAATGATAGCTTGATTATTTATGTCCTGGTGCTACTCTTGCGGTGAGCACACGTAGGCATCAAGCATGCAACTAGTCCGTAGCAAGATTGCGAAAACAAATGGCAAATATATTCGCAAGAATGAAAAGAGGAAATACTACTGCTCCAGGGAAAATATATTATTTTGTTGCGTGCTAGTGCTACGGAGGCCGGCCTCGGCTAGTAATGCGCTTAACAGGGAATGATGGAATCAGCGGCCCATATTTGGTCCATGGGTCATGTTAAGGCAGATCGTGCTACGGAGGCCAGCCTCGGCTAGTACTGTTCCATATTTGGTCCTCATTCCTATGCGAGGCTCACACGGCGAATCCTATATATCGCCTTACGGCGAAGCTCCACGCGCGCGTCGGTGCAGATGGGCCGGCCCATCAGGTGAGACTTTCTTTCCTTTTTTCTCTTTTTGTTTTTCCATTTTCTGTTTCTTTTTTCTTTTTCTTCTGTTTTTCTTTTCTTTTTCGTTTGAAAAATAAAATTGGAGAAAGTTTAAACTAAAATTTGTTTAGATTTGAATTTTTGTTCAAATTTAAAAATGTTCCAATTTGAATTTTTTTCAATTTTTAAATTGTTCCGATTTTCAAAATTTGTTCAAATTCGAAATTTGTTTCGATTTTAAAATTGTTCCGATTTGAATTTTGTTTAAAATCAAAATTTGTTCAGATTCGAAATTTGTTCTGATTTTCGAAATTTTGTTCCTATTCGAAATTTGTTCAAATTTGAAATTTGTTCCGATTTGAATTTTGTCCCGATTCGAATTTTGTTCAACTTCGAATTCTGTTTAAAATTTTGTTCCGACTCAAAATTTGTTCCAAATCTAAATTTGTTCCGATTTCGAAATTTGTTCCGATTCGAGATTTGTTCCGTTTCGAAAATTGTTCCGATTCAAAATTGCTCCAATTTCAAAATTTGGTCAAATTCAAAATTTGTTCAAATTCGGATTTTGTTCAAATTTGATTTTTGTTCTGATTCCAATTTCCGCTACTTCGTTGTTTTCTTGCTATCGTTTATAACGAGGAACAGTACCTCGGCAGGGAGCTCACCGGCGTGCCTAAGGAGTGCAATCATGACGTGGATCCTCTAGTGAGTAGAGTACATTGGTCATCAACATGGTGGTAATGCCATTCTTCAATCTTGAACGCTCAAACTTTAAATCCCTCTTAAAAATTTCCAAGAAAGTGTTTGAGATCGGGAAGAATTTGTGTGACTTTGCGCCTGTGGAGGAATGGGAGAGGGAGCTGATGGAGTCCATCGACAGGAACATGAAAAACGACATGAAGACCTTCCGCCACTGTGTCGACAAGGACATCGAGAATGATCTGAAGGGACTCGAGAGATGGTACAACCCGGTTGCTGAAGCTGAAGGTACGGGACTGCCCCATCCCCCCTCCCGACACAGTCTTTTAAAAACCCTACTCCTTTGCCAACCCTCTTTTCACCCCCCCCCCCCCCCCCCCCCCATCGTTTCGGTTGTCATGAAAGATGACAAAGGAGACCGGTTGTCAGTTCCCAATCCCCCGACGTCAGCCGGGCTAGAGGTAGGAGGGTAGGGAACCCGGAGCTCCGCTCTCTTTGGGCGCGGTCCCGTGTCCTCTCTTCCTCCGACATGCTCTTCAACGACGGTGGATGAAGGTTGTGGGGTATCGTCAAAATGTTTTTGCAAGGTATATTTTCTGAAAATTCCTAGACTCCTACCCCTCGCCCCTTAATTTCTTCTAGTGGATTCTGTTTGGGTATGCGTTGTCATCCGGTTTATTGAACACAAATCAAATTTATAAAAAATACATCAATCAAATGCAGTATATTCACGTGTGTGTTCGTGGCAGGGGAATAATACGTCAGAATTTTGGACGAATTTCGCAAAATTAACGATTATCGGTGGTGAATTGGGAGGGGGGGGGGGGGGGGGGGCGAAAAGTTCATATCCACCGAAAATTTTGGTGAACTTGAAATTTTTACTTTGTCACCCGTTAATTCCCAATTATAGTACTAGTACTACAAATGACATTTACATGGAGTTACATTTAAATTCACTTAATGATTTTGAAATTATTGCAGATCTCTAATTGCTGGAAAATACATAATCCAAGAGATTTCACAACCAGTCGATCATTTTTTTTTTTGGTCTGGAGCGCATGCAGTAGTCTGTCAAGATTGTTTTCTATCAAAAAATATTTCGTAAAAGGTTCTTACTGCACTAGCATCCACCGATGCTTCTGCATGCGAGTCCCTTGTGAGTTGCTGTAAAAGCACCTGGATTTGGTCGAGAGCGGGGTCCTCCACGTCCATGGCTACGGTGTCCGGCGACGATCTCGTCCTGGCGTCGAAGAAGGTGTGCGTGATCGGCGCCGGCATGGCCGGGCTGGCGGCTGCGCGGGAGCTGCGCCGGGAGGGCCACGTCGTGACGGTGCTGGAGCAGAGCAGCGACGTGGGCGGGCAGTGGCTGTACGACCCGCGGACGGACGACGCCGATCCGCTCGGCTCGGCGGCGCCGGTGAGGGTGCACAGCAGCATGTACGCCTCGCTCCGTCTGCTCAGTCCGCGCGAGGCCAATGGCTTCGCCGGCTTCCAGCTCTTGCCCAGGCACGACGTGCCGGCCGCGACGCGCGCCGCTTCCCGGGCCACCGCGAGATGCACCGCTTCCTCAGGGACTTCAGCGACGCCTCCGGGATCACCGACGTCACCAGGTTCCGCACGAAGGTCGTGCGCGTCGCCATGGCGCGTAAGGGCGGGGACGGTGACGCGCCGCCGAGATGGGCGGTGAGATCCGTGGATGCGGATGACACGGCGGAGAAGGTCGAGGAGGTGTTCGATGCGGTCGTGGTGGCTACGGGCCACTACTCGCAGCCGAGGCTGGCGAGCATCGACGGCATGGCGGAGTGGCGGCGCAGGCAGCTGCACAGTCACTCGTACCGCGTCCCCGATTCGTTCCGCGACGAGGTGGTGGTGGTCGTCGGATGCGGCGACAGCGGCCAGGACATCGCGCTGGACATCCGCGCCGTGGCCAAGAAGGTGCACCTCGCCGCCAGATCGCTAAACGAGGCCATGACACCGTCGATGTGCAAGACGTTGGCCAGGCACGCGAACCTGCGCCTCCGCCCGCAGGTGGAACGCCTGTGCGCGAACGGCATGGTGGTGTTCGCCGACGGCTCCCGCGTCGTGGCCGACTGCGTGGTCTACTGCACCGGGTACTGGTACTCATTCCCGTTCCTGGACACGGGTGGGAGGGTCGCCGTCGACGAGCACAACTGTGTTGGTCCCCTGTTCGAGCACACCTTCCCGCCGTCGCTCGCGCCGTGGCTGTCCTTCTTCGGCGTCCCGCGGAAGGTGCCCGTGCCGTGGTACTTCGAGGCGCAGGGGAGGTGGATCGCGCAGGTTCTGTCCGGCAGGAGGACGCTGCCGTCGAAGGAGGAGATGGCGCGGGCCGTGCATGAGCACTACCGAGCTCGCCGGCGTTCCGAGGGAGCGCAATCACGACGTCGATCCTCTCGTGAGTAGAGTACATTGATCATCAACATGCCATTCTTTAATCTTGCACACTGAAACTTTGAATTCCCTCTTCAAAATTTTCAAGAAAGTGTTTGATATCAGGGTGCCAAACCGCTTTGGCGCGCACCCGCAATCCTGGACCGTCGGTTTCAGCCATCCGACGGCCAGGATTGAGCGTTGAATAGTCAACGCTCAATCCTGGCCGTCGGATGGCTGAAACCGACGGTCCAGGATTGCGGGTGCGCGCCAAAGCGGGTTGGCGGGTGAGTTATCCGAAGTACTGTGACTTCCCACGGGAGGAGGAATGGAAGAGGGAGCTGATGGAGTCCGTCAGCAGGAACTTCAACGACGACATGGAGACCTTTCGTGACCGTGCTGATGAGGACAGCGAGAATGTTCGGAAGGGACTTGAGAGATGGTACGGCCCGGTTGCTGAAGCTGGAGCTCAAGATCAAGACACTGCTGCTACTGCTGCTGCTGGCGCCACCATGGCAAGCTCGCTCTGAAGAGTCCTTTCTGAAGTTATGAACCGATTTAACTGAACTACATGAGGGGTTGAGGTGCATTTCTGCTATAAGAACTAAGAAAACCTGTTGTTTGAGATCGGCTAAATAATGGACGTCGGCTGCTCGAGTTCGCAGTGGACGGTTTGAGTTATAAATAAAACATTCAAACTTACAATTCTAGACCAAACCGAAATAACACAGCTTATCTCATATTGTTGAATGTTGAATACTTCCGCCAGAAAAGGTTTACACAAGCCAGTGTAAGTACCACTGTACCAGATAGATTCTCATACATGCATGATGCTCCTCTCATTCTTTTGATCTCAAATGCATGTCAATATAGAACCTGGCTCAGTGATAAAGGCATGACAAAATGTGTGAACGATCTGTCATGCTACTCATGTAGCTTGTAACAATCGACACTGCGCATATATATCAGTACTCTATATATATCTTCAGACTACAGGGGATATCAGAACCACTATGACATCTTCTTTTCTTCTCTATTTATAGCTACTCTGAGATCTTGGAGAAAACAAATTAAGGCAAAATGTTCTGATGTGAGGTACAGTGCTGGTGGGATGCGAGGCTTTGGAGCTGCGGTTGAGCAGCTATATCACAAATAGGCGCCGGTAAAAGAAGCCAGCTGAAAACAAGTAAGGCCCCGCTTGGTATGTCGGGAGGATTTCCGGCTCCATAATATTTCATGGCCTCACGTCGGAATTCCCGCAGGACCTTCAGGCGTCCGTGAAATTTACGCCGGTATTGCCTAATATACGGTCAATCCAAGCGAGGCCTAAATGGTTTGTCACCGCATGACCGCAATTTGCACAGTCCCCTTGTGTTTTATACGGGTCGTCGACCCTGTCCGCACCCAATGCACACTAGACTTTGCCGCAATAGCATTTGACTTCGAGTAAATAAATACCTTTCTGCTTCGATTGCCCGGCCGACGCTTGTACACAGATTGCTGATGTCCGATGTTATCGACCAAGCAAATTCATGTGTTAAAAAGCTTGATTGTTCAAAGCATGTGAACATTTTGTTGACGCTAGGTGGTCTGCTCTCGAGCGTTGTACTGTGGCGACGCGTGAGTGGAGCTGTTGCTCGGATAGTTTTCTTGTCAAGATGCTTTTTGACGATCATGTCAATCAAATGTAGTATATGATCTCTTGAAAATTCAGAAAAAAATCATTTGCATGGTCCCATCCCCATGGGTTACGCCGCCGCCTAGTAGGTATGGTGCCAATGGCGGAGCTTCGTGGGGGCGAAAAGGGCCGTCGCCCCCCAGCCCATGAGGAAATTGACTAGTTTCTACATATATTTAGCCCATTTATGAACGAAAAATTAGCCCAGAGCTCAATGTTTAGCCCCCCCAGCCCATTCGCCCCACCAGGAATTTGGCCCAAGCTCAGCCACTGTATGGTGCCCCAGGCTAAGGCGACATGCAAAAAGAAAGGCATCCGTGCGTCGATGTGGCGTGGTCAACAAGGAGGTGTGACACATTTGACCAGGGTCTAGTGCATCATGCTGTTTAGCATGGCGCCCTGGGTGTGGGTGCCATGAAAATGTGTTGAAGCGTAAGTTATTTTAAATCTGATTTATTTTGCGTTCAAATTTAAAATTTTGGGTCAGTTTTGTGTTTTTTCGCCACTTCAATTCTTGTTTGGAAAAGGTTAATAGCCGTCACGGGAAAACGTACAAGGCCTCGAGTTCATGCAAACAAAGATTCGTGTCTGGAAGGCTGACGATTAAAAAACAAATCTGGAAGGCGAGCTAAGCAGATCCGGTTGTATCCTAACAAACCAAGTATAGGAATTGTATATCCGCAAAGATACTTGACCGTGAACGCCCGCTGCACGAGAAATCAGCCCTAGCCGCCGCCGACGCCGCCGCCTACAACAACGATACGATATTGCGATGGAATCAGTCACGGCCGGATGTAATTTTGCAGGAAATTCTACTGAAGCTGCCGACCAGCTGGGACGTCGTGCGCTGCCGCTGGTCTGCAAGCCTTGGCGTCGCGTCATCGGCGACCGCTTCTTCCGCCGCCTCCATGCCAATGCCGCCCACGTCGTCGCCGGCGTTGGCGTGGAGGCACTGCTCGTCTCCCAGAGAAGGAGAGAGGGCATGACCAGGGAGACCACCGTGCTCACCATCTCGTCAGCGAAGCCGATGTGCCGTGTCGTGGATTTGACTTCGACGTACCGCCTCACCAGTGTCTGCAACGGCTTCATCGTTCTCGCGGCGGACAAGTACTGCGCGAGTATGGATCCCGTGTTCGTGTGCAACCCCGTCACCGGCGAGAAGCTCCGGGTCCCGGCGCCGCGGTTGTTTGGGTTTGCCCGCCGGCGTCTCTTCGCCATGGGGTTCAGCACGTCCTCCACCCAGTACAAGCTCTTCTGCCTTCCCTTCCAGGAATCGACGGAGGATGACATCTACTTGCATCTGTAGTTGTGTACACCTTAGACGGCGGTAACTCCGGGTGGCGCCAACACCCGGACCTCTTCCGGAGCCGGAGTCACGGCGTCTGCTGGGACAGGGCGTCGCCGGTCCTTGTGGACGGCAAGCTCTACGTGCTCATGAAAGATAAACAGCGTGACATGATGCCGGACAAGATACTAGTGATTGACGTGGCGAGCGAGGCGTACCAAACATACCGTCTGCCGGAGTATGAGGACCCCAGCGCTGCCGCGATGGACATCTTTGAGCTTGGCAAGGAGTTGTGTGTGGCAATGCACGTCTTTAACCGCAGAGAGCTCTGTCTCTGGGTCATGCCGACGCCGGTGCTGGTGCAGGGAGGTCAACAGCAGCTGGAGAAGAAGTTGTCTGGGGACTGGGTTAAACTCTACAGCTTCGTCCACGTCAAACGGCAACCGGCCTTCTACTCCTTTGTCGACCTGCTGAGGGCCGCCTGGATCGACGACGACGGGATTCTGTGCTACCTCATGGGCGACCAAATGCATAAATATGACACCACCAAGGACAACACGAACAAGGACAAGGTTGGTTTTCTGGCATGGGACCACAAACTCTGGCTGCCATTGTCGCCGTCTCATGGCGCGGGCGACCGCAAAATCTCCGGCGGCTACCGCCCCACACTGCTCTCCCCCCAAGATCTCTCTGTAGGGTTGCAAGACGATGACAACGATGAGGAGGAGGAATTTGAGCACGAATGGTTACATGCCCTGAGATGCCACAAATCTAACAAACGCAAGCGATGTGTGGACACATGCATCAAGGATATATAAGCATGTTCCAAAGAGGAGGATTCATCTCTAAGTATTTTTCTCGGGGTACGATACGAAGATAGTCGCTTTAAACTCGAGTTGAGCGTGTAAACAATTTAAATTTCCGTAGTAGAATTTCCCATTTGTTTTGTTCCAAGAACTGTCAAGAGTTCAGTCAAGCCAAACATCATGGGCACTTGTGCGGTGCGTCTCGATCCTTTGACATGATGTTTTGATTTGATGGTTCTTAATTTCTTATTATGTGTGACTTGTAAATATTTTTTTGGTCATCTGAGAAAAGCCCTGTATTTTTTCGGTATATATTAACCATATCCGTATTTCGTAAATTAAAATTGAATTGCATGTTTCTGACATCACAGGCACAAAACAAAGTTTGTAGATTATTACTAGACCCATCAGTTCGAGAAGTTAATATTTTTGTAACGCATAGTAATTATTATTGATCAGTTAAGTACAAATCTGGTCAAACATGACTAATTTGCATGTGCTGACTACTACTCCCTCTGTTCCAAATTATATGACTTCTATTTGTCTAAAAGTGAGTGTATCTATACTTGTAGCATGTCTAGATACATGCACATGTAGACAAATAGAAGTAATCTAATTTGGAACGGAGGGAGTAGCTAGCAAGTTGTTTTAATAGCCCGGGAAGTTACACTATTGGCTTCCAAGAGAGATCAACGGGTGATCAAGGGATGTGGCGGCACGCTCTGCTCGTCCCGAAAGTAGTCGGCCGGATCCACCTTGCGCTTGATCATGGCGAGCCTCCTAAACCTCCCACAAAAGTACCTCTCACCCCACACCTTGCCGCTGTTGTAGCTGCTCAAGCCGCCGACCACCCACATGCATGCAGTGCGAGACGCATGAAGAAGTTGATTCAACGATACATATGCATGACAATTCACACATGCATCGTCCTTGCTTTTGATCTCCATCACTCCATGCCAGTACAACGCACATATATAGGTTGAGTCAAGGTGAAGTGTATGATCAAAAAATGATAAAAACGATGCACCGTGGGTTGTGGCATGCAACAACTCTTTATATATGCATGTATCTTTCTTCAGGAATATCATTCCCATTGTTCCCGGTGTGACAGGGACCCCTTCACCTTTTTCACTTTCATTTGGCTGATGTGAGATTTTGGAGGAAAGCAAATTCAAGCCCATGTTCCAGTGGAAATAATTCACCTTGTTCACAGTTTGAGGTCCACCCGATAAAAACACAAAACCATCTCGCACTGAACCGGCAAATCGATTTAGAGTGGGTTTTGTGGCTTTCGGTTCAACTAGTGCAGTCGCAGAGCTGAGACGGCTGAGACACGTGTTCAATCTAGCCAAAGAGTAGCAATCTTGTAAGATTCCTAACTTCGTGATAGACGTCAAGTCAACCTACACCGAAACCAATCGAGTGGCGCTTCAATCGCCGGCGTGAAGTCGATCGTCCCGCTGATGAAACCTGTAGATTGTAGCTAATTTTTAGTATGATGGTTGAATACTAATCATGTCGACAGAAGTTAATAATCTTGTAGCGCATAGTAATTACTCTCGGTTATTTAGAAATCTTGTGAAGCATGACAAATTTTGATTTGCTGACCACTAACATGCACGACAGTTATAAGTTACAAGCACCTTATCCCTCAACATTTTTTTTGTAAAAAAGAGGTTGAAACCTCCCACATCTGAATTAAAAAGATACAAAGTTTTGATGTGCATAGTAATTATTCTCGGTAGACAGAACAACAAATCCTTTCAATATCTGAGCTCCTTAAAAATAGAGCTTCCTGATTACTCCACGTGTCAATCTTTCTTTGGTACATTGGATTAAGGTAGAAATAATATTATTTGTCTATTCAGCTTAATACAAAACTTATTTTTATTTTTACTGCACATGAAAATACGGTGCCTCCCCTCTCTTAGAGCATCTTCAATAGCTGCCCTATTTTAGCGCATAACTATTTTTAGTTCATTTGGGCCCTAAATTCTTGCACCAGCAGTTGCCCTTATGTAAATTTTGCCAATTTGTTTTTGTCAAAACAAAAAAAATCAAATGCTGCAAATATAACACTTGCCTACATCTATATAACAAAACGGAAAACACTGGCACACTAACTGCCAATCGGAAATTTCATGTCGCCGTCACATCTCTCCTCAAGTGACCACCGCCGCTTGTTCTCCCATCGATTTGGCCTCGAATCAGGTAGTTTCGCCACAACTCTAACCGATTCGACCGCATCCACCACCACTGCTCAAGGCACCACAAATCGGGAGGGATTCGGCCTCGGGGGATTCCGTCCGTCGCTCTCCTCACTCGCGCGACCACCATCGACTCCCATCTGTATTAGGTTATTTGGGGCCAAAACTTTTCCTCAAACAACCGACCTTGCTGTAAATTTTGCCAAAAGAAAATTTGGCAAAGCCAAAAAAAAAGTAAGTGTTGCAAAAATAAAACACTTGGGCTACTTCTATAAAACAGAGAGGCCAACGCGTGCACGGCAACTGCCAATCGGAAATTTCATGTCGTTCTCACGCCTCTCCTCCCGGGCACGGCCACCAATGACTCCTATTTGTAGCTTCGGATGATGAGCCATCCGAGCGGCCCTCCTGTCGTCCCCTTCCTCACCGTGCCTCCTCCTTCCCTGTAAGTACGAGCACGAGTGACACACGACAGCTCTGCCTCTGGCTGCACCTCGACTAGCCGGCCTCACCTCGCACGACTCCTCTGCCTCCACACACCAGTTGTCGGGCTCGCCTCTTTAAGGTATTAACAAATTCAAAGTTGTTATTTTTGTATTATACAGTTTATAATGCACTTGCTAGACCAACAGATGCAATATTTTCCTGAAAAGAGTAGGAATTTGTATCTGATCATGTATAAGACACTAATCTTTACTCAGATTAGCATGTCATATATTGATAGCCGCAATAATTATCCTCGGGCATAACAAAGCCCGCCAATCCCCCTTCTAGTACCAAACATGTTGACAGAAGTTAATCTTGTAACGCATAGTAATTATTCTCGGTTGACTACAAATCTTGTCAAACATGACAAACTTGGATGAACTGACCACTCAGCTAGTCATTTTTAATAGCCAGCAGGGCAGTTACACTTAGCTTCCAAATCATTTGGTGACCAAGGGATGTGGCGGCACGCTCTGCTCGTTACAAAAGTAGTCGGCCGGATTCACCTTGCGCTTGATCATGGCGAGCCTCCTAAAGTTCCCACCAAAGTACCTCTCACCCCACACCTTGCCGCTTTCGTCGGTGCTGACGCCGCCGACCACTCTGTTCACGCTGAAGTCAAGATCCCTGTAATTGGAGTACGCTTCCCTAGGGTTCTTGGTCACGAACGGCGCCATGAAGTCGTAGCTGCCCCTCCGCAACCCCGTTGGGCCAGGTGAAGATCTTCTGCCACGTGTCCTTTATGAGGGCTTTCTTGACGTAGTCGGACTTTTTCTTGATTTTTCATGTCATTACTGTTATCTTATATAAATCATTCTTTTGCACTCGCCAGTTTGGGCAGAAAATTGTCCCTAGCTCTTGATTTTTCATGTCATTACTGTTATCTTATATAAATCATTCTTTTGCACTCGCCAGTTTGGGCAGAAAATTGTCCCTAGCTGCTATGTGAAGTGTCTGGCTTGCCTCATTCTTTTGCACTCGCCAGTTTGGGCAGGACCAAAATCCTACTGCTATCAACTCTAACATCACATAAGGGACATATTATCAGAAAATAATTAATGACTATCAGCGTTTGACATGCTGCGTTTCCTTTCCCGTGACAAGCTGCATTCGACATTCACCGCAAGAAAATTAAGTTGCCTTTTCAGTTTGAAATCAACAGGATTAATGGTTGGTCATGCTTTGCTACATGTATATGGCTATTGTTGAGTACAGTTCCTTCGGATGTAGCACATGCCTGAAGTAGGACGGTTAGGAGGGTGGTTGTACCCCCAGCCCGAGTCCAAACCACATGTTTCACACTGGTGTTTCTCATTTAGAGGGGATATTCTTCAGTGGGAGGCGACGTTCCCATTGACAGCGAGTCACATGTGGTGACTTCGTCAATCTCAAGACACGGCTGCCGGCTCAGTCTTTGGGAGGTGCTCATAGGGGTAGGGTGTGCATGTGTGCGTTCATATGGGTGAATGTGTGCAGGTGTATGTGAACGTCTGCGTTTGTACTGTGTTTCGCAAAAAAAAAAAACTGTGACCTGAAATCGACCCAGGCGCTGTTCACCATGAATCACGTGCTTATTATGATTTCCTTGGCAAACAAAATTCCAGCGTAGAGGTTGAGTCAAGGTGAAATGCATGATTACAAAGTGTACAAACGTATGATGTGATGCGGGACGCCATAATTCCTTATATATGTCTCTTGAGTCTTGAGGGATATCGTTCCCATTATTCCGGTATGATAGAGACTCCATCACCTTCACATTCATTTTGTTCTTGTGAGATTTTGGAGAAAAGCAAATCCAAGCCCATGGTCCAATGCAAGTAACTCTGCTGGTTCAAAATACCAGTCTAACCAGATAAAACAACGAAACCTACCTGCAATGCTCCGGCAAAGTTTTATAGGGTGAGTTTTCTGGAGATCGGTTGGATAAGTGTTCAAACCAGCCGAACCATATAGCAACTTGGTAAAGTCTGTAATTCAAGGAGAAAAGTTAGGAAATTGGATCTTAGTGCAGCGCATTAGCATGAGGGCACGTCGGAGGTGGCTCAACCTGTCGGACAGAGATTGTACCGAGAGCCGCACTGCCGATTGACGATGGCGCAGCAATTAGTGCGCTCGAGCCACCTTTTTTTTTATAGAAATGGGGTGTCCCGGCCTCTGCATCTAGACGATGCACACAGCCATTTATTGAATGATCAAACAGATTCGGGTATCTTATTACAAGCGAAGGAGCACCTCATGGGTCACTCGAAGTGGCAACAAAGACAAGCCAACGAAATAGAGGCATCAATATGAGGCAATTAGGCAGCTTGGATTCGCCTGTCGTGCCTCCATCCAGCCGTGCAGTATACGGCCCTCATGATAGCTAGCAACCGGGTACAAACAGACTCCATAAGCTCCTGCTGCGGCACCGGCAGAAGGGCCACCCATGAGCGTATCCAGTGTACGCCCCTGCATATTACCTGCATAAAATTCGGTATTCGTTCCTTGTTAAACACAATATCATTTCGACAATTCCAAATTGCCCAAAGAATAGCACACATCCCAATTCTTATTCTTGCTTTAGTTATTTTATCAACCCCATCTAACCATGTACTAAACATATTAGCTATTGTGGTTGGTGGCGCGATATTAAAAGTAAACTGTATTACTCTCCATATCATTTTTGAGAAATTGCAGTCTAAAAACAAGTGTTCTATGGACTCCTCTTTATCACAAAAGACACACTTTTTACAACCTGTCCAATTCCTCCTAGCAAGATTGTCTTTAGTAAGTAAGACCTTTTGATATAAGAACCACATGAATTTTTTATCTTTAGAGGCACTTTAAGCTTCCAAAGATATTTGTGGAGAAAAGGGGTGTGGCCATTCATATAATCCGCATACATGGATTTCACCGAAAATTTCCCATTGGTAGTTAAGTTCCAGCGAAAAGAATCTATATCAGCTGTAAGCGATACTCCCATAATTTTTTCCACTAAATTTAACCAATCCGTTCTTTTAGGTCCAGTGAGTGCTCTTCTAAAAGAAACATTCAAAGGAGCAGAGGACAACACATCCGCTACCGTAACGTTTTTACGATTAACTATATTATAAAGTCGCGGGTATTGGCGCTCCAAAGAAAGTCTACCCAGCCACGGATCCTCCCAAAACCTAGTGTTTTGTCCATTGCCAATCACAAAAGATCCATGGCTGAAAAAATCATGGGAAACCTTCATAATTCCTTTCCAAAATGGAGAATCTGTAGGTTTGGCTTCAACCTGAGCTAAAGTTTTATCACCTACGTACTTGTTTCGTAGCAATTCTTGCCACACGCCCTCTTCAGTTAGAAGCTTGTAAAGTCACTTGCTAAGTAAGCATCTATTTTTCAAATCTAGTACCTCAATCCCTAGACCACCTTGAAACTTTGGGCGACAAATGATATTCCATTTTGATAATCTATATTTCCGCTTCTTATTGTCACTTTGCCAAAAAAAGCGGGATCTATAGAAATCTAATCTCTTCCGCACCCCCTTCGGGATTTCAAAAAAAGAGAGCAAAAACATCGGCAAGCTTGTCAGAACTGAGTTGATTAAAACTAGTCGATCTCCATATGAGAGCAATTTTCCAATCCAAGCGCTCAGTTTTTTTCGAACCGGTCTTCTACCGATTTCCACTCTTTATTAAGTAACTTCCTATAATGAATAGGAATTCCTAAGTACTTAAACGGTAACGAACCCACCTCGCAACCGAAGATATGTCGATACTCATCTTGCACATCACTAGCTTTACCAAAGCAATAAATCTCACTCTTATGCAAATTAATTTTAAGTCCGGACAACTGTTCGAGCAGGCTTAAAATAAGTTTCATATTAACGGCTTTCTCGAAATCATGTTCTAAGAACAAAACCGTGTCATCCGCATATTGTAAGATAGACACACCTCCCTCGACCAAGTGTGGAATAAGGCCTCCTATTTGGCCATCCGCTTTGGCCCTCTCAATTAAAATGGCTAACATATCAGCCACAATATTGAAAAGAACCGGAGACATCGGGTCCCCTTGTCTTAGGCCTTTAAGCGTCTGAAAGTAGTGACCAATGTCATCATTGACTCTTATGCCAACGCTGCCACCTTGCACAAAAGTCGCTACCCACTCACACCATTTAGCCGAGAAGCCTTTCATTCTCAAAGCTTGTTGTAGAAAGGACCACTTAACCTTATCGTATGCTTTTTCGAACTCGATTTTTAAAATGATACCATCCATCTTTTTCCTATGAAGCTCATGGATAGTTTCATGTAACACGACCACCCCCTCTAGGATGTTCCTGCCGGGAATGAAAGCCGATTGCGTGGGTTTAATTACTTTTTGCGCAATATTGGATACATGATTTGTACCCACCTTAGTAAAAAATTTGAAGCTCACATTAAGTAGGCAAATAGGTCTATATTGCTCAATTCTAGAGGCATCTTCTTTTTTTGGTAAGAGGGTTATAACTCCAAAGTTTAACCTAAACAATGGCAAGTCACCCGTCTGCAACTGTGCAAACATAGCCATCAAATCATCTTTAATGAGTAACCAAAAATTTTGGTAAAATTCAGCAGGGAACCCATATGGTCCCGGAGCCTTGTTATGCTCCATGCTCGAAATAGCCTCAAGAATTTCCTTTTCAGTAAATGGATCCGTAAGAAATCTATTTTCTTGGTCCGAAATCTGAGGAATATCTTGAATTAAATTCTCTTGCAGCGAGAAGTAATCCGGGCTCGGTGCACCAAACAGTTTTTTATAAAAATCTGTTATAAAAGTTTTTAGATTAGCATCGCCAACAATCGTGTCCTCATCTTGCTCGAGTTGGAATATCCTTTTTTCCGGTGCTTTCCATTAGCAATGAGATGGAAATATTTCGTATTATTCCCGCCTTCATGGACGTGCCTAACCTTAGCACGCTGAGCCCATTTTGACTCTTCTTCACGCATAAGGTTTGCAACACAGCTCTCAGCCTCCTTCTTCGCAGCACTCTCGGCCACTGTTAAAGGAGACGTTTCGGCTTTGATATCCAGCGCATCAATGAGTAACAAAAGTTTTTCTTTTTTCTTTTTATAATCGCCACTAACATTCTTAGCCCACCCCCTTAGGAATTGTCTAAGATGTCTAATTTTGTTCTGCCATCTCTCAATAGGAGAATTGCCACTTTGCACAGAGTTCCACTCAGTAGTGACCATCTCAAAGAAGCCAGCCCTTCTCAGCCAGGCTAGTTCAAAAGAAAAGTGCGAAGTATTTCCTTTATGAGATGCGTCTCCAGACTCTAAAAGTAACGGTGTATGGTCAGACCCCGTGCGAGTCAACGCCCTAACCGTTACTAGCGGAAACTTCTGTTCCCATTCCGTGCTCATAAGAAACCTATCCAACTTCTCATAGGTTGGATCTGATCTTCGGCTAGCCCACGTATATTGACGACCAGAAAGATCAATCTCTCTAAGGCTTAAGCTTTCAATGATCGCATTAAAAATAAAAGGCCACCTAGTGTTGAAATTATCGTTACTCTTCTCTTCCTGTCTACGTATAATATTGAAGTCCCCACCAACCAACATAGGCAGCGTCTCAGCTTCACATATACGAACAAGCTCCGCAAGAAAATCATGTTTAAGATGATCTTGAGCAGCTCCATAAACTGCAACAAGAACCCAACAAAAACCGTCTAACTTGGATCTAACATGGAATTTTACACAGAAATCCCCCGTTACAACTTTTTGTACGGAGATGGCATCCTTATTTACCCCAACTAAGATCCCACCAGACCTACCGCGTGGGGGTAAACAATACCACTCGAAATCGAACCCCCCAGCAAGATATCTCAAAAACGGTGCAGCAAAATTAGACCTCCCCGTTTCCAGCAAAACAACAAAGTCTAGCTTGTGCTCCTTAATCGAATCATGAACCGTACAATGTTTCGCCGTGTCTCCAAACCCATCAGAATTCCAAATAAAACCTTTCATTTTATTTACTCTTTATCTTTTTAATTCTAGCACTCCGTCTCACGTTATGCAAATTAGGTACCTTTGATTTCCGAGATCGTTTGTTTTTTTCTACAAAGACAACAAGAGCCAAGAGTTCTTCTACCTCCTCCTCCTCTTCGTCTCCTAAGTCCTCACTTAGGTTTGAAGCTTTTCGGATTACTAAATTATCTGGACCTATGTCCAAATCATTATTTTTCTGAAGAATATTTAACGATCTCTCATTTTCAATATCTCTTAACACCCCAACCGAAGCATCTATTTGAGACGGAGAGTCCCCCAACGAAATACCAAGTCTACTAGCCTTAGCAACTATTTCAACATTTGAAAAATAATTAAAAGACATGCTCCATGAAGCCGTACCTGCCGCAGGGAACGAGTTCCTTCGCTCTGCAAGCTTCATAGCCCGCTCCATCATCGTTGCGTCTGCGTCAGCCTGTCCGCGCAGACGCCCGCTGGAACGCCATCCCGCCATGGACGCGTCGTCGACACCACCAAAAGCGACCACCTCAGCCTCCGATGATTGGCGGAGGATGGTTCCCTCCTTCCCTGATCCTCCTGACCAGTTCTGGAGAGAAACATGGCGCGGCGAAGATGGTGTCGGCGTACAGGAGTCCAGCCGAGGCTCAGCAGCCTAGGTCGCCAACACGGACTCGCCACCTAGAGACGAGGTCCCTCCTGGACTTGCTCCCATAGCAGCATGTGTAGAAGGCTCATAAGCCTCGAGATTGTTAGTAGCAGGCACCAGAGGATCAGCAGGCACACCCGGTTCCTCTCCCTGCTCGCCACTAGCAGCAGCAACAACATGCGCCTCCGCGTCAGAATAAGCTATCCGAGTAACAGCTAGCTCGTTCACTGCAGCATGATCAAACAAGGTTTCAGCTGCGGCTGTGGGGCTCTCCAGGTTTGCATCCAAGAGATTGCTGCGGCCTCCATCATCTGCAGCTTCAAGCTTGCTGCTCAAGTTCTCACCATCTCCTCTGCCCACTTTATCAGTTGCTGCTTGAGACCATAACCACTGTTTAGCCTTTTCAATTGATCGACTGACCAATGGAGAAAAAACCACTCCTGGTTTGAAACTCCCTTGTAGCACATGGTTGTGCACGCCTCCTTGTTGGCTCGAGGCATCAACAATGTCCACATCTGTGCCTTTTGCAGCATCATCCATCTGGATCGACGAATCCTTACCATTATCGTTATTATTTCCATCTCCTTCTTTTGTATGATCCATGTCATCATCGTGATCATCATCATGACGATCATGCCTCTGGTAATCTGTAAGAATGTCTAGCGTCTCACCAGCCTCTGCCGGTTCCACCTCAAAACTCAACACATAAAACCCATCTTTTATAAAAATAGGCCAAGATTTCGGGATTTTTGTGTAGTTCAAGCACCCAAGCTGCATCCTAACAACCTTGTTTTTCCTAGTGAACTTCATATCTACCTTCATGGTTTTCCCAAACATGTGTCCCAAAGTCCAAAGAAATAAGAAATCCCCCAAATGATCATCAGGCACCCCAGAAATTCGCAGCCAGATTTTGGGAGCAAAAACATTGGCTCAGCCCTCGTCAACCATCTGTTAAAGGTCAACTCACACGTGCTATTTGGAACCCTGCATGTCCCAACAATTTTGAGCCTTTCTAACTCCTGCTTGGAAGGAAACTGAACTTTAAACACGTTGTGTCCCACCTGGTTCACTTCCCACTGAAAATTCTCCGTGGGTACCAGCCTCTGTAGCTGAGCAACAAGCGGCGGTATGGTTAGCTCCCCAGAGGTTTACGACACCATTCCAAGACGGACACTCATCATTTTTGGTCTGTAGGATTCTGTCAATGGTTGTTCAAAAAATATCAACTCCTCATGTGCATACCTAATAATCTGAGGCTTGGGAGCCGATAACAGCGGACACACATCCGCCTCATGATCACCACCTTCGCACACATCGCACAACTCTGCAGTGCACTCCTCGGCGAAGTGGCCCGTGAAACCGCAGCGAAAACATCTCACTTTATCTGTTTTCTTCCCTTTTTTAGTTGCAGCAGCATTATTCACCGCCACCGCCAGCTGTTCCGCCGTCACTACGGCGGGTTGTGGGACTACCTGAGGTGCAACATGAATAGCCTGTTGCTGAACTGCCGGCCGCTGCACTAGCTGCTGCAGACCGACCACCTGTTGTGTCACCGGCTGCTGAACTACCGGTTGTTGTACCACCGGCTGTTGCATCTGCACCACCGGTTGCTGCTGCTGAACCCCCGCCGCAAATTGCCCTTGCACTTGACCCTGCAGCTGTTGCCCAGCCGTAGCAGCACCTCCTTGTGCCACACCCTGTTGGCCCGAAGCAACGAAATTGCCAGCACCTTGACCCTGCAGCTGTTGGCCAGCCATAGCAGCACCTCCTTGTGCCACACCCTGCTGGCCCGAAGCACCGAAATTGCCAGCACCTTGTCCCTGAGCTAAACCTCGTCCACCTTGAAACCTGCCAGCTCCATCGAACCGGCCACGCACACCACGGACGAACCCAGCAGCGCCACGTCCAGGACCATCGAGGTGTCGACTGTTAGAGTAGATTTGTGTATATTGTATTTTGCCCATATGTTAGGGGTCTTCCTGCATATTCACCTGTACATGTACTATATATATGTGGCCTTTGGCCCCCTGGTAATACAAGCTGGTTATTACCCTAACATGGTATCAGAGCGAGGTTAGGTTTTCTCCGTCCACGTCCGTGCCGCCGCCGCCGTCGCGCCCCCGGCTTCTCGCCGCCGCGTTCCGGCCGCCGCTGCCTGCCTCTCGCGCGCGTCGCCAGCTTCCTCTTCCTTCTGATCTGCCCGTGCCGTCCGGCCGATCCGTCCGTGCTAGCTCGATCCGTCCGTGCTAGCTCCTGCTCTGCAGCTTCCGATCGATTGGAAGTGCTCTCCTCTAGCCGCGCGTCGCCCCTGCCGTTCGTCCGCGCGTAACTCCGGCCGCCGCCGCCCGGCCATCTCCGCCTTTTACCGCCGCCGCCAGGCCATCAGGCCATCTCCCTCCCGTGCCCGTGCGTGCGTGCCCGTGCTTCTTCGATCCAATCTCTGTGAGGCCTTCACTGCATGCTGCTCTCGATCCCGTGCATGCTGCTCCCGATTGCCTTGCCTCTGCTGCTCCCGATCTGATCTCAATCGAGTTGACTTTCTGAAAAAAAAAAAAAAAGGAAAAAAAAAAAAAAAAAAAAAGAGAGAGAGATGTCTACCTCGTCGGGCTATGTTGCGATTCCTCGCTGCCCGATTATCTTTGATGGAGCGAATTACCCTGATTTCGCTAACTTCATGCGCGTCCACATGCGCGGTCTTCGTCTGTGGGGTGTGCTTTCTGGCGAGGTCCCTGTCCGCCCCACCCCGTTGCTCCTTCGGTGCCTGTTGCACCGACGCCTACTGCCCTTGCCTCTGATGCTTCTCAGGAGGACAAGGATTCCGCCACTCGTGCTGATGCTATTGCTATGACTGCTTATGACCGGCAGGTCCAGGACCATTCTGCTGCTGTTGCGACATACCGGCAGGATCTGACTGCCTACTCTCAGTGGATAGATGAGGATGCTCGTGCTGCTGCTGTTCTGACTTCCAGTGTCCTGCCTCAGTATGCTGCTGAGTTTATGGCTCTTCCCACTGCTGCTGCTCAGTGGGCCTTTCTTCGTCAGCGTTATCAGCCGTCTGGGGATGCTCTTTACCTGTCTGTGGTCCGCCAGGAGCATGCCCTTCAGCAGGGCGATTTGACTATTGATGAGTTCTACACTCAGAGTGCTGCTATTTGGCGTCAGCTTGATTCTCTTCGTACGCCTGTGTGTGCCACCTGTCCCTGCTGCTTGATTGTTCGCGCCGACCTGGAGTTTCAGCGCGTCTTTGAGTTCTTGTCGCGGCTCCGCAAGGAGTTTGAGCCACGCCGTGCACAGCTACATGCCCGTGGTCGTGTTCCGCTCTCTGAGGTCCTGTCTGAGCTTCGTGCTGAGGAGACTCGTCTTCGTGGTGCTGGTCTTCTGGAGGTTCCCTCTGTTCTTGCTGCTCGTGGTCCTCCTGTGCCGTCTGCTCGTGGTCCTGCTCCGCCACAGCCTCCGTCGCGGTCTTCAGTACCGCCGATACTACCTACTCCTCAGGTCCAGGGTCAGAGTCAGCCCCCGCAGTCTCGTGGTTCTCGTGGTCCTTGCACCTACTGTGGCAAGCCTGGCCATGATATTTCTGGCTGCTGGCAGAGGGATCCCAGCTTACGTCAGCAGTATCTTGCTCGTCGGAGGACTGGTTCTTCAGGATCTTCAGGCTCTTCAGGTTCTTCTGCTGCTGCACTGTCTGATCAGGACATTATCCGTGGTCTTCGTGGTCTGCTCGCTGCTTCGGCTCTTCCTTGCCGGGTTCTGCTGGTTCTGTGTCTGGTTCTTCTGGCAACACGCGACCACCACCTTCTACACAGTCAGGTATGTCATCCCCGTGGTATCTGGATTCTGGAGCTTCTTTTCATATGACTTCTGCGTCTTCTATTCTTTCTGCTCTTCGCTCTCTTATTTCTCCTGTTCGTGTCATCACGGCTGATGGTACCTCTCTTCCTGTTTCTAGTCGAGGCACCCTCTCTACTTCATCTTTCTCTGTTCCTGATGTTTCTCATGTCCCTAGCCTTAAGATGAACTTGTTTTCTGCTAGTCAGCTTACTGATTCTGGTTGTCGCGTCATTCTTGACGCTGATTCTTGTGCTGTTCAGGACCGTCGGACTCAGGCCCTGGTTGGAGCTGGCCCTCGTAGTCTTCAGTCTCCGGGGCTCTGGGAGTTAGACTGGCTTCGTGTTCCTTCCGCTGCTACTTCATCTGCCAGTTCTCCTGCGGTTGCTGCTTCTGTCACTGGCTCTTTCCAGCAGTGGCATCATCGGCTGGGTCACCTTTGTGGCTCCCGTTTATCGTCATTAGTTCGTCGAGGTCTTCTAGGGTCTGTTTCAGGAGATGTGTCTTTACATTCATGTCAGGGTTGTAGGTTAGGTAAACAGATTCAGCTTCCCTATCCTACTAGTGCGTCTGTATCTCAGCGACCTTTTGATTTAGTTCATTCAGATGTTTGGGGTCCGGCTCCCCTTCAGTCAAAGGGGGGTCATCGATACTATATTTTGTTCATTGATGATTTTTCTCGGTACACCTGGTTATTTTTTATGCGCTCTCGCAGTGAGGTTCTCTCCATTTATAAGCGCTTTGTTGCCATGGTTCGTACTCAGTATTCCACGCCTATTCGTGTCTTTCGTGCTGATTCTGCAGGTGAGTATATCTCTCAGCACTTGCGTGGTGTTCTTGCTGAGGAGGGTACCCTTGCTCAGTTTTCGTGTCCCGGTGCCCATGCTCAAAATGGTGTCGCCGAACGTAAGCATCGTCATATTCTTGAGACTGCCCGTGCTATGATGATTGCTTCCTCTCTTCCGCCACATTTCTGGGCTGAGGCTGTCGCTACATCGACTTACCTCATTAACATTCAGCCCTCTGCTGCCCTTCAAGGTGGCATTCCTCTCGAGCGTCTTTCTGGTACCTCTCCAGATTACTCGGCTCTTCGTTTGTTTGGTTGCGCTTGCTATGTTCTTCTTCCTCCCCGCGAACGCACCAAACTGACCGCTCAGTCTGCTGAGTGTGTTTTCCTTGGGTACAGTGATGAGCATAAGGGCTACCGCTGTTGGGACCCTGTTGCTCGTCGGATGCGCATCTCTCGTGATGTCACGTTTGATGAGACGCGCTCCTTCTATCCTCGCCATACCTCTGGCACTTATCCGGTGGATGATATTTCTTTTCTCCTTTTTCCGGATTCACCTCCTGCTGTCTCTTCCCCATCTCCTAGTTCTCCATCTTCTACACCTGGTGCGCCTCCTCCATCTTCGGAGCCATCCTCTCCTCCGTCTAGTACCCCTAGTACTCCTCGTTCTCCTGCCTCGGCTCCTCCTTCTCCTATTCCTTCTTCCTCTTCTTCGGCTCCTCCTTCTTCCTCTTCTTCTGATGAGTCATCTTCTGCTGATGAGCCTTCCCATTCACGGCCTGTTCGTCAGCGTCGTCCTCCAGACCGTTATACTCCTAGTAAGTATGGTCTTTCTGTTGTCTCCGAGCCGACTTCTTATCGGGATGCTGAGCGTCATCCTGAGTGGCAGCTGGCCATGGCTGAGGAGATTGCTGCGCTTGAGCGCACTGGCACCTGGGATCTTGTTTCTCCCCCTTCAGGTGTTCGTCCTATCACGTGTAAGTGGGTCTATAAAATTAAGACCCGCTCTGATGGATCTCTCGAGCGCTATAAAGCGCGTCTTGTGGCTCGTGGCTTTCAGCAGGAGCACGGCCGAGACTATGACGAGACTTTTGCTCCTGTCGCTCATATGACCACTGTTCGTACTCTTCTTGCTGTTGCTTCTGTTCGACGCTGGTCTGTATCCCAGCTTGATGTTCAGAATGCTTTTCTTAATGGCGAGTTGAGTGAGGAGGTTTACATGCAGCCTCCTCCTGGGTATTCTGTTCCCGATGGGATGGTTTGTCGTCTTCGACGATCCTTATATGGTCTCAAACAGGCCCCTCGTGCCTGGTTTGAGCGTTTCTCCTCTGTGGTTATTGCCGCTGGCTTCTCTCCCAGTGCTCATGATCCAGCACTGTTTGTCTACACCTCTTCTCGGTGTCGGACCTTGTTGCTTCTCTATGTTGATGACATGATCATCACTGGTGATAACCCTGAGCACATTGCCTTTGTTAAGGCACGTCTACGTGAGCAGTTTCTCATGTCTGATCTTGGTCCTCTTCGCTACTTTCTTGGGATTGAGGTTTCTTCTACAGCCGATGGCTTCTTTATCTCCCAGGAAAAGTATATTCAGGATCTTCTTTCTCGGGCTGATCTTAGTGATGAGCGTACCGTTGAGACTCCTATGGAGCTTAATGTTAAGCTTCGATCCACTGATGGTGAGCCTCTTTCTGATCCCACACGTTATCGCCATCTTGTTGGGAGTCTTGTTTATCTCGCTGTCACTCGCCCTGATATCTCTTATCCCGTCCATATTCTGAGTCAGTTTGTCTCAGCTCCTACCACCGTTCACTATAGTCATCTCCTCCGTGTCCTTCGTTATCTTCGTGGCACGATTACTCGTCGTCTTTTCTTCCCTAGTTCCAGCTCTCTCCAGCTCCAGTGTTACTCGGATGCCACGTGGGCGAGTGATCCTACGGATCGTCGTTCACTTTCTGCTTACTGTGTGTTTCTTGGTGGTTCGCTTGTTGCTTGGAAGACGAAGAAACAGGTCGCGGTTTCCCGTTCGAGTGTTGAGGCTGAGCTGCGGGCTATGGCTTCGTTGATTGCTGAGGTGACCTGGTTACGGTGGTTGCTTGCAGATTTTGGGGTCTCTGTTACGACACCCACTCCACTTTTGTGTGACAGTACAGGTGCTATCAGTATTGCACGTGATCCGGTCAAGCATGAGCTGACCAAGCATATTGGTGTTGATGCTTTCTATACACGTGCTCAGGTGCAGGATCAGGTTGTTGCGCTTCACTATGTGCCTTCAGATTTGCAGCTGGCAGATTTCTTTACAAAGGCACAAACTCGAGCGCAACATGACTTCTTACTCTCCAAACTCAGTGTTGTGGATCCACCCTGAGTTTGAGGGGGGGTGTTAGAGTAGATTTGTGCATATTGTATTTTGCCCATATGTTAGGGGCCTTCCTGCATATTCACCTGTACATGTACTATATATATGTGGCCTTTGGCCCCCTGGTAATACAAGCTGGTTATTACCCTAACATCGACGAGCTCGATTTCCACCATGAAAACCACCTCGTTGGTAGCCATTGTTATTGCCGGCATTGAACTGGAAGCCTCTGCCTCCGGCACCGCCGTGCTGAACAAAGTTTCCTTGGTAGCCATTACCACCTTGAAACACTTCTTGCTGCCCCCAGTTTTGTCCACCCCCATAGCCATGTTGATCGCCGGCCGTGCCGCTCGGCCCTCCAACTTCAAAGTTATTGAAGTTCATGCCGACAGCAAAGCCTTGCCCATTGGCAGCACCTCCACGCCCATTAGCAGCACCTCCACGCCTTGGCGCAGCACCACCTCCACGGCCAAGGTCACCGCCACCGCGCCCTCCACCGTGATTCGCCATCGAGTTTCGAGACGAAGCCGAGGCGGCAGCGCGATCCCAAACGAACCCTAACAAACGTCGGAACCCGGTTCCAGACGTGAAGGGTTTATTTCTCGAAGCACGCAAGTGTGGGCCCTCATGGCCTACTGGGCTTTTCCCTGGGCTTGCATGCAGTCCGGGTCTAGCAGGGCCAACGCCCCGTGGCATGCGGAAATTTGAAACTGGATCCTTCGATCCACGAAAAGCGGGCATCCTTACCGTCGCCGGAGAAGAACACCGTTGCGGCCGCCTTGTCACCGTGTTCCACTCCCTCGCTTCGATCACGTCCAGCGTGAAAGTCGTCAGTGCCATCACGGGTAGCTTGGGAACCCGAAAACGGCACTGATTTGCCCGCCCATGGTTGCCGCCGGAGAACCTGCAAATCAATGGAGAAGCCAGCGAGATGGCCGCATACCTTTGTGCTTTCCGCTTGGCCTCCTTCCGAGACGCCCTTGACGAGGACAAGATTCCCGAGGGTGCAGGCGAAGGTGTCCGACATTCGTCGTCCAACGCCGGCAGCAGGTACCTGGACGCCGTAGCACTTCCCGGCATCTGCTCCTCCTCTGGGCACCCTCTTCCTCGGTCAACACCCAGAACCTCCCTCCGATGCCCTGCAGCGCCGGCGAGGGCACACCCCTGGCAGAGGCGGCTAGAACGATGTCGCCCTGATGATCGCCTCCGGGATCGCCTCCGGGATCGCCCGGATCGCCCATTCGCCCGAGCAGGGACATCTCCACCTATTTCTTGATTATCATAATCGCCTTGGAGCACTGTCACTCTTCGTCAACCCTCCGAGGCACAGTTACGCGTCTTGGATCGTCGAATAATTGTCTCATTCTTCCGATATTGTGCATGCTATTAACACTCTTCAAAAGAGTGTATTAACTCGAATCAATGGATAATTTGAGTTAATCATATGGATCATACCTGTGCTATGCCCCGGTGAGTTTAATCTTGTACCGTTCGGGATCTAGAAGTTGTTCCATTCTTTGAAACGACATAATTTTTTGTTAAATGTGATTATTTTAGCTCATATCTTGGCACTCCTATTAGTTCACTCGGAGGGTTAACTAAGAGTGACAAGGATCTAAGTCGACGATGATCAAGAAATAGCAGATATCTCTGTCTCTATCTTTATCTCTACAATATATAATTTAGCTTAACGTGGTGATGATTGACGATGGTTCGTTTTTTATTACCCCTGCTTTTAATTAAATTTATATTAAAATTATGTGCATCAATTCGATATAGAGACAGGTGAATAGGCTTCCCTTGCCACCAGAGGAAAGAACACACTTGTGAGTATTCCCAAGCTTATAGATCAGTCGGCCCATAATTCCAAGATGTTGCCGAGCTAGTTGAATGGAGAAAGTAAAATCATAACCATGTCGCGACAATATCAGCTCATGAAAATTACTATCAGTTAACTACAAATCTTGTCACACATGACTAGTTTGCAAGTGCTGAGAGCTACCACTAGCTATTCATGTAATAGCCTTGGCAGTTACACCCGGTTCCTCATTTCCGGATCAAGGCAAGTGGCGGCACGCTCTGCTCGTTTCGAAAGTAGTCGGCATGATCCACCTTGTGCTTGATCATCGCGAGCCTCCTAAAGTTCCCACCAAAGTACCTCTCACCCCAGACCTTGCCGCTTTCGTAGGTGCTGACGCCGCGGACCACCCTGTTCACGCCGAAGTCCAGGTCCCGATAGTTGGAGTATGCGGCCCTGGGGTTCTTGGTCACGAACGGCGCCATGAAGTCGTACAAGCCATTGATCCAGTTGGTCGTGCTACTAGTGTTTCCCCCGGCCCCATTGTTGCCGTTCCAGAACTCGACGTACTGGATGTTGTAGAGCACGCCGCTCCGGTGCGGGAACGGCGTGTCGGCGTCGGCGATGCTGCTCATCCTCCCGCCGTGTGGCTCGAGGATGAGCTGCCCCTCCGCGGCGCCGTTGGGCCAGATGAAGATCTTCTGCCACGTGTCCTTGGTGAGGGCTTTCTTGACATAGTCAGACTTGTTCTTGACGAAGGGGCCCAGGGTCATGCTCCGGTTGAGCAGGAGCGCCTCCATCGGCACGCTGTTACTGGCGTCGCCGAAGTATATGTGCGCCACGTACTGCAGCCAGGTCATCTCCCGGCAGTCGGCGGGCGTCACGCCGAGCTCGGGGAACCGGTCATGCAAGGTGTGCACCATGGTACTGCAGTTGCCGAGGTACAGAGACTGGAAGTTGGCCTGACGCCTCTGGACGACCACCCGGATGCTGAGGTCGTCCGGGAGCGCCGGGGCCACCGTCTGCCACTTGGTCACCGCGGCGACCGCGCGCTGGCGCATGGTCCTGGTGAAGCTGAAGAACGTGACCTTGGGCGGGACCGGTACGAGCCTCACCTTCCACGACAGCACGATGCCGAAGCTGGCGCCGCCGCCACCGCGGATGGCCCAGAAGAGGTCGTCCCCCATGGCCTTCCTGTTCCGTAAGAGGTTCCCGTCGGCGTTGACGATGGCGGCGTCGACGATGTTGTCGGCAGAGAGGCCATATTTGCGCATCATCAGGCCGACGCCGCCTCCGCTGAAGTGGCCACCCACGCCTACGGTCGGGCACACACCTGCGGGAAAGCCTAGCCGTGGCGCCGCCTTGACGACGGCGTAGTAAAGCTCTCCGAGTGTCGCGCCAGATTCAACCCACGCGGTGGCCCGACGCGGGTCGCCGTGCACGGCATGGAGCTTGACGAGGTCGACCACGGCGAACACCTCGGGGCGCTGGGACCGGTACGACAGTCCCTCGTTGTCGTGCCCGCCGCTGCGCACGCGGAGGCGCACGCCGTGGCGGCGTCCGCAGCGCACGGCGGCCTGGACGTGCCACGGGTCGGTGGGCGTCACGATGCAGAGCGGGGGCCTCGCCGTCGTTGGCGCCACGAACTTGGCGTTCCGGATGGACGACACCAGGAGAGGCTTGAACGATGGCGATCTGGGCGTGAACAGGAGCTGGCTGGGGACGTGGGTAGAGAGGCACCGGAGGAAGCCTTTGGCTTTGGAGGAAGACGACGACACGGACGGGGCCGGCAAGTAGAGAACCAGGAAGCAAACTGTGAGCACGAGAGCTACCGGAGTGGACGGCACCGCCATTTCTGCCTCTCGAATGTTTTTGTCCTAGATTAAACTCGTTAATTATATGGGGGATGAGATCATGAGTACACATTTATGGCCTCGTTATCTTGAAGAACCGGTTAATTACATGCATGATCATCCTTTTGATTAGTAAAGCAGTAAATTAATGATCCCCTAAAATAAGTACTACTACTAGGAGGTGAATGCTGTGGTGCAAAGTAAAGATAACACGCTCCCCAAATAAGTAGGAGTACTAGAAGACTTCTATGTTTTTTTACAGGAAGACTTCTAAAAACTAATAATAAAAAGAAAATAAAGAAAAAACACAGACGCGCACTTATGAGGGCCGGCCCAAGAGAGGAGCTTCTGTGTGATGAATCGAGAACTAGAACCTCGGCCTCTTCCATTTATTAGGTCCATTTTCCTTGAACTTCTTTAATGGGTATTTTATTTATAGGGCCTTATAGTCTCCAGCGGTTTGTTCCTCTACCTTTTAGGCTCTTTGTTATTTGAATTTGTAGATTTTTTGTATTCCTTGTATTTATATCTGATTTTTTTCATTGAATCATAATATTTGAAACATATTTTCTGTTACATTTTAGTTTTGATTTTTTTTCCTTGGCAAGACGCATGTCACCCTCCTCATGTAGTCAGTGGTGAGCGATACTCGGTAACTCACAAGCTAGGCCAATGGTAAGTGGGATGGGAAGCGTCGCGGGATACTTACATTGGGGGGGGGGGGGGGGGGGGGGGGGGGATGAACATGAGAAGGTGGATGTCGACCACTAGTTCCATAATAGGCATATGATGCCACTACCTATCTTGATTAGGAAGTGAGCAGATGTAAATTGACCTAGCTATTAGAATAGGTAATGTAAAGGTGAATAAATAAGTCACATGGCATTGCGGCACAAAATTATGAGAGAACACTCGTTGGTATTCGCAGGTCTGTGGATTGGTATCTTTGTCGTTCGACGGCTGCCTTCAGAAAAGTTCAAGATTGTGTCATGGAAGAAGAAAGAGTTTGAAGATTTGCTCTTTTCTCTTAGACTTTATCTTGTAGTCGCTGTAGTCAGCTCATGTATCTCTACCATGTACTATTCGCTACTATAATATATGGTATTATTGTCAAAAACAAAGTCACATTTGACCATATTGTAGCTGATAGTAATGTGGTCATCTAAAAGTTTGATGCCTTATCTCGATATGGTCATGATTACTTTCATGCAATATTGTTTTGATGGTCAACCGCTAGGCACTTGACTACTATCGTGGCCGCTGCGCAGTGAACCCCCATGGTCGTGATAATCCATGTCTTGGCATTTCCCTTGGAAAAGTAATAAATAAGGCGTCAATAAATTCTATTTGGCAATCAGCAATCAACTTGTTTTAGCACCTCCTTTGAGATGGATCTGGAAATCATGTAACCTAAAAAAATCTTCTGGCTCTTGATCCACTTAATATTAGATATCTCATGCCAAGTGAACACTTCTTTGTTGAGAAAGCTAGATGTGTTCTCTACTATGATTCCAATAGTGCCTATGATGAGAATAATACTTGTTTGTTCCATATTTATGACTAGTAGGCACCATTTCTGTATCCGTATTCCGTATTTGGGCATGATTCCCTTCGCTCCAAAATATGGCTACAGTCATGTTTCCCACTACTAGTCGACTTTATTTGCTCCTGATGAAGGATATACTTATATACCATTCCTGATCAAATGATATGTAATGCTTATATAGCATTATAATATTATCGTCGTGTATGCTGACACTGCGATAAAGATTGCAATAGTATCTGAAACCGACTTAGATCCAGTCCTTAGAATTTTCCCATGATAACATGTAAACCGTAAAGAAAGTTCAAGTCAATATTGTTGACTGGCCATTTTGTGTCAACGTCACAAACAAGTCATATGAGAAAATGTATAACACTTTTCTTCCTTTTTCCACATAACTAATGTACGTTTTGCAAATTTTATGTTTCTTTAATATGCACAATTTATCAACAAAGCGAATATATCTTAGTATTTATATTTGAGGAATATGTTATATTACATCAGATCTATTATATAATTAAAAAAGAAAATAAAACCACCACACAATTCCACATAGCCTAAATATAAAGGGACCGTCCCTTCATATCTTGCTGAAAAAGTACTGCAATATTTCTTGCTCACTCCGTCATATAGCCTCTCATCTCAGGATGTAAATGGCAGTGGCGTCCACTGGTACCACTTACGCCACCTACCAAAATTAGCCTATATGGCGTATATGGACAACCACATAAATTAAGTGGCCTACGTGGCAAATCCACGAAGCCCACGAGCGCCAGCGGTGGAACACCAAATTTCTCCTCTCCCTCATATCCCCCCACACGCACAGCCGCCATGGCCCATCGGACTCTGCATCTCGGCCCGTCCGCCGTCGGACTGCATCTCCGCGCGCCCGCCGCCTCCAGATCCGCGCGTCCCGAACCTCCCTTTCCACGGCCATGAGGGGCATCATGAGGAACTGCTGCAGCGACGCCTTTCTCTCCATCGGCATGTCGACCAGCGCCGGCGCCGCCACAGGCGAGGCCGCCGCGCCGTCGCGTAACGGATCAGCTCAACGGCCCTGCCCAGCGTGCAGCTGTCGAGCAGACGAGCACTACCACCCTGCCCCCGTAGAAGATCGTGAGCTGCTGTGCTTCGTCGGTTTCCTGCATAGCCACCACGTGCGCCGCGTTGATGGACGGCGACATCGGCATCGGAACGGCCCCGGCTGAGCACGCCGCAGACCACAACGATACAGCCAGCAGAGTCCGTCGTCGCGGTCGCCATGGGCAGCATTGACTGGACGCGCGTACTGCCGAGCCGAGACGGGACGGGTGGGAGGGCAGAGGGCTGCGGCGGCGGCGATCACTGGCATTTGCTAGCTCCACCAACTCGTTGGTTCATCTCGTGGTTCTTGCCTGTAAACAAACAACAACCTGGGGAAAGTGAAACATGTGGGAGAGAGAGAAAGCAAGGTGAGCACGCAAGCTAGGTGGCGTATAGCGGCTACCACGAAAACCACTTATTAACTTGTGCAAAAAAAAAAAATTAACTTGTGCAAAAAAAACGAAAACCACTTATATCCACTAAATAATATACGGCTGCAATATAATCCGTTTAATCGTGAGGTGGCGCAGGTGGACACGTCCAAAACGTCCACCGAGTTGAGCATTTACATCCTGACTCTCATCCTAGTCCTTGCTCGAGGCGTACACACCTGGCCTACCATATGAACACACGGCACACATCTCTTGCTTTCTACGGATCATGCATATTTTCTATATGTATTATCATCGAATATTATTAATGAGTACTATGCGCGAGTCCTCTTTTGAACGTGACATCTAACAAAATGTATATCCGCGACCGAGCCAAATTTATCATGTATTTGTTTCATATTTATCTTGAAGAACCGGTTAATTACATGCATGGTCATCCTTTTGATTAGTAAAGCAGTAAATTAATGATGGCAAGATGGTTAGGAGGGTGGTTGTACCCCCAGCCCACTAGAGTTCAAACTCCAGATTTGACGCTGATGTTTCTCATTTAAGCCAGAATATTCTTCAGTGGGAGACGACGTTCCCGTCGACAGCGAGGCGCCCCCTTGGTGACTTCGTCAATCTCAAGACTCAACCCGCCGACTCGGTCTCTCGGAGGTGCTCATAGGGGTAGGGTGTGCGTGCGTGCGTTCATAGGGATGAGTGTGTGCGCGTGTATATGAGCGCTTGCGTTGTACTCCCTCCGTTTGGATTTAATTGACACACATTTTGTTACACATGGATGTATCTAGACATCAAACAAGTATAGATACATCCATATTTGGACAAAACCAAGTCAATTAATTTGGAACGGAGGGAGTACATTGCAGTACTTAGAATTTCCACTCCTACCGTGCAAACAGTAGAAAAAATTCAAGTCAATATTGTTGAATGGACATTTGTGACAATGCCACAAACAAGTTAGATGAGAAAATGGATACCACTTTTCTTCCTTTTTTCCATATAAGTCAGGTGCGTTTTACAATTTGTGTATGTTTCTTTAATGTACAAAATTCATTAACAAAGCAAGTATGTCGTAATATTGACTATGTGTTAAGTCATATCTATTATTATATAATTAAAACAATAGAAAATAAAACCACCACACAATTCCACATGGCTTAAATATCAAATCTCTTAATTGCACATTGAATATCTGGTGCCAGGCCATCTTATCTTTCATGAGATAAAAATGGGAATTATTTAGTTATTATGCAAAAGATCAATTAATTAACACCCTTCCTTTTTTTGAAAGGGTTTAAACCCCTTCCTTTATATCAATTAATTACTACTATAGTTAGGTCATGTAGCCAAATTTGACGCTGATGACTAAATCGCAAAGATTAAACACTGCAAATTAAACTGATGCATCGATCATATCTTGTTTCTACAGCCTGGAGCCTCTTATCTTCGTTGACCTGCAACTACATGTATATATGCTGTATAAGGAGCAAAGGACAAGAACATAATTAGCACATTGTCAGTATACGATCGATCGAGAGCTGCAAAAGATCGATGGCGTCCACTTCCATAACAATCCTGCTGACAGTCTGCTTTATGGGCTCCTACGTGCCCGCTCTGTCCCTGGCGTCGTCCTCGGGGAAGTTCCTCCGGTGCCTCTCGACGGACGTCCCCAGCCAGCTGGTGCTCACGCGGGGCTCCCCGTCGTTCGAGCCGCTTCTTGTGTCGGCCATCAGGAACGCCAGGTTCGTCGCCCCCGCGACGGCGAACCCTACGCTCTGCATCATCACGCCCACAAACGCGTCTCACGTCCAGGCCGCCGTGCGCTGCGGACGCGCACACGGCGTGCGCCTCCGCGTTCGTAGCGGCGGGCACGACTGCGAGGGCCTCTCGTCCCGCTCTCAGCACCCCGAGGTGTTCGCAGTGGTCGACCTCGCCAAGCTCCAAAATGTCCATGTCGACCCGCATGGAGCCACCGCGTGGGTCGACTCCGGCGCGACGATCGGGGAGCTCTACTACGCCGTGGCCAAGGCGGCGCCGGGGCTGGGCTTCCCGGCGGGCGTGTGCCCGACCGTGGGCGTGGGTGGACACTTCAGCGGTGGCGGCCAGGGCCTGATGATGCGCATGTACGGCCTATCCGCCGACAACATCCTCGACGCCACCATCGTCGACGCCGAGGGGAACCTCTTGCGCGACAAGAAGGCCATGGGGGACGATCTCTTCTGGGCCATCCGTGGCGGCGGCGGCGGGAGCTTCGGCATCGTGTTGTCGTGGAAGGTGAGGCTGGTGCCGGTCCCACCCACGGTCACGTTCTTCAGCATCACCAAGAACATGGACCAGGGCGCCGTGGACGCGGTGACCAAGTGGCAGACGGTGGCCCCGGCGCTCCCCGACGACCTCACCATTCGGGTGAACGTGCAGCAGCGTCAGGCCAACTTCCAGTCCCTGTACCTCGGCAACTGCAGCGTGGTGGTGCGCACCTTGCGCGAGCGTCTCCCGGAGCTCGGCGTGACGAGCGCCGACTGCCGGGAGATGAGCTGGGTACAGTACGTGGCGTACATATACTTCGGCGACGCAAGCAACAGCACGCCGCTGGAGGCCCTCCTGTGCAACCGGAGCATGACGCTGGGCCCTTTCGTCAAGAACAAGTCCGACTACGTCAAGACGGCCCTCACCAGGGACACGTGGGAGAGGATCTTCACCTGGCCCAACGGCGCCGCCGAGGGGCAGCTCGTCCTCGAGCCGCACGGCGGGAGGATGGGCACCATCGCCGACGACGACACGCCCTTCCCGCACCGCGCCGGCGTGCTCTACAACATCCAGTACGTACAGTTCTGGAACGGTACCACCGGCGTGGCCGTCGGCGGAAACACTAGTAGCACGCCCAACTGGGTCAATGGCCTCTACGACTACTTGGAGCCGTTCGTGACCAAGAACCCCAGGGCCGCCTACGCCAACTACCGGGACCTGGACATCGGCGTGAACAAGGTGGTCGGCGGCGTCAGCACCTACGAAAGCGGCGAGGTGTGGGGCGAGAGCTATTTCCTTGGAAACTTCAAGAGGCTCGCCATGATCAAGCGCAAGGTCGATGCCGGAGACTACTTCCGGCAGGAGCAGAGCGTGCCGCCACATCCCCTGATCAGCAACTGATCAGGAAGCAGCAAGCTAGTGTAACCGGTTTCAAGCTATATTTATAGTTTCAACGACTAGCTAGTGGCAAGTGGCAACAAATGCATATTAGTCATGTTTGAGCAGATATATAACTCTTGGTCAACAAATGTGCAACTTTCTATGACATATGATTATGGTTTTACTTTCCATATACGAAATCCCCAGATGTGGTCATGCATGGGTTCGACCTGCCACTCTATTACATTATGTTATTAGGTTTCTTACGTTTCCTAATTATAACGTGTTAATTGAATTTTCTCTCAATAAGAAAGTCGAAGTTTCTGGCACCTTATTGTCAACTTGTTAGTAAGAAAATTTGGCCCCCCTTGACTCACGTGGAAGAATTCAGCTCTGCTGATTATTCTCCTCCTCTGGGATCCCCTTATTATAACTGGACCCCTCTTTTTTTTAAGGGTTGTGTATTAATTTTGCTCAAGATTTGACATACATTCGCGCATAACCAATTCCAACACGCATTGCAAATTGGACACGCAAAACCCCGATACACAACTCCTTACAAGCATACTTAGCAATTTCATCAGCTAGGGAATTAGCCTTTCCACAAATATGATGTCTTGATCACCCTTCCCACTGGGGGTGAAAGTCATGGCCGACGATACTGGTTAGGCGACTGATCTCCTCAACTTAGGTAGAAAACCTTCGGATTGGACTCATAGTCAATCTCCATTAACACATTCTTACGTGCGACAGTTAGAACAATCTTCAACCCCTCGTAGCATGATATTGCCTCGCCCATTTCAGAAGATTGACAATGTTCAATTTGACCCAGGCCGATGCAATGTTTTTTTCCCTTATGGGATCTAATCACCGCCCCACAAAAACCCCTCCTGAATTTATCGTGGAACCTTTTGTACACGTTGACTAGGTATTCATCCGACGTGGCCCGTCCGCCAAACGGATAAAAAACTAAGTAAGGAAAATACATGCCCAATTTATTGTTTCATTTTAAAAATTTGTTTTATGTATTCTCTTGAATATGCTTGTGCACATGAACAATTGTTTAGCAACCCAAAGAACAAAGTCATGTAGTAGCATTAGCTGGTCGAAAAATAAATACGTATGTTTAGTGGCAGAGGAAATTTTTTTTTAGGTCGGGTGAACTCTAAAGAGAAAAAAATTGATACAAAAAGTTATCAGATATTACCCTTGAAATATTATGGATGCTACATGGCCCACCCACATGCTTACGGAATGCATCTACTGTATTTTTTCAATGGTTAAACCGCAATTCGTTGAAACATCATGCCCTAATTTTTCATCTATACGGTCATGTTTAAAAAGATAACAACACAAGCAATAAGATTTATCATTTTCCACACTATTTCAACCAATCACATTTCTTATAGCATTGTGGTCGAAAGGATTATTATCTCTATTTGATGGGAAATTATGACGAGTTAGTTGAGTTGGACCATTCTTTAGCTCACAATTCACAATCCAAAATTCCATCCAATTCACTGCAAATTCAAGAAATTATATCTCCCCTTTGCATATGCATGTCTCTTCCCCTTTCTATCCATCCCTACCATGAAATCATCGCGGGAAAGAACATTATTCGCCTAGTCGGCCAGCCGGCCGGCCGGGACGAACCCTACTCGCCGTTGCTTGCCCGTGCGGTGCCCTTGCTGGTTGCTTCTGCTGCCCGTCTCCCCTGCAAGCAACAGGTCGGTCGAGCGAAGCGGGTTTCCCTATATATTGCTAACTGCGAATCGTACGATACGACTCGCCTGCCTACGGCTCCTCGTCCCGAAGGCCAGTAAGCGCGACGGCCCATTTACGGGACTTGTTCGTTCGTTCGAATCGTTTTCTTTTGTTTGTTCTTTCTTCGCACAGTTGTCCCGCGCGACGGCCAAAAAAATGTGAAGCCTGGGACTCGAACCCGCACAAAGCAGCTACGAACCAAAGACCCTAACCACATCTTGTACTTGTAGCATGCCAGTAGCACGTTTTTTCTTTTCGTTTTCCTTTATTTTTTATATTGTGATGATATAAAATGTTTAAATTTAAAATTATACAGATTTGAATCAACTTTTAAAATGTAACATTTTTTATTAAAACATATTTATTGGAAAATTAAACATTAAAAAATGAATATTTTTCAAAATCGGAACCGTTTTAAAATATGAACATTTTAAAAATCGAACCATTTTCAAAAAATCAGAACCATTTTTTTTGGTTCGGAACCATTTTAAAAAAGGAACCATTTTTTCATTCGAAACCATTTTCAAAAATCGGAACCATTTTTTCGGTTCGGAACCATTTTTCGGTTCAGAGCCATTTTCAAAAAGAACCATTTTTTCATTCGGAACCATTTTCAAAAATCGGAACCATTTTCAAAAAGGAATCATTTTTAAAAAATCGAAAGCATTTTCAAAAAGGAACCATTTTTTCATTCGTAACCATTTTCAAAAAGGAACCATTTTTCAGTTCATAACCATTTTCAAAAAGGAATCATTTTTTCGGTTCGGAACCATTTTCAAAAAGGAACCATTTTTTCATTCGGAACCATTTTAAAAAAGGAACCATTTTTTCGGTTCTGAACCATTTTCAAAAAGGAACCACTTTTTAATTCGGAACCATTTTCAAAATCGGAACCATTTTTTCGGTTCGGAACCATTTTTCAAAAAGGAACCATTTTCAAAAAGGAACTATTTTCGAAAAATTGGAACCATTTTTTTTTCATTCGGAACCATTTTTTCGGTTCGGATTCATTTTCAAAAAGGAACCATTTTTTAGCTTCGGAACCATTTACAAAAAGGAACCATTTTAAAAAAAGAACCATTTTCGAAAATCGGAACCATTTTTTAAAAATAATTATTTTACAAAATATGAACAATTTTCAAAAATAAGCGAAAATTAAAACATAAAAAGGAAAAGTGAAACCAAAACGGAAAACAAAAAATAAAACCGAAAAAGAAAACATAAAAACAAAACGGGAAAAGAAAACAAAAAAAAAGGAAAAGAAACGGAAAAAGAAAAAGAATCAAAAACACGAAAGAATAAAAGGTAGAATAAAGAAAGGTAAACACATGCCCGACTGCGGCCTAGTGGTTGTCCGTCGAGATGATGTGTTCGAATCCCAGCTCCGTTCTCGTCCCACACTCTGTAACGTGTTTTCTTCATTTTTCGTTACATACGGATACTAGATGGGCCGGCCCATCTGGGAATCTACGCAGGCGAGTCGGAACTACAACTCGTAGAAGGCGATGAATAGGGTTTGCGGAGCGAAGCGACCTGATGCGTGCGCTCGTGTGTGGCCCAGTAAGGCCCAACTAGGCTAAGGCACTCGTGACTGGCCCTTGGCTGTTTTTTCTTAATTCTTTTCTCAAACCAGCAGAAAATACCAAAAATTATATACATAAGTATCTGGCTGGCGCATAAAAAGTTTACAAAAGCCAGCACAAACACCATTAACGTGAAATTAGACCAGATGTCAGTTACCCATGCATCCCATTCTTTTGATCTCCATGCCGGACTGCCACTACAATAACAATGTCATATAAGGTGAGTCAAAGGTTATATTAACTGCATGCATGATCACAAAATGAGGAAATGATGTAGCATGCAATGGCTCTTTATATGTATTACACCTTCCCAATGCTATGATTCTCCGTTGTTGTACTATGATGTCCACTTACATCTAATTGGCCTGAAAGTTTGGGGGGAAAACAAATTCAAGCCCATGTACGAATAGAAGCAACTTTAGTGATTTCATGACACATAAACAAACACCCAATATAGCTCTCTAGTGCTGTTAAGCATCCCAATACACCCACTAAAAGAACAGGTAGTTCATCATCACGGGTGAATTTATTCAACGACATGCCTTTTTGATAGGATGCATAAAGCAGTAGTTATTTTACCTCGAGTATGGTAGGAAAACAGAGAGGCTTGTCATAAGAAAATTTGCAGGAGAAGAATATTTAGGGAAAGGCGATGATGTCCACTCTACAGCAAAAATGAGTGTCATTCATCACCACAAGAATGTCGGTTCCCCATTAGCGACTGAAAGAAGTATAATTGTAGGAACAACCATGTTTAAAGTAAGATTACACAGTCTAACAACTACGCCTCATTACGTGAACTAATCATACAATAAGACAAACTCATCCGAATATGTATCACATACTAGCTAAATACCCATCCTTTGCTAGGGAAACACAAATGACATGGTGCTTCCATTTCAGATTCATATGCAATGTGCATTCTTTTTTTCACCCGGCTGAGGTATTTTATCTCAGACGGCCATTCTATATTTTTTTTTTGGTTTGACCGGCTCTAAGTCGTGTTCTAATGTGAGGTTTTGTACTAGTGGTGTAATAGGCATTAACATTTTCGAGTGTAGATGTGGATACTTCTAGTTGGACATTCATTTGTTCAGCTGACCCATGCTAGCATTCAAGGGGGTTGAAATTTTTGGTTTGTGGTAACCATTTATTGTTCTTGGTTGTGTGTTTACCTGATACATTGAACTTGCGGTGCTACCGTGTCCTGTGTCAATTAGATCCTCCAAATATGCCTTCTGACAATGAAAAGTGATTTCACGGGGAAATAGTTTTTTTAATTACTTGGCCCGTAACGACTCTTAAGAGCTATCCGGGGCATGGGGATTTTGAACTGTCCTATCAAGCATTTGATGTTTCAGAAATGGTACGTGTTACAAGCTGTAAGGGTCACCGCGTGTTGAGCGCATGACTACACATTCCAAACACATGAACTTGGCACGTAAAAGTGGTGAATCAACAAGGCAACTCAGATGTATCATGGTCTTTTGATGGCCATACATGTATAGAGTGACAATTGATTCCAAGAGAATTGGTTGCATAACTAAAAGGAAAGCTCTATAAGACTATAAAATGTGGCATGCAACCCTATAGAATGCATATCTTTTTCAGAGATATCGCCTCCATGACTCCACTCAATGCCATGGTATCACCCACCTTCACCAATTTACCGATGGTTTGTGAGGCTTTGGAGGAAACCAATTGCTGGTTCACCACGTTTTAGTTTGTTTATTTTTTAATTCACGGCATGTGGAAGATTAGCAAAATGATTTTTTGGCATGTGGTAGTCGATTGGATATACTTAATCTGTTAGGTTGGATCAATTTGTAGGACTTTGTAGCACTTAGCTGTACATCAATGGTGGACTGCATCGGTTGGTTCACTGTTCACCGTGAGACAGTATGATAGGCCGTGACAAACGCCTTTGGTGAGGCGGACTGGAGGTCGCTACAAACTATGATTCAATCACTTTTATTTGGACATATTTATATTTGTCTCATCCGAAATGGAGTCCATATGGATACGGAATAAAAGAGTGAAATACAAGTATATTTTTCTTTGCTTGGGTGGCGAAGAACGAATTTGAGAGGTGTTCTGGTTTTTTACTATGTGGTAGTTTATTCTAGAATACTGTTCTGTAAACTTATTTCAGCATGCATGGTTCGTTTTCTATGTCCGTTCATTCATTTTTTAGATCTTGAGTCACCCTTTACATGTACTATTCGACCAATCCTTTACTCATGAGCTGTACCAGGCACCCAAATATGAAGAACATAAAAAAAAAGACGGACCCCGGCGAATATCTCCCAGAGGGCGGCGCAGCTTGCCGGCTGCTCCCAGACGGACAGGCGGCGGCGCATCGCCGGACTATCCTCGCCTGGTGCTTATTCCCATCCGTACGCCCGCCTTCCCCCAGTCCTTCCGCTTTCCTCCTCAGTTATGAGTTCCAAGGCCTCCCGATTAGCTCTATTTTTGGATGGATTTCGATTAGGTTTTTGTTGGCCGGCGATTATAGTGCGACAAATGCCGTGTCAATGTGCAAAGTATATGGTGGAATCAGAGGTGAAGAAAGTCGTGGGGTAGGGAACTGGCGTGTGGAGAGCTGGCCGATTTGGGGTGGAATGATTTACCAACTTATTTCTAATGTAATTTAGTGATGGCATAGAGTGATTGTAGGCACCGAATTGCTTGGTGTGCATTAGTCTGAAAAAGGAAGTTTTTGGTTGTTTTACTCTGGTAATAATGCATCTACTTGCCAAGTTACTCCTAATTTGCTCTGAACTTTGACAGGAAATAGCTCTTCTTTGTTAGTAGAATACAATGTTTTTTCTGAAGGTAGTTTACTATGCCGGCAAGAATGTTTTTCTTCATTCATCGCTTATGCAGTAGCAGTACTTTTGACGGATGTTTGATGCTAATTAGCCCAACAATGTACACATAGAAAACTTACTTTTGTTACTAGCTGTATCCTGTATGTATTCACATCTGCCTCTGTTTTTGCGAGCTATATTAGAGAGCGTTTGACTAAACTTGATTCAAATATATAATATAGATGCATTACCTGAAAAATTATGCAGACACACTAGCGATTATATTTGTTGCAGCTAGATGTAGGTGACTGAAATCAAATATCGCCATTATTCTTCAAACTATATAATTTACTGGGAACTGGGGATGTGGAGCGCTGGTCGATTTGGGCGATGGATTGGTTTACCCTCACTGTTTCTGATTTTAATTTATTGCTGGCGATGAGTGGAAATACTGAACTGGTTGCTTTATAGTTAGTCTGAAAGGAAGTTTTGGTTGTTTTACTGTGGTAATGCATCTATGTTGCCACGTTACTCTGAACTTTAATAGTCAACTGGTCCTTGTTGTGAGAATACTGTTCTTATTAAGGCAATTAAATATGCTGGGTAAGAATATTTTTCTTCATTTATCCCTTACACAATAGCAACTATTTTAACTGATGGTTGATGCCAAGTAGCCAAACTATGTACTGATAGAAAACTTAATTTAGTTATGTGCTGTATGTGTTCACCACTGGCACTTTTCTTGCGAGCTATTTAGAGAACGTTTGACTAAAATTGATTTAAAGATATAACACGTGCATTATCTAGAAAAATGATACAGACGCACTAGCAATGCTATTGGTTGCAGCTAGACATAAGTGCCTGAAATACAATGTTGTCATTATTCTTCAAACTATAATAGACAGCGATATTATGTCATCACTCATCAGTGCTTGACATAATCTTCATTCAGACTAAAATTTACTGTCAAAACAAACAGGACACTACTGAAGTGAACTGATGAAGGAAGAAGGGTCTGGAGGCGTCGGGATTTGGACTGCCCCATCGAGCATTTGTGTCACTTTAAGCATGGTCGGCCGCATTGTTGGCTCCTCCTGGAGGCACCACAGTGCTACAGCCACGAAGCGCTCCGCCTTTTTTATGTTGAAGTTCGCCTCATCATCGCCGTCCACCAGCAAGTCGATCCTACCACACCTGTAACAATCGTTTGCCCAGTAAGTTAGTATCGACCGCTCTTCATCAGCGATCTCTAGCTCCACATTCCTCCTGCAGCACACAAGCTCCAGAAGGATCACCCCAAAGCTGTAAACGTCGACTTTGGAAGTGATCCCTATGTTCTTGAACCACTCCGGGGCGACGTATCCTCGAGTTCCCCGAATGCCGGTGTTTGTCCGTGTCTGATTGGCCTGAAGAAGCTTAGCCAGGCCAAAGTCTGCAATCTTGGCCATGAAATTGTCATCGAGAAGGATGTTCTGTGGTTTTATGTCGCAGTGGATAATCTGTGTGCTGCACTCCTCGTGTAAGTAGAGCAGCCCTCTGGCCACTCCAAGCGCGACTTGAACACGGAGGCTCCAGTGTGGCTTAGCATCACCGAAGATGAACTCGTTCAGCGAGCCATTGGTCATGAATTCGTACACTAGCAGCCTGTCATTTCCCTCGTTGCAGAAGCCAAGCAGCCTGACCAAGTTCTTGTGAAACGTCTGGCCGATTTGTGTGGAATAGCCTGTGTGGCTCAGAATCGTGTCCGTGTCAATTGCTGCTTCTGGAGATGTACAGTTCATCCTCTATTCCGCTGCCCTGAATAGTAGTTCATATTTCCTTGTCATGCATAAAAAGCTTTGCCTGCTGCCTGTTGATTTTATTACCGTTGAAAGCAAGAGAGCACACAGAAGGTATTATTCTTGAATGCTGTTTTCCTCTATCTCTACTGGCTAGATCTGTTGATGGAAGTATAGCCATATTGTACTAAAAATTACACGTATGATCGTGTTAGGTCCTAGTACCCTTTTTTGTCTATACCATCAACATTGAAAAGTTGCCAATCTGATTCCTGAAATTTTGTTCCAGAGGAATTAAGAATATTATAAAACTTTTATTTGTCCCTTAATGCCGAAGACCTCTTCAGTTCGTCCCAAGTCTGAATCTTGGTAAAAGTTTACCCAATTGTGGCTCCCATCACCTCCGTGGAACAATTTTGCTGCGTCAATAGCACGCGTTAAGTATCATGTCCATGAATTGGTTTCTTGTGTGGAATGTCCTGCGACGTTGAGACTGAACTGGTCAATTGTTGCTCTAGCTAGCTAGGTTCAGGGGATGTACAGTGCATACTCTAGTTCACATTTCCTTTTCATGCATAGAAAGCTTTCACTGTTGCCTGTCGAACCTTTGAGAGAGCTGAACGTTGAACTTGAGAAAGCAAGCAGAAGGTACTCTTGAGTTCTACTTTTCTCTATCCCTACTGGCTGGTCGGTTTGATCAATGGTTCAGAAAAAAGCTATGGGGTATTGATGGGACTATATTTGTAAACGTTTACCCAATTCTTCAGTTTGTCTGAACTCTGAATCCTGAAAAGTCCCTCAATAGAGAAGACCTCTTCAGTTTGTAGAACTCTGAATCCTAATGAAAGTAGAGAATGGGAGGAGCTGCTAATCGCCCTCAGTGAGGTTCGCTTATCAGAGCATCAAGATGTGGGGTTTTGGGGCTTAACTAAAAATGGCAAGTACACTGCGAAGTCGATGTATAACATGATTCTAGATCCTGGGGTGGTAGATAATGATATGAGAGATCTGTGGAGCTCGAGTGTGCCGTTAAAAGTTAAAATCTTCCTCTGGATGTGTTGCAGAGGTCACATTCAGGTTACAGCTAACTTAAAAGCTAAAGGGTGGCCTGGGGAGCCGGGTTGTAGCATGTGTGGTGAGTATGAGACGACGAAGCATTTGCTTTTTGGGTGCCCTGTTTCTCATTTTAGTTGGTGGTGCGTGAAAGAGGCCCTGGGATGGGCTCAGCCTCCTAGTAGCTTTCAAAATTTCTTTGAGGTTTCAGGGCGTTCGAAGAGTGCGAGTTGGAAGTTTTGTTGGGCGCTGCTAGGCGCGATGTCTTGGTCTATTTGGAACACCCGTAATGACCTCGTGTTCAATCACAAAGTGTGCGCCTCTCCACTAACTATTATATATAAAACAATCTCTTTTCTGTCACAGTGGAAAGCGTTATTACCAGCAAATCATAAGGAGGCGTGGGATTCTTCGCTGGAGAAGATCAAGGTGGCATCAAGAAGGTTTCAGCTCATGGTGGCAAAGCGTAGTGGCGTAGGCTAGTTCGTGTCTTTGCTGTGCTCCTGCGTGAGCCGTAGTATGTTTCCCCAGCTTGTGGGCTCGTTTTTTCCTATCCTGTTTGTTCTGGGCGTCGAGATTGTTGGTGGTTTTGGGTTGTTGGCGTGTTGCGCTTAGTGTGGTGGTGTTGTTGTTTTTCTTCTGTTTGTTGTTCACAGTGGTTTTTGGTGCTCCAAAAACCTAACTGCGGTGGTTAATGCTTTATAAAAGCAGGGCCCTTCGGGGGTCTATTCTCTCGTAGAACTCTGAATCCTGGTAAAAGTTTAACCAATCCATGCTCGCATTTCCTACTATTGAAGCGTGATTTTTTTCCACTTACGCATCTCATAGCAATCATCCGTTGACTTGACTTGAAAAGGTACAATTGGTCATCGATCAAACACAGAAAGCACTTCCGTGACCGATTAGGCGATGAGGACCAGCAATAACAGTATTGCTAATGTCTAGCTTTCCTTGCTGTGGTCCATTGGAAAAATTGATCTCGGCAACAGGTTAAGGACATTCAACTGTGACCAGTGGCATCACCATCAGTTCAACTGGTCAACTGTGACCAGTGGTCTTATTCTTCGAGAGGATATGCATGTGACGGTGACACTTCTTATACCCCGCTGGCGTGTGCGTGGAGTCAGGGGCACTAACTGATATCTTGACTAGGCCCACATGGTCCACGTGGCTACGTCCTACGAGACTGTAAACCGTATGAACTCCTGGTTGGTTGGTGCCTCAGTTTGCAAGGGGCGATTTGATTTGGTTCTGCGTAATTCTATTTTGATTTCGAATATATGACTCTATGTGTTCTATTCAGTGTTCAAAATATCGGCCAATTCAATGAATTACTGACCAATTTATCCTGACCCAGGGTCGACGATAAGATAAAGTCATATTGGGTACGTTAAAAAGTTTTTAGGTATTTTTTTACAACCAAACTAAAACACACATGCATTTCAAATTTAAACTACTTTGGCAAAGTTAGCACAAATTTATTTAAATCTCCGAAAGTTGCTACGAAGCAAGAAACTCAAAATATTTGAAATTATCCATCCAATATGGTCTACTTTACACTTATTTCCCAAAAACAACCATATTTTTGCAAAAAAAAATAGAGAAACATTTTTTTAACAAAAGGTTACAAACTTCTTTTTCACAACATTGTTTGGCACGACAAGATACACTCATACACCTCTGTGTCAAATATGTCACATTATCGTGAACTATGATATGGATATGGCGAAATAATTTTTTTTCCAAGAAGTTCTACACTTGGCAAGGTGGGTGTCGCCGAGTGCCAGAGTGAGGGCACTCGGCAAAGCTAACAGAATGTCGTCTTTTGTCAACCGCGACAGGATGCATGGGACACGTGTCTACCACTTTTTTCAAGTGTTTTTTTCATCTTTAGCAAGTGTTTTCTTTTATTTTTTCGACTGTCATTTCTTTATCTAGTATTTTTGCAAAGAGATTCTTTGCAAAGTACCCGATAAAAGAACACTCGACACAGGGACTGGCACTAGAAAAAGAGGCTGATTCCAGTAGTGATTTATACATATGAATAACATGCGGGAAATAAGATTAGCCGATCAATTTGTATTTTTATACTCGATTAAGGTTTGTTTATTTTTCTTGTTAAATATGAAGCTCTTGCCCTTTCTTTTATTTCGAACACGACAAGAATGGACCAAAACCCAACGCCATGAGTCTTAGAGCATCTCCACTGGACCACCCTAAAATGTGTCGCTAGGGGGGGGGGGGGGGGGGGGGGGGGGGGTTCCCGGTGGCACCCCTAATAGGTTTTGTTTGTAAAATTCGAATACACGCAATTTGAGCAAATTTCATTCAAACAATAAAACATTATGTGGATTTGAATGAAATTTAAATAAAAACCTAAACTAGCCTAGATCTAGTCATCATCGTTGATGTAGATAATGCTGCCGCCATTAGGCTTTGTCTTCGTCTGTCGCGGCAGAATCGACTCCTTCTCCGCTAGCCACGACGGCCCGCTTGGTGGTGCGTCGGCCCCGAATCCTGCTCCTCCAGCCAAGCCGGCCACACTTCCTGCTCCATGCTGTCATAGGGCTCAGGCTTCGGCTGCTCCACCGCAATTTTTAGAGGGGGAGAAGTGGATGTCGAATTTGGGGGGGGGGGGGGGGGGGGGGGGGGGGGGAGCGATGACCCATAGGGAAGCTTGGCATATAAAGGGCCGAGGCAGGCGAGATAACAACATACAATGCCGGTGGACACTTGAGGAATCTGTACTAGCGACACGTGTGAAACAAGTCGTCCGCCTATGGAACTGGTGAGACACCATTAACCAAACCTACCTTGCGCGACCGGCTGTTGGCCTCCCAGCGTGTTTATAACAGAGTGGGCCCCTATCGAGAGGCGTGTCAGCATGTTGTCCACCGCCTCCGAGGCGGCCCCTAAGTCTGGGGGTGGGCTCGGACGTGTCGTTAAGTTTGGGCTTTTTGAACCGAGAGGCTTTGAGGTGGATGAAGGGGGATGATGAGGGGCGTGATGGAGATGCTCTTGATATATCTTCTAAACTAAAAGGGACTAGTAAATAAAAAACTATCAGATACACCATTCCACCATCTGTATCGAAATTGAATAGTCTATTTATAGATAATGATATTGGGCGCTCTTCCACGATTCATTTCATAATGATTCGTAGAACACGTTACACGTGGCTACGAACCCTGGTCTCTGAAATGTGAGAACTTTTCAGTTTGCACCGGTAGCTCAAAGTCAAAGATTAGAGGCTACAGCACCTTTTTGCTAATGTTAATTTTCGGTGATTAACAGTTTATAACACTAAGAAATCTGAGAAAAAGGGTGCGAATGCTCTTTGGACAGTTCGAGAATCGTCCCAGCACGCTATCGACGGACGGACGTGCGCGGTGCAAGCAAAACTAAAAAAAATTGTTTCTTGTACCTAGCAGCGAGTAGCTTCCACTTATCCAGCTCGAACCTGTGGCTCATCTCCGTCCGTCCCCATGTCATCTGCGGCGTGCCGTCCCGGCCTCCCGGCGCCTCGCCGGCAGGCGACACTCCACCTCCACCCGGCCGCTCCCCCGTCCGTCTCGAAGCGGGATTTCCAGCGAACAGGACCTGCGCGCTCCACCTTCGAGTTCTCCTCTCCACCGGGCCGCCGTCATCATACTCGGGTCATCTCTTGTTGCCATGGTAAGCAGCTCCAGCTTTGCTTGGATGGATTGTTCAAAGATTTCGTTTTGTGCTTAGACGGGCTTATTGCTGCGTTCGTAGTATATACCTGATCATGTCGATCCTAGTTGAGATCCTCTACTAGTGTCAGTTTATCTCCTAAATGAAATGAATGGGTTGTCGGACTGAAACGCATAGCCCACGTCGAGTGCATGCCTGTAAACTGTCAAGGACTGTGATATTTCTGTAGAAGATGTGATAATTGATTGAGGTAGTGAGATTCATAACTTGAATGTAGCTTGTCTGATCTGAATGTTGGAAACACAGAATTTCTAATGTCTAGGAATTTGCTTGCTGTATTTTGGAATGAGGGTACCTAATACATTTTGAAATCAAATGGTAGCTATAGTACAGTATCCTTGGTGTTGTCATAAGGTAGTACCGATTATTGTGGCGCCTTCTAGTCTTGGTTGGAGGCTTGACCTCTAGCAGGTAAAGATGAGACAAGACAGGAAAGCCACTACCAGTCAGAATAACTTTCTCCCTTGGGAAATTATCATGGAAAGATCTTAATTTGGGTGCAAGTTTTTCGTTCCGAAGACTGTCCATTCATTTCCATATGACCATGTCTATTTTAATAGACAACGTATACTGCGAGGCTGTTCCATATTGGACATTATATGTTGGATATAACTTCATGCGTAAAGAGCATGTTTTTATTTTGACTTACTAAAGAGCATGGTTTGGAAATTAAATATACTATTGTGAACGCTACTAAGTTCATTATATCTCAAAATGCTACTGATCTTGGTTTAATCCGTTCTTTCACTACTTGTGTATAGGTGGTATGGTAGAAAGAAGGAGACTACTATTCATTCCTGCAATTACTATAACCATTGGCTCCTTTCAGTACAGTCTGGAGAATGGGGCAGCCAAAGCTCAGTTTACTGATAGTGAGTGTTCAGTCAATATTCCCCCATTTGAAATAAGACAGGTTCTTCTCTACTGTAACACATGCTTTGCACCTACTGACTTCTTTGTAAAATGTACGTATCAGGTATCATTAATGCTTACCAGACATAAAGTTGGTTCAATTCTGCTGTTTTGACATTGTAGAAGAGATGCTAGTCCTTAGACTAAATTGATTAAACCTCACGGATCTCATCCCTCATACCTTGTTCTTAGCGTATCTTGAAGTTATTTTAGTCCGTAGGTCTCTTCATACTACAAAAAAATCTTCATCAACATATAAAAGACGGGGGGACTGATATATGTAACAAACTGATGGCAAATGAGCCTGTGTTTAAGTATATCTAGTTTCAAAATCATATAAGCATTCTTAATTAAAGTATGCAATAATGCCTTACTTTTTGATATTACAATTTTAGTGCCAGCGCTTCGTGGGAAGGATTATGGAAAGACGAAAATGAGTTATCCGGATTACACTGAAACAGAATCAGGCCTACAGTACAAGGTGGTAGCAGTGCCATTCGATGATTTCTACATAATGCTTGCATGTTCAGTTTTGTTAAGTTCACAATCTCATGAAGAATTACAGGACTTGCGGGATGGAGATGGCCCATCCCCAAAGAAGGGCGAGACGGTAGTGGTGAGTTACAAGCATCACATTTGCATTGAACTGTAACTAATTTTGCATGATGTTCTCTAGCGTCGTTTGTTTAGTTTTGCCAACTTTTATACTGACTTGGGTTTGTGAATGTGTATCAGGTTGATTGGGATGGATACACAATTGGATACTATGGTCGCATTTTTGAAGCTAGAAACAAGACCAAAGGTGGTTCTTTTGAGGTACAATCAGTCCTGTTGCCAAAAAAAAAAGAGTTCCCAGCTTCCATGGCATAGATATTTGTTTAAGTAAATGCTGAGTTATTTCGTCAGTTCTCGACCAATAGCCCATTTTTTTCATTTCATTTCAGGGTGGTGATAAAGAATACTTCAAGTTTAAGATTGGATCAGGGCAGGTGATTTACTAATTAGGAAGTGCATACACTCTCAATAGCCCCCTGGTCCCTCTAGTTCCCTAATAGTAGTCGGTTTTAGACATCAACATCGTATCTAACATACAACTTTGACAGCTAACTTCTCCAGTATTATATTTGTGACATATCAGGCATATCTGCGCATATTGCATGATGTATCTAACCTAAACTCTTTATAAGACATTGGTAGTCAGTGTTTTTAAAGTGACATTGTCTATGCGCAAAATGACAACTTTAATAGAATTTGATGGGTTAGTTGTCTTACACTTTTACTAGATATTATTGTATATTATATGTTCATTAATTTTTTTCACACCCTTAATAATTATATAGATATTTCCATGTTTGGTCCGCTGCGTATTCTGAAACTACTATTTACTTTCTGACAAATAGTAGTCTTAACAACATGAATTAGGTAATACCAGCTTTTGAAGAGGCCATGAAAGGCATGCGTCCAGGAGGAGTTAGAAGGTAAACTCCCAGATGCTTTGTAACCACAATTTCTAAATGTATTGACACAACTTATAAATGTATTATCGATGCTCACACACTTCAGGATAATAGTACCACCGGATATTGGATACCCAGACAATGACTTGAACAAGTTGGGGCCCAAACCAACAACATTCTCGGTAATATATTTTTCTGAAATACAAGAAATATATATTTTTATGATGAGATCATATAAACACATATTTTGTTCTTGCAGGGACAAAGAGCTCTAGATTTCGTCCTAAGGAATCAAGGGTTAATAGATAAAACTCTTCTGTTTGACATTGAGCTTATCCGGATAATTCCGACTCAGTAGCACATGAGGTAACTCCCTTTGCCTTAAAGCAAATCTGCCTTGTACCATTTTCTCGATACTTGTTTGTCCTGTTCAAACATTAGGCACATTGCCATTTCAGGGTAATTTGGGTGACCATTTGGAGGAAAGAAGCATAAATTTTGAGCCAGGGATCGAATCTTTGGGTGATCTTTGGATATGTAAATATATATACTGCATACTTGAGTATGAACAAACAAAAAATAAAGGAGATCATGCACCCATATGTTGTTTACCGGAAAGTATTAAGAAGCAATGCAAAGTGCAACCGGGCAGATCCAATCCATTAGTGAAATAGGCAGCTTGTACACATAACCTAACCTAACTGTCCAAATAAGAGCAGCAAGTATAGAGCAAATTTTCTCGATATAAAGGCCACAATGTTTTAACGGTGCTAATACAACATGCTATGTTTGTAAATTGCAAGAACACGACATTGTCATTGAAGCACACACAAGAATTGGTCGGATTAGGAAGCATCGGGAGAATTAGCAGTGCTGACCGAGTTCTCGCAGCTAGAGAGCGTTGGATTCATTGTCCGTGAAATTTCTCTACAGCTTCCATGTGATGTTTTGCTTCACCCCTTATATGTAGTGTGGGGGAGTCCAGAAACCTTGTAGACGAGAAATTTGTGGTGGTCATAGTAAGCAGATAAAGTGAGAACATGTTCCATTTTAAAAAATCACTGGATTTTGGCCCTATTCTGTGTTGAATATAAATATATTGCCTATCCCCTTTCCATCAGTTTGGACTTTTGGTCTAGATGGCTAGTGCAGCAATTCTATATGGTATCAGAGTCAAGAGGTCTCGAGTTCGAGACCCCGCTCACGCGGCCGCTCCTGTCCCACGCTAAGGACTAAATAGCCTAGACGTGAGGGGGAGTGTTGAATAATATATTGCCTATCCCCTTTCCATCAATTCGGACTTTTGGTCTAGATGGTTAGTGCAGCAATTCTATATTCTGAACATATATTTTTGTTGGTTTGTGGAAAAACCTAGCTGTTCATGGAAAATCCTATCGAAATTAAGTACGTGGACTGAAGCATTCAATTGAATGATAGAAGGGGTGAGTGGGGTTCAGACGGGAACTAACTTCTGAAGCTTCTGGTTGATTGTCGAATATTTTCACTCATCGTATTTCTCCAGATAATCGGTGCCTATAGTTTGTCCTCCTCTGTCTTTAGTGTTTTTGATTTTCAGCTTTGTAAATCTTGTTAACTTGGTCTATGGACCTGCTCATGAGTAGTTCATCTTTGTGCCTGAATGGTGAAGTTGTTGCTGGCGGTAGCTCATTGGCACATTTCTTCACACTTGGGTCTCATACACACCTTAGGCTTCATATATGTGATTATATGTACTAACATAGGATATATCTTTCTAGAACTCCATGTAATAAAGTTCTCTGTAAGAGCTACATCATTGAGCACATGTATGGCACTGCAATTCCATAATGGCCATGTCCTACTAAAGATAACATCAAGGCTGGCAAGTTTGAGGTTCCACATGAGCAAGCACGGTACACTCTGAATTAAAGCTTTCAGCCGTAACTCTTCTGACATACCAATACATATACTGAATTAGCCTATATACGTATGTTGTTACCATGCTATCGAAATACAGAAAAGGCATGCTGGGGTTAGGAAGCATCAGAAAAGGTAGCACCTCTGCGCGTGCCTCTTTGGCTAGAGATCATGGGATGGATTCTTCATGATTCAGTTTCGAGGTAGCCTCGCAATTACAAGTCCCTTGGCCCATTTCTCACGACGTGGCTTTGAAGCCCGGTTCTTCTATTTCTTCGACCTGAGATGGGTGGACCTTGGTTACCCCATGTGCATATCCTAGTTGGGTTCAGATTTCTTGGTTTGCCAACACTAAACTGCTGTAATATGTAGCACGTGCCTTTCCATAGAGACGAATTATGCGTGTTGATCATACGGACTGGACTTACATTGACCTATATCATCCATATTCTAAAGGAAATGATAACATGTAACTTCCAACGGTCTCTAGATATAGGCCACGATCATTCCAGACGTGGTGTTGTAAGTTTGTGTAGGGTCTAGGCATTCATGAAAAATCCGCAGAGAATTATGTGATCCGATTGAAACAATAAATAGCAATTTTGGATAGGATGCTTGACACGCCTCATCAAAATTTTCTTATTTCCACCTACTAACTAAAATTGAAGTTTTGGGTTGAATTCGATTTTTTTAGCTATACTTTTGTAATAAATAGATGGGAATTGTAGGTTTGACTTTTCTTACCTTTAGTGGTTCTATTTTTTAGTATAGAAACCGTGATGACTTGGTTATATATCGTCCAACTCATGCGTGCTGTAATGGTGAAATTGTTACTGCTTCTCCTCATGTTTATTCAAAATATTGTTGATTCTTGGGCCTTGAGTCTCATGCAGAGGAAATAGGGTTTTGGAACTCCTTGGTTAAGTTCAGTTAAATAAGAGAGTTGCGTTAATGAGCACACAACACTGCAATACGTTAACAACCACATCATGGCATGCTTGTGGCACACCGCATCAAATCCCTAGTACTCTTCTCTTAAAGAGCAGAAGTAGAAATGTAGCTAGCCACATAGGCGTACAAGAACGTCCATATAAACCTACATACCACACTATTATTATCATTTCTTAACTCTACTAGCACAATACACCATAGTTTACAAATATAACATGCGGGGAGTTGGCAATGTTGTTAAAGGTCACAAAGCACATGTAGGAATTAGAAGTATCAGGAAACATAGAAATACGGCTGGTCTGAGTGCCTCAACCAATTTCTTCGAAATGTCTGACAATGCTGACCATTGTGTAATTGTAAAGCACACTTTGTATTCATGGTACTCTTCCTTTATTTGATTATATGATGTGTGACCCTGCTGATGGTGCAAAAGCTTACTGATGACAAGATAAAAAATCTATGCATGTCTAGCCTAAAACCTGAAAGTTGAGGGAGATTTTTTGTTTGTAGTAAATCGTCCTTGTATACAGTTCGGGGTATTCAAAGGACTTGTTGACAATGAGTTCTCTGTGAACATGTATTTGGATATAGTTGATTGTGTGGAATCAAAATGACTATTGATCTCGATGGATCAAGAGGGATCTATGACGTGCAAAGTAAGTAGAAGAGAAAACATATGTACCCTTAAAAAACAGGGATGTTATTTAAGTTTTGGTCTTTTTCTCCGGGTCTTCCTAGCTTAAGATTCAGCACCGCGCCGGCATGATTTACGGGGTGTGACTGACATGGGCAAGAGGCAAAGACCGGTTGTGTGGGTTCTGTGTCCTCTGAATTTCCTTGTCAGCTTGATTCCCACCTCCCTTGAGAATTTAACCGCTTCTATGAAAGAACAATTAGGTCGCCCTTAAGATCTTTATTTATATGACCGAAAATGCCCACTTGTAATATTTCCTAATAAACTCATCACAAGGTATGTGGATAATTCACCTAATAGGCTTCTGATTAAAAGACGGAAACCACGAAAAACATCCTTATGTTTTGTTCTCTTGTTATTTTCTTTTAATTTGACTCCTTTTTTCATTTAAATAGTTCATTTTCAAATGATAAAGGCCGCTTCCAGTTGTAACTACCGTCTCCATCTTTCACTTTCTGATCCACATGTCTTTTGGGTTGGTCTGTTTGAGGACATAATTTGAACTGAGTTCTAATGGTGAGCAACTAAAAAATTAGAGGAGGTGCACAAGGTTGTTAGACCACATCTCAGCCAACACATAATTGATCTAAGTTAAGAGCTGATACGTCCAAAACGTATCTATAATTTTTGATGTTCCATGCCTATTATATATTAATTACCACATGTTTATCTTACATTTTATATCATTTTTATGCATTTTCTGGGACTAACCTAGTAACAAGATGCCACAGTGCCAGTTTCTGTTTTCTGCTTTCTTTTTGTTTCAGAAAATCTATTCTGGAAATATTCTCGGAATCGGACGCCAATTTAACTGATTTATTTCTGGACTGAGACAGAGCAGCAGCCAGGAGGACGGATCCGGGGGCCACACCAGGCAGGCCGGCGCGGCCTAGGGTGGGGCCGCGCGCCTAGGCCGCCGCCGCACCTCGGCTGGCCACCGACGCCGCTCTTTCGCCTATAAATTGCATCTAATCGGGAAACCCTAGATACCCGAGCAAAAATCCATGAAAAGTTCCGAGGCCGCCGTCGTCTTCAACCCTAGTTCGGGACGGTTTCTGTAGTTCTTCCCGGCACCTTGCCGGAGGGGAAATCATCACCGGAGGGCCCTACATCACCATGCCTGCCTCTGGAGTGATGCGTGAGTAGTTCTCCACGGGACTACGGGTCCATAGCAGTAGCTAGTTGGTAGTCTCTCCATCTTGTGCTATCATGTTTAGATCTTGTGAGCTGCCTAACATGATCAAGATCATCTTTATGTAATGCTACATGTTGTGTTTGCTGGGATCCGATGAATTGTGAAGTTATGATCAAGTTTGTTCATCTATCTATATTATGTTTTATCTATGTTCCTGCATTCTCTCCGTTGTTAGTAGATGATTTGGCCAAGTAGATGCTAATGACTTTAAGAGAGGGTATTTATGCTAGATAGTGGGTTCATGCCTCTAGAAGACTGGGCTTGATAGACAGAAACAATTAAGCCTGTAGATGTGCTGTTGCCACTAGGGATAAAATAACCGATGCTTAGCTTAAGGGTACTGATGCTTAGCTTAAGGGTACCGCTGTTAAGTCTAATGTGTTTGTTTACATTACACACTTTGCTTAATGCTATAATCTGTTGCTTGCAACTTAATACTCATGGGAGACCCGAAAGCTATCTTGTGAGTGGATTATGAGTCATAGATGCGGCTAGTAAGCGGTCTATGTATATTGTTGTAATGCCCAATAGATATAACAATGAACATGTGCTTGTCATATATTGCATTATCATGCGTTTGCAATTTGTCAATTGCCCAGCTGTAATTCGTTCACCCAACATGTATGTTTATTTGTCTTATGGAGAGACACCACTAGTGAACTGTGGACCCGGTCCTTTATTCCACACTGATACAAACACCGTTTTCACCACGCTCTACGTTACTTCCTGCTGCTACTTTTGTGTTCATCATCATATTCTACACCATACGTTTAATCCTTTGTATTCAGCAAGCCGGGGAGATTGACAACCTTCCTGTTTCGTTGGGGCAAAGTAATTTGATTGTGTGTGTGCAGGTCCACGTCAGTGATCGGGTAACGGCGCCGCTGACACCTTTCTGAAGCTCTTCCAATTCCTACTGGATCTGACAACCTTGGTTTTGTAATCAAGGGAAAACTTTGCTGCTGACTACATCATACCTTCCTCTTGGGGTTTCCCAGCGAACGTGCGTTCCACGTCATCAAGAGCACAAGGCTGGAATAAACACACCATTGTGGCCTTTTATATAGACCAAAAGAAGGATCGATGTGGAAGTAAAACAAACTCCGGTCCTATTCAAGAGAAAGTGGATTCAAGGACTGGGGTACTGTAGAAGTAACCTACATGGTGTTTTTTTGACACTAAAACAGTAGGGAAGGCCCCTACTGTGTCATTTTCATTTATAAATGGAATATTTACAATGGGTCGGAATGACTAGTGTCAAAAACTGATTAGAAGGTATCTAACCACCGCTGCATGCCCTCCTTAAGTCTTGGTTTTGCTCTATGCATAACAAGAGCAAAATTTTCCTTGAAAAATCTGAAACATCCTAGAATATCTAGATCCTGGTTATCAAAAATAATTTTGTTTCTATGGTTCCATAAGCTCCAGCATCTAGCAATGAGCGCCTCGTTAAAACAAATAAAATTATTCCTCTGCTAGCCTTCCATAAGAAGATCAATAATCTGCAGATCATTATTCCATTCAAGGTTTAATTTCGACCAAAATTCTGACTGAAATCACATGAGAAGAATAGATGCTCCATTGTTTCATTTGTGCAATCTTGACATAAGACACAAGCCTTTGATTCACCGTAAAAGTTATTCCTGGTGAGTAAATCCTGGTATTTAGCCTGTCCAGTAAAAGAAGCCAAAAGAAAAATCTGTGTTTGGGCAAGGCTCTTGACTTCCATATCCATTGGAATGGTGGTGGAGCAGTTTCAGAGTCATCCAATTGCTCATAAACTTTTTTACATGAATATTTGCCTGCCCACTGAAAAGACCATTGATCCTTGTTATTCATCTCTCCATTATTTCCAGACCAGTCTTCAATTATTTGTGACATTGCCTTACATTCCTCTTCTGCAATTAAAGAGAGGGGTCGGTGGAAGAGTTCATAAATATCCTCCTCAGCCTGAGCCGAAAATTTCTCCAAACTGATATCTTGATCCATTGCAAATGAGAACAGGTGCGGAAATTCTTCCATGGCTTTTGGATCAATCCATTTATCCTTCCAAACCCTCACAGTTTTCCCGGATGAAGCTTTAACAGTTGTTAGTTCTTCAAACTTGTCCCACAGTGACAAATAATCTTTCCACCAAAATGAACCGCAAGGATTTTTAGCTTGTGGAAGTTTATTCCCCAGATAATGTGCCTGCCAGATGAGACTGACCCAAGGTATATCTTCATGATTCATGAATTTAAAGAGATTTTTCATTATTAAAGCATTGTTTTGAATTCTCATCTTTTTAATTCCAAGCCCTCCAGCAGCTTTAGGTCGACAAACCTTCTCCCATTTAACCAAACACTTTCCTTTTTATCAATCTCTTTCCCTTTCCAAAGAAAATTTCTGCATGAGTTTTCCGCATGGTCTACAAACCCAAGTGGTAATTTAATGGAGCACATAGCAAAGTTGGGCATTGCCGCAAGCACAGATTTCACAAAGATCAACCTTCTATCATAAGAGAGAGTGGTAGCCACACCAGAGAGCCTCCTGTCAATACCTTGAAGAATTCCAATCAAATGCTCCATTCTTGGTTTAGTAATTCCCATTGGCAACCCCAGATATGGGAATGGTAATGACTCTGCTTTACACCCAAATCCGGCAGCAAGTTCATGGCAGCTGTCTGATGAGAGGTTGATAGGGATCATGGATGACTTACTATAATTTACCTTAAGGCCGGTTGATTCAGAAAACATAGTCAAAAGAGCTTTGAGGCATTCAAGTTGGATTGGGTCTGCTGGCATAATCATAAGAGTGTCGTCAGCATACTGAATAATTAGATAATCCAGACTGAAAGCGCTATCCAAAGGAAGATTTAAATCTCCATCGTGCCATGCTTTGTTAATCACATATTGTGACAATTCTCCAGCCAAAACAAACAGAATTGGAGAAAGTGGATCTCCTTGCCTACACCTCTCTTCACTTGATATTCTTTCCAGGAACTCCATTTAACAAGATAGAAATTGATGCAGAGAAGAGGATATTCCTAATCCAGCCAATAAACTTGTCACCAAAACCCATCTGCTTCAGCATAGCAAGAATAGCAGAGTATTCAACTTTATCAAAAGCTTTTTCAAAGTCCAGTTTAACAATGATAATTTCCTTCTTTGACTTATGGCAGAGATGCAAATATTCAAAAGCCCAAGACAGACAATCATGAATGGATCTGGTTTTAATAAACCCATATTGATTTTTGTGAATCAGAGGGATAATAATTTTTTGCAATCTGTTTGCCAGAAGTTTTGTCAAGAACTTCAGAGCCAGACTCACCAGTGAAATGGGCCTATAACATATTCCGGATCTTGCTTCTTTGGAATGAGTGTGATGAAAGCAGTGTTAATACTTTCCAAGTTAAGTTCTCCCTCATGAAAATCCTTGCACATCTTATAAAATAAGTCCTTCACAATATTCCAACACTTTTTGAGAAAAGTACCATTAAATCCATCAGGTCCCGGTGATTTATCTGCTGGCATTTCTTTAACTATGTTGTCAATCTCCTCTGTGGTAAAAGGTACTTCCAGGCTCTGAAAGTCTACCTCAGTGTTTGGAGTGATAAATTATTCCAAATTAAATTGCATTGTAGGACTATCAGTGCATCCAACCCCTCCTTATATGAATGCCATAAAACTGCAGCTTTAGCTTCATGATCAGGAAGTACTCTGTCATCTACATCTTTGATAGTTGCGATATAATTTCCTCTGTATCTCTGAGTTGCAATCGTGTGGAAAAACTTAGAATTTTCACCACCCAGCTTGGCCCACTTAATCTTGGCTCGTTCTTCCAACATATGCGTTTGGCTTCAAGAAGTTTTAACTGATGAGTCTTAAGAGCAGCCCTAAAATTCCTTTCCTGAATAGAGAGTTCCCTTTGTTCTTCCAATCCATCCAGCAGAGCAAGTACATAACTACAGGATTCAATAACTTTATTCAGCTGTGAAAGATTTTTGCTCCATTTCTTGAGGCCCACTCAGATAGATTTAAACCTTGCAGTAAGTTCCTTGGCCGGATTTGCAAGGATGGCTGGCAGCTGCCAATAATTCTGCACCACATCATTAAAACCTTCAAATTCAGTCCAGTACTCCTCAAATCTGAAAACATTTGCCTTGGGAATAGCCGTGCCAATTTGGACTTGGATTGGAATATGATCTGAGGTTAACTTAGCAAGAGGTATGGCCATTGTATTAGGAAATTCAGTAGTCCAATTGGTGGATGTAAAAATCCAATCTAATTTCTCAAGCAAAGGATTGTCTTGCATGTTACTCCAGGTAAAAGCCCTACCTTTAAAGGGATTTCCTCCAGATCGAGCTGCTGAATAATCCTGTTGAACATAAGCATGTTGTTTGTATCTTCCCCATCCCTGTTCCTATTCTCAGGGCTTCTCATGAGATTAAAATCTCCAAGTATTAACCAAAGATCCATCTGTGATGTGTCCAGGTTGCTTAACCAGTTAATAAACAGAGCTCTTTCTTCCTGGATAGTTGGTCCATAAACATTTGTCAAGACCCAAGACTGATTATTGATTTTGCACTTCATTTGGACCGTTAGCTGAAACTTGTCTTGGTGTAACACATGACCATCAAATAAAGACCCATTCCAAATAATAATGAGACCACCTGAATTTCCAACCGATGGCACATAAGAAAATTTGTTAAACCTTCTTGGGCAGAAATTATGGATATAGGAATGATCAAAAGTTTCCCTCTTTGTTTCCTGAAAACATATAATATTGCAATTCGATTCATCCACTTTGAGTCTAATATCATCCCATCGAACCTGGGAATTAATTCCCCTCAGATTCCAATTTAGAACTATCCAGTATCTATTCATTAAACACCAATGGGTCAATTGTGTACCAGATCAGACTAGCAACCTGGGATATACTTGGCGATTTATAAAGTTTCCATAAAAAATCCAACAGAGATTTATCATAGTTATCAACAGATTGCCCATAACCAATTGCCAGCAAATAAAAACCAGAGTATAAATAAGTGGCAGCCGTATAAAGATAACATCACAATTCCAGGAGCATACCACATAGCAAGGAACCAGATATCCATCAAAGGTTTCATAGTAATTATTACAGACCACAGTTGCAAACTGCTCAAATAAGTGTCTCGACAGGGAACAAAGAGGATTGATCAACATAAATAAAATAAATGAAAGCTTGCAAGCCCGGAGGCACTCCACTTCCAGGTGGTATCTTGCAAAGCTAGGAAAGCATTTATTCAATGCTATCATAAGAACTGTCGTAGTTTAGTGCATCTTCAGATACATCACTAGGACGCATCTGGCAGGGGCCTGTACCAAGTGCTTGCAGAGTTTCCACATGCAGATGAGGGGGTGATGGTGCACTGTCATTGATGAGCTGTGCTTCAAAAACAGGTCCCAGATTGGCAGCAGCTCCTTTCTTCATTCGTTTGACTGGCTTGGCAACTGGTGCATCTGGAGTTTCTTCAGTTACTTCAGCTTCAGGAGCCTTTCCTTTAAACCCACCACTGAGCATAGCAAGCCGAATGCTTCTACGCACCTCTGCCACAGTATTTGGGACTTTATTCTTCTTAGTCCTGCCCATCGGTGCCTCTGGTTCTAGAACCTCTTCATCATTTAATTCAGTAATTGTGACAGACGAAGGAGCCACAAAATCCTTGTCATCCATAGTATTGATCTGAAAGTAGCATCTCCTATTAGTTCCAGTAGCACTATCAACATCAATTATTTTGCATTCTGCCTTTGTGATAGTAGTGTTGTTGAGGATAGGGATTAGAGTACTGGCCGAACTGGCAATCTTGCTAAGCAGGTCCCTAAGTGCTTCTGAATCATTAACTGAAGCTGCCTGCACTTCCTGTTCAACAGGTTTCTGGTTCAAAACATTTGGAGACTGCTGCATGGCCTGGTCAGTATCTGAATCAAGTACAACTTCCTCAAGTACAGGTGCAACAGGATTGTTCTGCACTGCATCATTCACAGCAACTGGATCAACCGGAGCAACAACCTCATGCTGTGGGCTCTGTGGTGGTGTCCCAGAACAGGTTCTTCAGGGTTGACAACAGCTGGTGGAACAGGTGCAACATTGATAGGTGGGCCTTCATTCTGAGTGTGCCAAGCAGCAAAATCATCAATAATGATTGGGATTGGGTGAGGGTTCTGACCATCAGGTGGGAGAGGATATTCATCACCACCTTGCAGTCCAATCATCTGGGCAGATAAGATGAACGTAGGACAAGCCCAACAATCTCCATAACCAATGTTAGAGATATTGTGCACCACCATAATGCTGAGAGGAATTCTATCAATATCATAGGCTCTAATTTTAACTAGAATTCTTGCTCTAAACTCATTCTCTCTGTTCCAAATCAGAAGCCTTCCATACTTAGCCATGGTAGGCACAATAGTTTCTAAATTCCAAAATTCTTGCGGATAGTTGACCAACATAAGCCAAACATCATGGGTAAAGGTAGTTGCTCTATGATTGATACCCCTATTCTGCTTGGTGATTCTCATGACAGTATCACCAATGAAATACGGAACTCCAGCAATAGCAAAATCTCTATCCGCAGCACAAGCAAATCTCACTAATGCAGTGCCCATACCAGACCTAGCAATCTGCGTAGTAGGATAACCATGCTGCAGCAGAAAACCTGAGATGAGAGCTGCAGTACCTTCAAAAGCATGCCACTCTGGTTCTAGGTTGATGGTGACGATAGCCGAGTCGTCGCAGGCCACCGGGAAGTTGCCACCAAGCATCACATAGCCGCGCTGTGGCTGGAGACCATTGTCAGGGACGATGCTTGCTAGCACCAGGAGGGCGATGTGGGATAGGATCGCATGGATAGTTCGCCATTGCGCCCCTCTCCGCCGCCACGGAGCTCTCAAGAAACAGAGTATTACTGTTGCAGATTGGGGTCTGTTGGATACTTGTAACGTGGACGGTTGGTCTTCCAAGGGGGAAAGAGCAGGATTTCTGTTTTTAGTTCGATAAATCTGTTTCTTGTTGCGTTTAAAGCAGGTAGTTGAGATATGGCCATAATGCCAACAGACTTTGCATCGAAACTGATTTTTGCAATTAGATATAACGTGCTTATCAGATAAACACTTAGAGCTGAAAAAACTTTTCCCCAAATCCGTCGTGGGCTCAGGCGGCACAGAACTAGAATCTCTCATGGGCTGAGTGGAAGCCGCTAGATGGGTGATGGGCGTAATTCTATTGTCTTTCTTAACAACCCAAACAGACCTAGAATTTGAATTTTGAGCAAACGCACCAACTGCGCTATTTCGAATACTCCAATCAAGATGCGGGATAACCGGATCAACCGGATTCATAGGGGCATCCAGCAAGATCCTAACACCCAAATCAACAGCATTTGCACAAGTAAGAACATGATTACCAGATCGATTGAACGTACCAGTGGTATGAGAATCATTGGATCCATTGGGTGATTTAAACCGGCGTGAGATAGGAATCCACTCTCCATCCTTCTCCTTATACCATAGAGACTCTTCATGAATCCAATTCGGACCACCAGATCCCCAAAGATGAAAATAACATTTGAACTGAGCACATTCATAAGATCTTAGCCGATAGATAAAGAAACCCACTGCCTTTGAGAAAACCGAAAACCGGAAAGATCGATCCAAGAGATGTTCCACAGCAATAAGATCTCGATCAACTCCAATGCAGGCTTCTAGAGCCACACCCACCGAAAGAAGATCCAGACGAAAAGCAGATCGTCCAAAGGAGACAACCAGGAAGAAGGGCGAGGAGGGAGGGCATGGATGAACCGGTATAGAGAAGTTGCCACGAACCTTGTCCCTGATCCCAAGACCAGGGGAGAAATCCAATGAACCTATGGCAGGACATGGATCCTGGGAATCCATGCCAGATCCACCACAGATCAAACGCCGGCGGGTCTTTAATCTTCAAGGAGAAGGTGATCGCCATGGGAGTCGCCTCGGGATGTGGGAGAGGAGGTCGCCAAATAATAGTACTACTACCTACATGGTGTTCCTCTGGCTGTTTCACTGAACGACGTCGTGAGATATGTTAGGATTAGGATGCACCGGGATTCTTTTCCAGGCTGCCTTAGTTTGTCAACTATACTAAAGCGTGGCTACCAATGGCACCCGCACCCATTGGGTGTGGGTATAGGTTAACCAAACCCACACCCACGTCCTTATATCTTAACCACACCCGCGTGTGGGTACAAATTTTATACCATACCCGCACCCACGTGGGTATTAAAAACCCGCGGGTAAACCCACAAAAAATTAACATCAAAAGTTCAAAACAGCAATATACTATAGATATCAAAATAACATAGTGCGTATAGGAAAAATACATCATTATAGCCCAACATCAGTTGCATAAAAGCATAACAATATATAGTTCAAACTTTGCAGCAACACAAGTGCAAAACGATGGTGTATAGAGGGCGGAGGGAGGCCGGTGGTCGGCACTCGGTAGGGCGGTGACGGTGAGGAGAATGGAAGATCACCTCTCCATCGATTCGATCTACAATTTGAGGAGTCTCGGGAGAGAAAACGAGGGGGTCGAGCGATAATTACGAGCGAAAAATACGAGAGGGCGGCGTGGACTACGATTGGACCTTCGTGGAGGCGGTCAGGCGGTTAGTATTACTAGATTTTGGGATTTTTTTCAGAATTACAAAGGACCCACGTGTCATATATAAAAAGAACAGGGTATGTGGGTATGCGGGTATGGGTTTTGGTGTACCATGCCCGCACCCACAATACCCATCGGATGCACACCTTTTACCATTTACATACCCATGGGTGAAATTTCTTTGCCAAACCCTCACCCTAATGGGTACATACCCACCGGGTATGTGGGTGTTGTGTTTCTGTCGAATATTGTGTACGTGTTGAGCGTTTGGACTTGGAGTTGTATTAGGTGTGGATAGGATACGCGTAGTGTTCGAGTCGGACACTACTAGCCTGGGCCTCTCATATAATGAGGGGAGCACCACACGAGTAACTCATGACGACTTGATAGCAACAGACACGCAGGGGGAGCCGGTGGCTTGTGCCGGCGCCTAGGGCGGCCAGGGTTGTGGTATCATTGGAGAGGTGCGCCCGTAGTCATGCCCCGCCGATGTAGTCGAGTTCGCCGAACTGCGTTAACAAATCTCGGTGTCGTTATCGTGCTGTGATTGCTTCCTGTTCTCGGTAGATCAATTATGCGCCTACGACGTCAATACGTGGGTAATGTGTACCCATTGCCATCGGTAAGTGTGGCTGTTGCCCGATGCATAGGTAACTGGTGTGGAGAAAGAAATAGCCACGGGCCGGGCGACAGCGTAATTAAGGGATCCTGAGCCCGACGTGGTTGCAAGACGAATCAAGCCTCGTTTCCACCCTACTCAAGCTCTGCGAGCCATCGTCCGGATCTTGCAGGCAGCCACGCTGTGGACAAGATATGGATGTGTCACCACGCAGTGTGTTTCCGTTAGGCTCTGGCTAATGCTCGTCTTTCTTCCAGACGTCGTCCATACTGTGCAGGAAAGCCCCATGATATTATTTTTGAACAAAACGGGCAACATTGACTCATTTTATTAAAAAAGTAGGAGGGAGTTGACCGGTTCATTAGCGGGGAACCGGTCGAAAACCGTTACAAGTGCACCAACGTAGTCATGGAACACCACATTGGGCAGACCCGGCCAACCTGGCTACATACAAGGAACACACGCCGCTGAGGAGAAAAACATCATCAAGGTCATCATCGAGCGTCATCGTCGTCACTGCTCCCCGAGCAAGCGATTCCGACTTCACCTTCGGCGACCACCGACGAAGTCCTCGCCGTAGCCGACGCAGAAAACCATGTCGGCCTATGCCAAACAGTCGACCCAAAGCGTCGAGGAAGAGGCAGCTCCGACTTCGACGAAGAGCTTCACCAGAGAAAGATGCACACCTTGCACCCACGGAATCCGCGAGGCCACTGCAGAAAAAATGGCATCGTTGCCAGCCTGTCCACCCCAGACACGCAGCTCCGACTTCACAACTTCACAGCAGGACACATCACGGACTGTCGGTGACGAAGGACATGCCGCGACTCGGCTCCGCTCACCACCGTCATCGTTGCCAACAGCTCGCAATGCCACCATAGCACCCAAGACATCGTCAGCCACTGCCAACCACGATGTTGTGTGAGTCCAGCCCACGAGCTCACACACAGGAACCACCATCTTGAAGACGACGCCCTCAAGAGGGGAGGCGACGAAGATCGACGCCGTCGTCCGACCATGCACAAACAGGGTCCAGGTCTTCACCCGAAGAGGAGTTCCAAGACTGAGGAGAATCGAGAAGCTCCAAGATGACCCCCCAAGAGGGAGAACGGCGTCCACGAACGTCGCGTCGTCGGGCTTTCGCCCGGAGCACTCGAGACTCTCCAGCCCCACGCAGCCGGGCCAAGGCAGGGAGACCCGTGGCACCACCGGCCTGCACACCCACTGATCCAAACACCTCATGCGCGACGGCGGCGCAACCATCGCACAGAGCCTTCCAAACCTCCTCCGACCTTGCCCAGACGTAGCCGTCCTCACCGCTGCAGCCTCACCAGCACCACCAAGCAGCCCCGCAGGCCGCAGCCCTGCTGGCCACGCCAACCACCGCCGCACCAACCTGCCCCCGCCAGGAGCTAGCACGCCACCCTCACGGGCCCGCCAGGCCCAGTCGGACCCGATGGGCCTCAGATCCTGCGCGCAAGCTCCCCGCCGCCGCGAGCCACACCGACGGCGCCCTCCACGTGGCACCACCGCCGGAGGCCAAGCACCGGAGCATTCCCCGCGCCGCCAACCTGCCGCCCTCGAGGCCAAGTCAACGGGCCGCGCCCCACCAGATCTGGGCACGAGGGCCCTGGATCCGCCGCCCCGCAGCTCCACTACGGCCCCGGAGCCGCCGCTCCGGCGTGCCTGTGCCGGCGGCCCGCTATCGCCGTCCCAGGCGGGCCCGATGTCCGCCCGCGCCGCCATCAGAGAGGAACACCCCCACCATCCAGTTGTTTGGCCGGCGGCAGCGGCGGCGAGGGGGCAGAGGAGGTGGGGGCGGGCGGCGGCGTGATTTATCGCCTCCGGTGCCGCCCTGGGAGCGGCACGGGAGGCAGTCCTGGACCTTTTTAGGAGCGGCACGACGCGATTTTCTACCATGACTTGCCCCATGATATTATCAATGCTAGCTAAACTACCGCGGAACAAGGAAACACTAATGCGAATTCTAATTATTTTTGGTACTACAGCTGAAATCATATGAAACATCACTGTAGTTTGAGAACTGTGTAATGGAATTAAACGAAATCCAAATGGAAGTCACGTTTAATTTTTTTAACCTAGCTAGATGAAACTCCAGGGAAAATGAAACATTCCTTACGCTGTCCCAAAAAAGAAGATGAAACAAAAGAAATTGAAACCTTAGTGAAATGATCCCTGCACAGATATTTTCTATATGTGCATATGAATATTCGTATTTAATTGATGTAGTCTTTAAGAACTTGAGCCGGGGCAACGTGCGGAGTCTGGTGTGTTTACTGTTGACGGATCAGCACCGCGTTGCGTTGATGTGTGACCTGCACCTGCAAGAGGTAAACACCGGTTCACTGGGATTCGTCTGAGTATTGTGTTTGAACGTTATTTCGACGTGTCATCGCCGACCTCGCCAAGGAAACCGGTGCTTGCACCACCAAGGCGCTGGAGCGCCGATCCCCCCACCCCCCCCCCCCCCCCCCCCCCCCCCCACCCCGTTGCTTCATTTAGCGTGCGGCGGCTTCTCCGTCCAGATGGAGAGTAAGGGCGTCAGTGGAGTGGTGCGAGTGCAGGCATGGGCTGGAGTTCAGGATCTGTTCCAGATATGCACTCACAACTTGGGAGGCGACGATTTTCCTATGGTGGATGCGGGGGTCCGCGCTCTTCTACGGTGCGCCCTCTCCAAGGGCATCCCCGTGATGATTTTTTTTTTAGAAATAAAGGGTCTCCCCCGGTTTCATTGAAACCACCACCGACGAGATTCATTACAGCATCCGAGCCACGCAGCAAACGTGCGGGTCTGGGTTCACAGCCAAACGGCAAAATAGAGAAACAAGGGCACTACCAAGCCAACTTATTCTAACAGAAAGGGAAACCAAAACGCAGCGCCACCATCTTCCATCTTCAGACCGGGTACTCGCGCAGCAGCATCTTGCACATCTCCTTCTGCTCTTCATAGTCTCAAGGCATCACTTGGTCGTCACCCACCAAACCTACCGGTTCCAGGCGATACACAGCAATTCCCCTCTTTTCTTGTTCAGAATTTGTACATTCCTTGACAGAAGGTCGGAGACAGCGTCGCAGGCAAGAATCTTCCATTGATCTAGCTCCACTGCTACTCTTCTCCAGACCTCCTGCACTCCGGGCCACGTTTTTCCCTGAAAGCACATATCATTACGTAACTTCCAGATAGACCACAGTACAGCAGTGCACATAATATTGATCAGAGAGTTATTCTTATCACTCAGCCACCATCTGGCAATGGATTCAAAATTAGCACCTACTGAAACCCCAATCAAATCAGAAATGTAACTCCACACAATTCTTGCAACAAAGCAATCAAAGAACAGGTGGTGACAGGTTTCAAGTTCAGTGCAAAATAAACAAGTTCCATCCGCTACAGGTCTTCTTTTCGCAAGATTGTCTCTAGTAAGTAGCTTGTTATTAGCCAAAAGCCAGAGAAACACATGTAAGCGGGGAGGGACTTGAAGTTTCCATACGGCAGGTGTATGAATGGGGACAACCCCTCTATCATTGATGATTGCATAGAAGGAACTAACGCTGTAAGTACCAGAGGAGTGAAACATCCAGACGGGATGATCAACCTCCTCATTTAGAGTAATCGTACTAACCAATTGAGTTAGCTCAAGCCAGCGCATATATTGTTCAGGGGTCACATTCCTTCTAAAAGTCAATCTCAATTCACCCTCCTGCCAAGCTTGCGCAACTGTGATATCTTGTTCATTAACAATAACAAACAAGTCCCAGAAACAGATTGCAAGACTGCAAGAACCAATCCATACATCACTCCAAAATTTTACATTCTGACCATTACCAACCTTCCATCTATATCCCATTTTAACTGCACGAGCAGCCCAGATCACACCCTTCCAAAAGGGGGAACAAGCATTAGGGTCAGAATAGAAAATATTTGGAGCAGGTTCGTATTTGTAATCCACAATTTTCCTCCAAATAGTGTGGGAGTCTAAGTGGTATCTTTTCACCCAAGAGGCCAGCAGACAGAGATTAAAATCTCTTAAGTTTTGGACTCCAAAGCCCCCAAACTCCTGCTTCAAGCAGACTAGCTCCCAATTAGCCAAATGATACTTTTTCTTTTCTTCCTCATCACTCCACAAGAAGTGTGACATTTGAGAGTTAATCAACTTAATGGCCCACTTAGGGAACTTAATTACCGAGAGCAGGTACATGGGGATGCTAGCAATACAAGTTTTAAGAAGAATAATTCTACTCTTATAATTAAGTAATTTACCTCTCCAACCAGCAAAACGTTTAAACGTTTTATCCACTACTGGTTGAAGGTCTTCCTTCTTTAATTGATTATAATGCAGTGGTACCCCAAGGTACTTGCAAGGAAACGTAGCTATTTTGCAACAGAAAATCTGTGCGAAAACATTCACCTCTTCTTGATCCATGTTAACATACATCAAATCAGATTTATGATAATTGATACGCATGCCAGACATGTTTTCAAAACATGACAGCAGCCATTTAAGGTTTCTAGCATAAGCTATATCAGGATCAATAAAGAGGATAGTGTCATCAGCATATTGGAGGCTGATGACACCACCTGGAACCACTTGCGGCAGAAGGCCTCGAATCAAACCAGCAGAAGCTGCTTTGCTCAACATTTTCGAGAACACATCGGCCACAAGGTTAAACAAGATGGGTGAGCTGGGATCTCCTTGCTTAAGCCCTTTACCGCCTTTAAAGTATGCACTATTTTCATCATTGATTCGCACGCAAAACGAACCACCAACTAGCATACTTTTAATCCAACCTCTAACAATGGTCCCAAAACCTCTCGACTTAAGCATTTCATCTAAGAAATCCCAATCGACCCTATCATACGCCTTTTCATAGTCAAGTTTAAGAACCAGAGCTTTGTCTCCTCTAATGTGTGCAGCATGGATCAATTCCTGAGCTGCAACAACACTTTCAAGGATAAACCTCCCTTTAATAAAAGCCGTCTGGTTACTTGCTATAATACGGCTACCAATCGCCGAAAGTCTGTTAGTAATAGCTTTAGAAATAATTTTCAAGCTACAGTTACCAAGGCTAATCGGCCGGAATTTCTTCATGTCCCTGGCATCAGGTTCCTTAGGAATGAGAGTGATGATAGCATAATTAAGTCTAGCGACATTAAGGTTACCAGACTCAAACTCCCTAACCAAAGCCATAAGGTCCTCTTTTATTAAATCCCAAAATTTTTGATAAAAGAGGAAGGAAAAACCATCCGGACCAGGGGCACCGAAAGCATAAGAACCAAACACTGCATCTTTAATCTCTTCAACAGAGAAAGGTTTTTGCAGTTGCTCATTTTCTTCAACAGTAACCATATCACCAGGATCCCAAAACCCTGGGCCAATGTTTATGTCTATCTTATCTTCTGCAGCAAAAAGCTTTTTATAGAAATCGGAAGCCACACCTAGCATTTCTTTAGTTGATTCTACTGGCCCACAAGGACCATCCAGGATGGCAATCTGTTTCTTTCTTCTACGTTGGTTTGCAATAGCATGGAAATAAGATGTATTCCTGTCCCCCTCTAGAATGAATCTATCCCGAGACCTTTGCCAGGCTTTTATTTCGTCATTTTTGAGCAATTTGTCAATGTCAGACCTAATTTGAGACATCCTATTTTTTTCCTCATTAGTGAGTAAACAGGATTCAGCAAAAGTATCAAGGATATCATATTCCTGATACAGGTCATTTTTTTGTTTTTTGTTAGCCGCATCAACATTGATGCTCCAACCTCGACAATTCTTTCTAAGCAGTCTCAGCTTAAACTGCCATCTCTCAATTGCACTAACAAAGCTGCAGTCGGTAGACCACACCCGCCTAACCATATCATGAAAATCAGGGTACTCGAGCCACCATTTTTCAAAACGGAAAAGCCTAGGTGGAGGGGTAACCCCAGAGCACGTATCAATCAACAAAGGAGTGTGGTCACTAATAGGTTTAGAAAGCGCTTTGATAGTCGTAAGAGGGAATTTAGATTCCCAATCTGTACTAGCCAGCACCCTATCCAAAGTGGCCATGATAGGATCAGACTGGTTGTTGGACCAAGTGAAACTCCTATTAGATAGCTTAAAGTCAATAAGAAACCACCTGTTAATCCAATCATTAAAGAGCATGGTCCAGTTAGCATTAACTACACCATTACTTTTGTCAGAGGTTGATCTAACTAAATTAAAATCACCTCCAAATAAAGTAGGAACCGAACTCCTTTCCATCACATCATGTAGTTCAGCAATGAACTCCATTTTAAATTCAAGGTAAGGAGTACCGTAAACCACAACCAACTGCCAAATAAAATCATCAGACTTATTTTTCACAGTCACCGCCACACAGTAATTAAAACAAGTGCGACTAAGAACTTCAAATTTATCCTCTCTAAAACCAACTAAAATACCACCAGCGGTATTTTTCGCTGGTAACATTTCCCAGGAAAAATCCCAGGGACCTGAAATAAACTTCAGGAAGTGAGAGGTGAAAGACATTTTTTTAGTTTCTTGAATACCAATAAACTCAAGTTTATATTTGGTAATAAAGTCAGATAAAGCGTGTTTTCGGCCAGGTTTCCCTGTACCTCTAATATTCCATATGCCTCCTATCATTAATTCTTGATTTAGTTTTTCTATTTCTAACCAACGTCCATGGGGTGTTGATATAACCAGATTCACAATCAGGCAGCTGATCGTGAATGCTGTCAACTTCCCCAGTTTTTCTCTGTGGTGTTAAATCAGATAACTGATCGCTACCAATATCACAACTATTAGGTAAGACAATTTCAGGGTTCTGAGTTGCAAATTGATGATTGAGGACAACCTCTTTATCAACTAAATGTTGTATAGTAGCATTAATTTCTACTTCAGAACCACCACAGACTAGATCAACAGACTCCAACATATCACCAAGGATATTAGTGCCGAGCACAGCGAAAGAGTTACCTTTGAAATATGGAGGAACCTCCAGATTTCTCTTCTTCTGGTACTCCTTTGCCTTATCAATAATACTCACATGCCCATGGTTCCTAGCACTCCTACGCATAGACACAGTAGGGCCCCATTTCGTCTTCTTCACAACAGGTACCTCAGCCTTGTGAGACACCTCAGATGATCCCCGTGATGATACCTCTATTTATTTTCACAATTGATCAGAATTGCAGATATGGATGTCGTTGTTGTCGTATCGGGGTCGGGACAGAGCGTCGCATGTGGTAGCTAGCGTATGAGATCCTATATATGGAGTAGAGGAGACGAGGAACAGGAGTGGAGGCTCGCTTGGAGCCGGACAAAAGGACCGGGTGATGGCGATTAGGTCCTCTCGGCTGAGGAGGGAGACGCGAGTGTGTGTATCGATTTGTTGAGTGGAGATGGGATTAGTACAGATCGGTAATTTAATCGCAATTCCTTTTTCTTGGTCGACCTCGTTCTGGCTTATCGTGTGCTCACTTGTTCTGACCGCGCGATGGAGATCTGACGGTGCGCGCAACCCCTCGCTCCGACATGTTTGCCCGAGTCGCGTGCGCCTAGCAGTTAAGTGGCCGGGGAGAGAGAAACCGCATTTCCTCTCTTCCGCCCGTCTTCTCCGGCGATTCTTTCCGTCGAGGCGTCGACTCGGGAGATCGACGGGCTACTGCGAGTCGATCAAAGGAAGCGACCTCGGGGGCGGAGATGGAGGGAGCCGGAGCAGTGCTGGAGAAGGAGAAGGGAGAGCGGCTCCGTCGCCGAGATAGTCGTCCCGAGGGTTTCGCTGCGAGCATCGCTGGCAGTTCCAGCCAGGTAACCCCACATATCTCCGCCCCATTGTGTTTCCTGCATCCAATGCTTTTTATGTACGGCACTTTTTTTCGTGCTTAGTACCCGCAAATCGTTTGGAGATGCCTTTTGTCGCCCTGCGATCCCGTTCGATGATACTTGCTAGGGGACGGGGATGCATCCCGTTCAGGGGAACAGAGGTTGCTGTTCAGGGAGCGTGATAGGTTGGGAGGAGGAGACTGTACGGGGTGTAGATGTCATTTGTAGGTGTATTTTTTGGGGATTTTTTTAGGTGGCGGATTTTTCTGATTTGCCAATCCCAGATGTAATTTGCTAGGCATCATACTAGTAGACGTGACTTGTTCAGACCTAGGTATCTTACTCGTAGCAGCAAATTGTTGCTGTCATCAGTTATAACAACATGTTTTAGATGTAAACTAGCAAAATGTGAGTGTTCTGATGTAATCTTTTTGATAGGTGTCATTTGCTAGGCATCCTATTAGCAGATGTGAGTGTTCTGCTGTAATTTTTTACATAGATGTCATTTGCTATGCATCAGGTGTAGTAGTGCTGGGGAGTAGAGACTTTTTTGCAATACTGTTGTTGCTCTTTTTCCCCGGGAGTACTGAAACTTGCTTAACAATATGCTTACTGAACTTTCGATAAACTTTTGTGCTTGCTGAAAACTTTGGTAAACTGTGTGTTTACTGAAACTCGGTCAACTTTTTGTGCTTATTGAAATTTGGTTAACTTTTGTGCTTAATGAAATCTTGGGTAGCTTCTGTGTCCGCGCAAACTTGGTAACATTCTTACGTAGATGTAAAAACGTCGAATCATGTTCGTCTCGCTGCTCTGTGCTCTCGTACACGAGTTCACGGCGCTCCCAGCTAGTAAAAAAAAGGAACGAATGGGCCTTCGTTGGGGGCCCTTTTTGTTGTTCAGGGGGGTGTATGTACTGCTCTGGTATAAAAACAGCTAGTTTATATGATAGCTATCTGATCCACATGGATTTTTGTTGCCAATATGAAATTATATAGGGGAATCTGTCAATGGAAATATAACCTATTTTTTACCTGATTTAAAATTACACACTCATGTTTCACTAGTAAAGACTAATACAGAATAATATAGGGCAATATGTCAATGCAAATATAATCTATTTTTACCTAATGTAAAATTACATGCTCAGGTTTAACTAGTAAAGACTAATGCAGAATAATATAGGGGGATTTGTCAATAGAAATAAAACCTATTTTTATGTAAAATTACATGCTCAGGTTTCACTAGTAAAGACTAATTATGGTTATGGGCATACCATCAAAGCATTTTACATCTCTAGTGGGGATGTAAACTTATATTTTGTATGTAATTCCCCCGAAAGATAATGGAATGTAAGTACTTAATATTCTATTTTGGTTATTGAGGGAAACTGAAATTAATGTAATCTGGGGGGATTTTGGAGTGGAGGAAACTTACATGCCTGGTTAACAACTAATGGGAATGAGGGGAGGGAAATCTGGGTTCTTCTTGGCACGGGCATGAAATTAAGCTACTGTTTTTCTGAAGCTAATGGCAATGTAAGTAATTTTCCCCTACTATTTCCTGAAGAAATTTGAGGTGGATGAGGGATTTTTACATCCTAATTCCACACCCAATTCAATGAAATTTTACATGGAATTTACATGCCATTTTTTTATACCCAGCAGATAGATTAGCATCCTAGTAATTGTAATGCTTATGCTAGGCTTTAACATGCATCAAACAACTATTTTATATGCATATAAGCATTTTTTTTGCTTCCAGGATTCTTTTTTACACCCTAATTTTATTCCTTGTGTTAAAGGAAAGGAGTGTGCAAAGAGGATGATACAAAACTACCAAGGATGATTCATGGGCCACTTTTACATGTCCCCAGGCTTTCAGTCAGATGGGGTGTAAGAATAGTAGAAATAGATGGACTCATGCTTCTACAACTTCTTAGATATGAATTAGTTCCCGGTGCAAACTTGTTGCTATCAGGTGTGGGTGTAAGAAAGATAGATGCAAGTTCTGCTTCAGATTGGTTGTTAAAAGTAGAAGCGGCCTGGGGAGACATCCATAGCAACTAGCTTCATCAGGTGCCCAGGTTCACCTTCAGGATATTATATCTCCCGGAGACAGAAAAGAAATAACAAGAACATGGGGAACTTACATCTCCTGTTAATCTGATGAAGGTTTTCTCCACACACCCGTCGATGGATGTAAGTATATGATGAACTGCTGAGAACAAAATGTAAGAGAAGTAACTGCTGCAGCCAGTAATGTTCATTGAATCATTGTTGGTTTCAGATAGCTGTATGTTTACATCTACTGTTTGTTATCCATCGATATAATTCTACACCCGCATGGATGTATGTTTACAACTACTGTATGTTTTTGATTGCACGCCAGAATGAAAATACATGGTACTTGCAGTTTGATTACTTTGCCAGATATACATGCATATACTTCTAAAACACTTGGATATAGGCAGATACAGTTACATTTGAAGCTATTTTATGCATTTGTATTTTTACACGCATTTTTTGTTACAGTTTAGATGATCCACGTGTCAATTTTACAGTAGCATGATAGGATGTTACATGAATGTATTTTCGTAGAACATTCATGTTGCTAGTAGGGGTGTAAGAATTAGCTGCTAGATTCAGAGCACCCAAGTACATGTTTGATTTTCTTAGAAGGTTCAGATCAAGAATGGTGTAAGAACTAGTTTCTAGGGAGTTCAGAACAATGTCTAGGCTATAAGAATAAAAGATTTGTAGAACATAGCAGGGGTGTTCAAATCAGTTTCACTAAGTCCTCATGGTACTAATTGTCAAGAAAATTCCAGGATTTTATGCTCAACAGCTCCTAATTTTGCACCTTTATACATCTAATCCATAAAAAATAGACTAGTATTGGTCAACAATTTTTGCTCACATTTCTGACAAGAAATTATATTATTACAGGGATGTAAATTGCGGATCGTCTACTTGCTGATTGAGGGGAGGAGCTCAGGCACATTGAAGAAACTGATGGGGGAAAAGATATGGTGTTGATTTCGAAGAACTTACATCTGTTTGTTTTCGAATCTGCTGTTTGCTGCAACTTTGTTAGAGCCTTGTACTTCTTGATTTCAGCTACAAACTAGCAGGATCTGTGTGTTTCATTTGGAGAGATATCTGTGTTTTGGGGGCGATGTAAAGCTTGATCTACATCAGGTTTCTGGTCTGCTGTTTTTTGTTCTTGAAACCTGGGGAAAGAGGGACGAATGGAGGGCAGAAGGGGTTCCTTCAGGCGTTGTTTTCTTTTTCTGCAGGAATTTCAGGAGTGGCGAGGGTAGGAAGAAGAACACCTGGGAGGCGTGATTATTGGGGCCTGGGTGCCTTGGCTATTTATGGGCCTGCGCGTCTTGAGATTGCGTCCAGCCAAAAACCCACCTGGGCCGTGCGTCCCGCTCGTACTGTGTCGTGCATGCGGGAATTCTTTCCCTTTCGCGAAACGTTTTCTTCCTTTTTTGGAATGTCAGGACTGACCTCGCTATAAGCCATATCGTGGTCGACCACGACGTAGCATCGTCCTAATTTAATCCCCCCACCCCGTCATCTAATTCTTTGAAGAGGCTATCCGACAATAAAGTGACGTGCATGAAAACATGGGTTAGTATTGATGCCTCGGAGGACGGAAACTTTGGTAAGCTTTGCATGCATATTTGTAATATGTTTGACCATGCATCTTTGCATGTCCTGTTGTACCATTACCATTTAGTAAGCATGTGAATTTTAGATGGCTTTGTCTCTGATCGGCACTGTCAGTTGAGGCATAGTTAGTTGGCGAATGCTAGTTATGAATTATGAGGGCCTTCTAGAAAACTTTGAAGAGACGCAATGATTGATATATCACTTACCTGAGCCGAAAACTCATAAGAGTGCCCGAGCTCGTTTGAACCTGGAGATTGCACTACACCAACCTGCCAGTAGCATTTAAAGCACCGTGTACTAGGAAATGTAAGTAGAATTGCTGGTCGTATCAAATACCTGTACCATACGAAGGACTAGGTTGGAACACGTGGTCATTTATTGGCGCTGAGCGGATATGCAGAGCCTTTCACTGCAAGGATCAGGTAAATCCTATACAAAGATGATGCGGTAAAAATTCTGCCGTCTCAATCCCCAACCACCTCCACCAACCAGCCAACATGGCGTTCGTTTTAAGTACCAGCCACACCACCCACAGTGGGAGAAGAACTAGGGAAGATAAATGTCCAAACCACATGTTCACTGATGCACACAGTGATTATCTCTCAAATACATTAACACGTATCAAATATTCTTCACATATCAGTTCCTTTTTTCTTTGGAGTTACATTTACCATGCCGATGTAAACAGACATGCCCACTCAAATAAACAATGACTGCAACAACAGACAATTACTCCATTTCTATCGAACGGTCCAGATACAACTAAACCTGGCCTAAGATCAACGGTGGTTCTTTGTTCTTCACACAAGTTGTCTTCCAAAGTGCCCGATGGAGCACCTGGCCTCCTTCCTTTGCTTCGCCTGCCCTGCCCTAGTGTATTTAGCCCTTGTGACCTGTCAACCTGCAGATCGTGCAAAGCCTTGTTCGTTTCGACGTCTCCTCATATCCTGGCCTGTCTCGGCTATTTGTTGGTCTGCCACCACTTCGGTTTTTTGAAGGTGCCAGCAGGTCAGGATCCAACCCTAACTCAATCGTCGTCTCATTGCTGCAGCTGCTCAAATGTTTCCTTCTCAGCAGAAACCTTCTTCAATTGCCTCTCAAGGAGGCCTTGCCCATCCCCTTCATCACCCAGTGCAGATGTCTTCACAATGCAGGCCCAAAGCCCGTCCATTGCACTCTCATACGCATCTACATTTGTATCTCCCATCTGAACGAGCTCCAAAGCCACCGTGTGCAGCTCAGAATGCCTGCAGCTGAAACATTTTGATCGTCTACAGCAGGAAACACATCACGGGCATCGACTGTCCACCGCTTCACTATATCATTTTCCGGTATTTCCCTTGAGCGTCTACAGAAGCACCTAAATCACAGCACAGGTCATGGGTTAGAATGTGCGACGGCAATGGAATAGCAACTAAGGCAGTGAATGCAACACGAAAAGTAATACATCCATGGGGGATAACTTTATTACCTTCATTACATGACGGCACGGCATACCCATGTGTTCGAACATGCCACATTCGCAAGTGTAGTACTCATGAACCACCCTAACTTCGTGAGCCACTTTGCACTTTTTCTCCCTAGTATCGCTCTCTACATGCTTCGTCATGAATACCTCGTTCAGGGTGACCTCATCAACGTCATATGATCCTGAATCGAACATCACATCTTGAAACTTCTCGAACATCGATCTTGTGTATATCTTTGAGGCATCCTTCTCGAACAAAATGTTCTGCCACAGGACAACACCCCCTGCCCATAGTGAAATGGAAAAACAACAATATGGTTAGATCATCACCACCATGCGCGAGCAAACTAGTGTATATTAAGCTACATTCACATGGATTCATAAAATGGCCCTTACGATACTTGTTCGCTTCTCTGGGAATGACTCCTCTGAATCCCTGTCGAACAGCAAATTGTTGTACTCCCTCACAAACACATGCATTGCAGACCCTGGTGGCACATAGTTCTTCAACATGTGGTTCGCGCTCTCGCTCCCAGGAATGTAGGTTGTAGAAGTCATACACATCACCAATTGAATCAGATGATTTGCCTATCACCGGGTCCACAACAAGCCCATTTTCCCTATTCGGATACAATCGAAGAGTAGTCTCCAGGGCTGTTGCCCTGGTTGGATTTAGTGCTCTCTCAGGGGCCGCCGCTCCTACACGCAACCTGTTGCGAAACAATAGGAAGATTTTAATTTAACATGTAGCCCCGCAACTGGTCGGAACGAATCAATATCTAGATCGTGAATATAGGTAGCACACCATTTGTTTTCCATGGCCCCCAAGTGATACACACAGATAAAAAAAGCGACCAATTTATGCTAAGCACGAATTTGTTGTAAAACATAAAACAAGGAAAATCCGGGGGAAAATTCTAATCATATCCAAAAACAACATCAAATTCCTATGTCGATATCTGCACACTGTCAACTCACGTTTGATCATAACATTCAGAAGGTGAGTCTGAATTGACAACATGGTTGCAGTACGTACACGAACAAGCAGGATAACATCAGTATTTATCAAATAACAAATCAGTATAACGGCTAGACAGAACGAATCAAAAGGTGGAATGCCGCATTAACCAATGACTTAAATACCCTAAACCGTTATCCTAAACAATATTTTGCTCACAACAATAACTTAGGTTCCCCTGTTATGCTAAGCATTCATTTGTTTTTTGCATATCTCAAAAATACTAGCATATACCTCTCACATCGCCAAGTACAACTTTCAAGTCTATGCGCGCAACATGCTACATCTTTTCTGTTTCAACATCGACTACCTGCTTCCAAAAAGAAATCAGGCTGCAAACGCGTACATAAAAACACCAACAACAAAATATGCACACTCCTTTATTTTTGCCCTGATTTATCACAAGACACCATACTTGACAATTCTAATTTCAGTTCTTCATACGGGCACAGCTATGTCTAATGTATAATTTAGAGAATACCCTATTCTGATGGCAGAGCAACCACGCAGCAAATATGTATCCAATGGGTTAACACAGAACAAGTGTGATTAGAACGAGGTAACCTACCTTCGCTTCAAAGCAGTTTTGTTCTGCTGCCGGCCGGTATCAGACTCAGCACCCTCCAACTCAACAGTCCTTGACAGCACTTCCTTCCTTTTCCGCCATGCTCTCGCGATCCCGAAGAATCTGCTGACCCTGCACTGCTCGTTCCGGCGCGATTCAACGGCGAACCACACCGCCCCAGTTCATCATCATGGGCATCACCCAAACAACTCGTAGCCACCAAAATATCTACCCCTCCACCATCTCTTCCCACCCTCTCAACAACCGATAACCAGCTGAGATCAAAGTAGAGGGGAAAAGGTCAGAACATGCAAAATAACACAAAAGATTTGCTGGAGGATTTGGGGATCTTGGCACGTAATGCTAACCTTTGATCCGCGTCGGGGAAGAACTCAAGGGCCATCGCTCCACCCAGATCTCCACCTCTAGGCCGTGCCGCCGAACGATAGAGGGTCACCGGAGGAAAAAGCTGTGGGGGCGACACAGACCAGCCTCCCTCGCCGCCGGTTGTCCAAGAACAACTTGACCACTCCACCTACTCCGGTAAACAGATGTGGGGTCGTACATGACGCACCAGCCGCCGTAAAAAAAAGGCATTCAATGCTCCACGTTTACTCCTCAAAATTGTACGCGGTACACGTACAGTATGTAATACCTGTACCCATAGCCGACGATTCTGCGCGGACCCCCGGACCCCACTACAACAGATCAACCATCCACTACCGCAACGGCACGTCGCCCGGGAGCGAGCGAGCTCGAGCTCGCAAAATCCGCGTTACCTGAGCTCTATATATTGGGACTCCGGATTTGGATGAAGTGAAGGGAAAACAGGGTCTAGCCTTAGTATAGAGAAATCAGTAACAATTACATGGTAGTGCGGGATGATGATGTAGGATTGGGATTCATTGGAAAACAATGTAGTAGAACAACTTCTCTTCCACACTCCATGTCAATCTGAAGTGGAGAAACAACCAAATTGATTTGAAAAGCTGAAAAGATCTGCCACTATAAGTGCTTGAGGGAGACAACGCATTGAAGGCACCGTTGGGCTAGTAAAGATAAGGAAGTGGCTGTAGTGCGCTGAGCGGCGTCTCATGCACGGACAGAGATCCCGTGCCCCGCTCAAGGCAGGGCACGCTGTGCCCTGAGGCCCATGATCCACCATCCACTCCCCATCCCACGGTCAGAGCAGGTCCAAATTTAGATCTGAAAATTAAAACTTCTCAGAAAAAATCGAAAAAATTCCCACGAGTTCTATATGTTCCGTTGTGTGTTCACAAATTTTTAGGATTTCTTTGGATAAATGGTTTACCATTAACTAAATTTTCTGTGTTTTCAACTTAAAAAGCTATTAAATCATAAACCGGTGATCCAAAAAAATCTACAATTTACCACAATACACAATGTGACATATAGAGCTCGTGGGAATTTTTTCGATTTTTTCTGAGAAGTTTTAATTTTGAGATCTAAATTTGGACCCGCTCTGACCGTCGGATGGGGAGCGGATGGTGGATGTGAGGCTCAGGGCACAGCGTGCCCTGCCTTGAGCGGGGCACGGGATCTCAGTCCCTCATGCACCTCCTTGAAGTCGCATGCAAGCCACAACGGAGTAGAGGGAGCACACACGAGTCATCGACCACTACACATCGAAGCACCGGCGGCCTATCTGGCATAGAGAACAGGCGTTGAACGAATGTGAGTGGTACCACTGAAGTGATACGACCCAGCACAGGTTGTATCCAGTGTATAGTGCTAGTCCCTGGACACTAGCACACATTGTATCAATGATTATCAAATAATAAGTGCAAATAACGAATGTCCAGAGTACGGTTTATTACAAATTACATATAGCATGACGCTAGCTCAATAACAATAGTATCAATAGCAAATAACTAAATAAAGTGCCACAAGGAATAGTGGTTGATCAAGTGGAGTCTCGCGACATATGAAAGATCACTCAGAGTCAAAGTATCCTGCAACATAAGACGTTCAGCCAAAAATTGGATCAATACTTTTAATGTATTGACAAGTGTTGCGAAAGAATTTAAGTGGACCTAGCTTCTTTCCCGAATTTAGTATGAGGAAAACCATGACCAAGTAAATTCTACCAACCCCTCTGATTATTGTGTAGGATAGTATTTGATTGTTTTTATGAATTCATATTTCGGCAATGAAATTTTCTATGTTGAATACTTCAGAAACACTTACTTGTAGAGTGTCCTATGACATCAAAACTAAAACCAAAATTGAGTATTCCGCTAAACTGGACATCAAAATTGAAATCACCAAGAAGGCGGGAATTAACTTGCTCTTCGTGCTGCTGATTGTCACTCTGTGTAGTCGCATGTCCGCTTGCGAATACTTGCTAACCTATCTCACGCGGGAGCTGTCGCATGCGCTGCTACCTCTTTCTACACCTCAGCTGAGGCCTGCACAAAAAAGGCCCATTTTCACCGGGTCAGGTACTCCTTGGAAAAAACAGACGGAATTTAACCAAATCACTAATGGCTCCGCCGCCGGTGGAAAGGGGATGCTTGCACCGCGACAGGGATGGAGTAGATTGACTACTCGAATGGCCTCTCAGTCTAGCAGCTCAGTCAATGCACATCCTCACCGACCAAGATTGTCAGTTTCCCCGACTAAAATGATGCCATATCGTGGTGCTTCTCTCCTTCTGGCCTCTACTTAGCTAACTTCGTCTATAACATGCATGCAGATTTTTTGGGAGGCTTCTTCCGGCATGAATATGCTCTATTTGGGCACAACGAAAGTACAAGTTCTTTACTTGGTTTTTTTTTTAGATAAGGGGTGCGGATCCTCGGCCTCTGCATCCAAGAGATGCACACATCCATCCGCAATTATTAAACATCCAAGGATACAAGTTCACAATTCATGGGTCACTTAAGGTGGCTACAAAGATCAGCCACTCAATTTTTTTTTACTATGCATCTAATCTTCTAGGATGACGCCACCCAGCCCGGCTGAAAATAGCCCGCACAACCGTCAGCATACGGGTACATCCGGCATCCATAAGCCCACGTTGGTCCGTAGGAAACAGGAATGACCATGAGTGGATCCAATAGCACGTCTTGTGAATAACCTGCAAATAATGAGTTGAGTTTGCTTTGTTAAAAACAATGTCATTTCTACAGTTCGAAATAGCTCACAATATGGCCGCGACACCAATCCGAATGCGAGCTTTTGTAACTTTATCTATCCCATTCAACCAGCTACCAAACAAGTTCGCAATACTTGTAGGTGGGTAAACATTAAAAGTGAAGTGGACTAATCGCCAAATATCTCGAGCAAACGGACACTTAATAAAAAGGTGCTCAACGGACTCATCCGCATCACAGAAAACACACTTCTTACATCCGACCCACCGTCTTTTAATTAAATTGTCTTTTGTCAGAATTTCCTTTCTATTAAGAAATCATAAGAAAATCTTTATTTTTAACGGAATCTTCAACTTCCATAAATACTTACGCAGGTATCTAGTATGACCATTTAATAGGTCCTCGTAAAACGACCTAACCGTAAAGGTGCCATTAGAAGTAAGAGTCCATTTAAATTTATCCTCTTCATCTATGAGATTAACCCGCATTAGTCTCTCAACTAGATTGAACCAACTCGTTCTATTTTGTCCTATTAATGGCCGTCGGAATGGGAGATTAATAGGTACTGCCCCAAGTACATCAGCTACCGTACTATGCTTGTTGGAGGCAATAGCATATAAAGACGGGTACTCATTTTGTAAAGAAGCATGACCTAACCATCTATCCTCCCAAAACTGAATCTGCTCCCCATTACCAATCTCAAATCTTCCACGCTGGAAGAACTCATCCTTTACCTTCATAATTCCTTTCCAAAAAGGTGAGTCCAGAGGTTTAACTTGCACTTGAGATAACTTTTTATCCCCTAAGTACTTGTTAACTAAAATTTCTTTCCAAACCCCCTCTTCGGTCAAAAGTTTAAACAACCATTTACTCAGTAGGCATTTATTTTTAACTTCTAAAACCGAAATGCCCAAGCCACCTTGATCCTTCGGTCTACATACCAAGTTCCATTTTGTTAACCTATACTTCCGCTTAAGCTGGTCACTTTGCCAAAAAAATCGAGAACGATAATAATCTAACCTTTTGCGAACCCCCTTGGGTATTTCAAAAAAGGATAGTAAGAACATTGGAAAACTTGTTAAAACCGAGTTTATAAGAACAAGACGGTCACCGTATGACAACATCTTGGCCACCCAAGCTGCCAATTTCTTTTCAAAACGGTCCTCAACTGTTTTCCACTCTTTGTTTAGTAATTTTCTATGATGAATGGGTATTCCCAAATACCTAAAAGGTAACGAACCGAGCTCACAACCAAAAATACGACGATACTCCTCCTGATCATCTTTAGCCTTCCCAAAACAATACAATTCACTCTTATGGAAATTTATTGTCAACCCCGAAAGTTGCTCAAACAAAGCCAATATTAATTTCATATTCACGGCCTTCGCAATGTCGTGTTCCAAAAATAGTATCGTGTCATCCGCATATTGGAGGATCAACCCCCCCCCCCCCCCCCCCCCCTTCAACAAGATGCGGCACTAAACCCCCCACTTGGCCATCCTCATTTGCTCAAGAAATTAAGATGGCCAACGTATCAACAACTAAGTTGAACAACAGCGGAGACAACGGGTCCCCTTGCCGTAACCCCTTGAGTGTCTGGAAATAATGACCGATATCATCATTAACACGAATTCCTACACTCCCACCTGGGACAAACCTAGCAACCCATTCACACCATTGAGGCGTAAAACCCTTCATCCGTAACGTTTGCTGAAGAAATGACCATTTCACTTTATCATACGCCTTCTCAAACTCGATTTTAAAAAGAACCCCATCCAGCGTTTTCCTATGCATCTCATGGATTGTCTCATGTAAAACGACAACCCCTTCAAGAATATTTCGTCCAGGAATGAACGCAATTTGAGTGAGGCGAACTACTCTACTCGCAATAGAGGTAACTCTGTTTGTTCCCACTTTCGTGAAAATTTTGAAGCTCACATTTAAGAGACATATAGGTCGATATTGTTCAATTTTGCTAGCATCCTCTTTTTTTGGTAGTAAGGTAATAATACCAAAGTTTAGTTTGAATAACGGCAAGTTTCCTGCACGCAATTGAGCAAACATTGCCATCAAGTCCGATTTTATAATTCCCCAATTTTTTTGATAAAACTCCGCCGGAAAACCATCCGGACCCGGAGCTTTATTATGTTCCATTTGTTTAATTGCCTCAAACACTTCTTTCTCAGAGAAGTCTTGAGTCAAAATATCATTTTCCTCTTGAGATATTTGAGGCATATCATGAATAACACTCTCATCCAACGAGAAATTGTTTGTAACCGGCGCTCCAAACAATTTCTTATAGTACTCGGAGATATAATTCTTCAAATTTTCCTGTCCAACTATCGTACCCTCCTCTTGTTCCAACTGTAGTATTTTCTTTTTCCTATGTTTGCCATTCACAATTATGTGGAAGTATCTCGTATTACTCTCCCCCCTCCTGAATATATTTCACTTTTGCTCGCTGTGCCCATTTAGATTCCTCATCACGCCGCAATTTTGCCAGATTCCTCATCATGACGCAATTTTGCCAGTTCTTTACTTGGTTGTTGGTTCAAAACCATGTTTAGACTGCTGACCACGCTCATCACTTGGTGCTAAGTATTTGGCGAATTTAATCATGGGAGAGTAGTCTTTTACTTGTAGTGTGCTCCTAGCCCTTGAGTTACAGAAGTTGTACGTCTAGGCCTTATCCTATGACTTTTTTTGTAATTAATGAAATATCACTTTTGCTACATTAAAAAAATATATATTGTGCACATGTGATCATTTACTTTACCATGTTTTCAAAAGAACTTATTTCACCATGTTATTGATCTGAACATTTCTTAGATATATATACCCTACTGAGGTGAGTTGGAGGAGAGAATACTGCTTCATGGTATCAAGGAATTTATCCCACTTTAGAGGAGAACCGAACAAAGAACACATACATGTTACTTGATAATTTCATGCCAACGAAGCCTTTCACTAGCTTAGCCAATCCACCAAAGTTCGGCTAGCTTGGTCATGGCATCGAGTTGTGACACATGGTACATGGTATATATAGTGCACATCATCGTAGTAGATTGTAGCGTGTAGGATTAGGATGCTTTGGGAAACGATACAACACAACCCTGGAAGGTATTTCCACTGTAATCCAGTCACCCAGGCACCTAGCTTCCGGCGGTACTAGACTCTCCTCATATGAGCATTGAGCACGGTGGCGTTCCGGTACTAACTTCTCGATCCTTGCAATCATGGTACTCTCTCCGATCCATATTAGTGGGCATAGCTTTGTCTAAATTCATATGTATCTAGTTAACTATTTAGACTAGATACATGTGTATCTAGACAAAGTTGTGTCCACTAATATGGATCGGAAGGAGTACTGATTATGGAACAATAGCCATCGAATAGGACCGTGACCCGGCAAACGACCCACGTCGATCCAGTCTCGTTCGAGAACAATGATCTGGGTCGTGGATCGTGGCATCGAATAAAAACTCTGCTCCTTTCTTTTCAATGCCGGAGGTGAGCTTTGTCTCCGGAAGCGACACGGCACACGGACCACTGGCTGGCTCAGATGCCCAGCAAGGCGTCTGGTTACATACCACTGCCCACCACAAGAATATACGCATTACTATCGTGTCTTAAAGTTTTATAGTGCTTCAAGTAAAAGTTTGCTTCAAAGTGCAGAAACATTTGATGGATTTTATACCGAGGGCTACACAGCCGTCGACAGAGCAGAGGCAGGTCGAAACCTGGCAGCTTCCAAAGGCCAACTTCATCGACGTTAATTTTGACGCTGCCTACTGCCACGAAACACTAGCAGGGGCATGGGGCTTCATCCCTCGCTCTGACGAGGGCAATTTCATAGCAGCAGGTGCAGGCCGCATGGATACGCTCTTCATGCTGAGACCAGGGCCTGTGTGGCAGCGATTGAAGGAACCAGCAACCTCGGCGCTTTTCGTGTGATTTTCGAGTGGGATTCCCTCAATCTGGTGAATGCTCTTAAGTCTGGAGAATGTGACAGGGCAGATATTAGTGTCCTCTTCCGTGAGGCCACAAGCCTTTGATGTTTCCGAATTTAATTTCTGCCGTCGTGCTTGTAATAAGACTGCCCATGCCATCGCTCAGTTTGGCAAGGGAGCTGATGCGTTGAACTCGTTTTGGTTGGAGGACGCACCAGCTTTTGTTTCTGTTTTGGTTGCTAGCGATCTTGCTGTGCACCAGGCTTAGTGGAATATATTTCCCATTTCAAAAGAAAAGCCACGGTGTGAAAGAGTTAAAGGTGGTAAAGTTTTCCCTTGAAGATTACGTGAATTGGCACAAGCTAGCTATATATAACGTATTTGCAGTTTTGTGTTTTTAAAATTGATTCACATATTTATGAGGAGATTGAAGATCTCGCTCCTAGCCTAGAGAAAGACATGGTGACATGGTTCTACCCGGGGGAAATAATTTTGTCGAAATTTCGGACGAAATTCGAGAAATTAACTATTCTAGGAGAGGGGCGAGAAAAGCTAATATCAATCAAAACTTCTACCTCGCTTCAGAACATTGCGATGCCATCTCTTCTTCCAGCGTGCACCGGGAGAGGAGGGACAGTAGGCCTCCGGAGCTTCTTGTAATACTGTACGGGAGAGAGAGTCGATCGGGTTTTTGGGAGCGCACTCGCGCGACTACTATCCCGACGACGACTTCTTCCCCGACTTTGGCAACCTCTTCATCGACATGGGCGACACTGCCAGGAGTTCCGGTCCGGCTACGTTGTATGTGATTTTGTCCTCTCTCTGGGACATCATTGGTGATTCCCTCTAAATCATACCGACCATATAAGCTGATTTAGTAAATACCTTTTATCAAACTGGTGTAGTCATGCTGGAATAAAGTTTATTACCCTCTCAAGAAGTTAGATCCGAGAGGAGTGCTTCAAGATATCACGTTGCTGGGATCTATATACTCTTTTCTTTTTACGGCTTGGATCTATATACTCGGACTTGACAAGTTTCTACCCTAAATTTTGTATTCAGCTATGATAGGAGTGTTCGGCAGAAACACGTTTTGGCCTATCCATGGACAACAAATACAAATGCAAACTATAACCCAATTAGTGAAACTTGTCCGTAATTTTTTTAAGTTTATACACCCATATTTAGTAAACACATTAACCTCTGGAGAATCCAAATATTTCATATCTCCACAAAAATATATAAATAAATTTTGCTAACTTGTCAGGCGTATGGGGTCTGGGCTCATAAACGTCGACGGGAGAATCTTGTGAGCATTACTTTGTCCTTGTTCGTGATCTCCATAGTCAAGCTAGGGCCAACTGGTTGGTGAACTATTGCAGCAGGCTGTCCTCTTCAACTTTTTGAGACACGGTATCACAAACCAAAACTCTATATATGCGGTGCCTCTGGATCATTTGAAAAGTTGAGCTTAGTCATATACTCCCTCCGTTCCTAAATATAAGATGTTTTACCATTTGTTCACATTCACATATATCTAGATGTATGTAGACATATTTTAGTGTGTATGTGCACTCATATTAGCATGCATGTAGACAACATGTTGGATAGCTAAAGCATCTTATATATTGAAACGGAGGTAGTACTTTGTTATACAAGGAAAATCTAGCACACACATGCATGGTAGTCACTACAGGAAAGAGCTTCTATGCCGACGGCCAGAGGCTAAGCTGACGGCTTTTTGTCGGGCCGTCGGCATAGAGCCCGCGTAGAAAAAAATTTGGACTTGGGGCTAATCCGATGGCTTTGCCGTCGGCATAGGTTCACCAGACCTATGCCGACGGCCTCATTTTTTCTTTTTTTCATTTAATATGAAATAAATCATATCTTTAAATTCGTAAGTCGAAATTTAACAAATAAAATGTCTAAATCGATTAGAAAAATGAGAGGAATCGAAATATCACATCCATATCATCATTTTCGCCATGCATATTACTTTTTGCAACATATTATTGGTACTTGCTTAATAAAAAGTCATTTTTGGCATTAAAAAAAAATAAAAAATGATATTTATAAAAATAATCTGGAATTTTTTTTGGAAACTATGTTTGCCATACCAAGACATACCTATGTATCAAATATGGGCACATTATCACAAACTATGGCACGTGGTCCATTCTGACCATTTTTTCAACAAAATAAAAGAAAGTGAAAAAATACTCAGAAAATGAAATCCTTTGGCATGGAGTCCTTTTATGTGTACTAGTTGCTAGGGAAAATGATAAACTTGAGTTTTGACAAAATTTTCAAAAAACTTCTTCACAAAAAGGTCAATGATCTATGAACATGTAGAAGTTTCGAGTCAAATGATCAAGTTATTACTATTCCCGTGCCATAGTTTGTGATAATGTGCCCATATTTGACACATAGGTGTATCTTGGTATTGCAAACAATGTTGCAGAACTGAGTTTTTTTAAAATATTTTTATAAATATCATTTTTCATTTTTTTACTGTAAAAAATGACATTTTTTGTGAAGCAAGTACAAAAAATACGGTGGAAAATGGAACCCATCCAATTATCACACAAAGTAGACCATATTTTATGGATAATCCAACAATATTAGGAATTTTCTCGGTTTCTACCTAATTTCGCCTATTTAAATGACTTTATGCCTATTTTCGAAAGTAGTTGAATTTTGAACTACAAGTGTGTGATAGTTGCTCTAAATTTTTTACAAAATTCATTTTAAGATACAACAGTAGTGGTTATATCACAGAACCGTCGATAGTTTTGAAAAAAGCGACCCCTTTCGATGAATAGACACGGCGTCCAGTTTGACCTTTTTTCAACAAAATAAAAGAAAGTGAAAAAACACTCAGAAAATAAAATATTTTGGCATGGAGTCCTTTTATGTGTACTAGTTGCTAGGGAAAATGATAAATTTGAGTTTTGACAAAATTTTCAAAAAACTTCTTCACAAAAAGGTCAATGATCTATGAACATGTAGAAGTTTCGAGTCAAATGACCAAGTTATGACTATTCCCGTGCCATAGTTTGCGATAATGTGCCCATATTTGACACATAGGTATATCTTGGTATGGCAAACAATGTCGCATAACTGAGTTTTTTCAAAATATTTTTATAAATATCATTTTTCATTTTTTTAATTGTAAAAAATGACTTTTTTGTGAAGCAAGTATAAAAAATATGGTGGAAAATGGAACCCATCCAATTATCACACAAACTAGACCATATTTTATGGATAATCCAGCAATATTAGGAATTTTCTCGGTTTCTACCTAATTTCGCCTATTTAAATGACTTTATGCTTATTTTCTGAAAATAATTGAATTTTGAACTACAAGTGTGTGATAGTTTGCTCTAATTTTTTTACAAAATTCATTTTAAGATACATCAGTAGTGGTTATATCACACAATCTGGACCGTTCAGAAAAAACACACAATCCGCGTCATTCAAAATGCTGCAATCTGATTGGTCAGGAGGGATTGTTGTGGATGGATAACGTGGCATGTGCGTTTTCTCTCTCCTGGGCACAAAATCATTATCTCTTCCACCCGAGCTCTCCCACCCGACCTCTCTCTCTGCTGCCTCCACTACAACACACTAGTCACGTAGTGACGCTAAATTTAAAGCTAGAGACGCGATATTTCATCGCTAGAGGACTGTACAGCCGCTTCCATAAAGCGTCGTTAAAACGTCTTCTTATCCACCGTCTCAAATGATATAAAGACGGCTTGCTAAGCGTGTGTACATATGTAAAGACGCTTCGTGAGACGCTTGAAAGCATGTCTCGATTTAATAGATACGCGTTTGTAACGTCTCTACTAATGTAGACACGCCATATTTGCGTCGCAACGAAGGTGAGAGATGTTTTTCCCGTGTAGGAAATATTATATTATATACATGAGTTCATTCGTATTCTATATAGAGGACGTACATCCTTCTTATACGCATTATGTACATACATATTCACGACGAGATGCAAATACGTAATTTTAGTTATTCTTTTGATAAAGCGTCTCAAGACACATGCTGGCATAATTCGCTTTTATTCAGAACTATAGGTGGAAACATATATTTTGAATATATTTTTAGGTTCATGCACCGTACAAGGCTGGACTCATTATACGGAGCAAACATTGGAAATTGTAGAGCTGACTGCAATAATTGCAGTAATAGCTAATAAAAATTGGATCTGAATCAAATATTATATTAATTATTTGCAGATACACTGGGAAGGATCATATCATAAAATATCCTATATAGTAGCATCTATTATGTTTCTAAACTGATAGTACAGCCCTCCATAGTTTTGTCGAGGCAAAAACTAATGCTTCATCTCATCCATCTTCATCTATTTTCATGTCGTTTAGCTCCACAATTAACCTGAAAAAGAAGTCACAGCGAACGTTAGAAACTCCCTGAAATAATCAAGAAGAGGGACAGATGAGAAGTTCATTTGAAAAAATATAAGATATGGGTCTAAAACTAATCCGGCATGACAAAGATCTACTATCCCCGGCTACAACATGCATCCTTTTGCCTATGTACTGGCACAAAACATAATATGCATGTTGAGCCAAAGCACACCCATATCAGATGCTCTATGTACTTTTGTTGGCAGGTGAACATACAAGAAAAAAAATGGCACTGTTGTATGAAATAGCATGGCAAAGACGATCCAGCACAAGCCTAATTGGTCTTGGTGAAGTATTCAAAATGCTTTTGCTCAAGACAACGATCAGTTGAGCTAAACTTTACATAAATAAGAAACAATGTAATGAAAGGGATGTCAAGATGTACTTGCCTGACAAATTATTAGCAGCCCGGCATTCTGGCTACATGAAGATGTAGAAATTCGGAGACACTATACTCTGCGTCCAATTCTGCGTGAACACCCACAAGCAGAAATTTGGGTTTCAGACATGGGCGAATTGCATCACAAATATACTAGAAATAGAACTAACTAATCAAAATAAATAATAGATGTAATCACTATGTTTCCGCGATTGTAGAGGGCTATTTGTCACCCTGCCATCTATAATAATTAGATGCCCAAAATGGAGTAGTTTTCACGTCTAAATTTACTGATGACAAGAATACAAGATCCCAATCAGGAAAAGGAGTCGTAGCACCAACATACTGTATTGCAGTTAATGCGTATAATGGTAAATGCATACCGAGATAATTTGGCACTTCTATGAGATTCCACGCCGCAGGACTGCATCAGGGGTTGACGGACGGTCAGAATTGCAAGGCGAACAACAGATTCCTGTAAGAAAAATCAGATGGCCTGAAAACTCCTAAAATAAGTTTTTGCATTCAGTGCGGCATTAAAAAGTTCCCAAAACCGCAAACCAGAAGTCAATCAAGGGCCGCCCAATTCCGATGAACGCACGATCCCGGGATGGATCGATTAGAGCCTTCTGGCGGCGATGGGACGGACCGTGGCTGATCGACTCGAGGAGGAAAGAGCAACATGAGTTCGATTGAGATATACCGTTTTTGACGACGGGGTAGATCTTGTCGCACTCCTGGAGGCTTGCTCCAGTCTTCGTTCATGACGATGATCTACAACGGCGACCCGACTCTCCGACGGTAGGGCGAAAAAGGAAATCGAGATGAACCTAAAATGTGAAAGAAAAAATAGATCATTTGGGTTTGTGTATCGAAGCCGCTTGTGTATTGATGTAGGCAGACCAAGATTGATTTAATAAAGGAACTTGAACATCTGCAGTAGATGGATTTGAGGAGCACAAACCTGGGCGGAGGTACATGGATAGCGGATTCGATCTGGTTGTTGTGGCGGCTGAAGAAGTGGAGGGGAGGGTAAAAGGCGGACGGCACTATATATCTGTGTATTTTTTCGCCAAACAAAAAGCCTGAAGCGGTAAAACTATAATCGTTGGCGGCAAGACCAATTTTTTTGGGTCGAGTTTTGTAATCCAAGCCCGCGTATAAATGTTTTTTATTTTTTATTAGTTACAGACGTACTCCAAGTCGTCCCAGAATTCGTCTCTAGGCATCTATAAATTGCAAAAATATTTATTTAGTTTTCTCTCAAACCCTGAAATTGCGACGCCATGTGAAACGTCTCAAAAGGCATCCCTACAAAGAGGAGCTCTACAAAGAGGAGCTCCAATATTCTAAAGACGAAAATAAATGCGTCACATGGAAAACGTCTCTACGTGCTGCTTTTGTTGTAGTGCTCTCGCCGCCCCTGCCGCCTTCCGTCGCCGGCCAGCAGCCCACCACCGCCCCGCCACACCTCCGACCAGAAGCCCACCCCCGCTCTCTCCTTCTACCTCCTCTCTGTACGCCTCCCCTGCTGTGTCCCGTGCGCCACCTCCACGGGATCTAAATCGAGCCGAAGGATGAGGACAGGCCATGCCGCCAGAATCACCGCGAGGCCCCATGGCGGCGGCGCGTCGGATGCGAGCGACAGAGGGCCATCATCCTCCAACGCCGCGAGCAGCCACGCCTCTCATCGGAGGAGGTTAACAGCGGTGGTGGTTGCAGGTCTCCTCCCAGGCCGTCGACCTCGCCGTGAATGCATGCGCCGTCTCGCCGTGCTCGTCATCAACCTCGCAGTGCTCGTCCTCAACCTCGCCGTGCTCGTCATCAACCTCGCCGGCCGCAGTTTTAGTGCTCTGCTGCCCGCCGCTCGGCCGTGGCCTGCCTCACCATGGCCTCTGTCGGTGAGGTGGTAGGCTTGGCCGGCCGGTGATGCGGCGGCGATGGCTCAACTTTTATTTTTATTTTTTAAGGATGTATTGCCGTCGGCTTAGGTGCTTCCTCAGCTGATGGCCATCGTGGGCCCCACTTACCATGCGCCGATGGCCAGGGTTTGGCCGTCGGCGTACCCTAAGCCGACGGTCTTTTTTTTTGCCGACGGCCGCCGGAGCTACGCCTACGGGCACGTACGCCGACGGACCTATGCCAGGTCCAGGTCCGTCGGCGTAGGCTATGCCGACGGCCGGCGGCCATCGGCTCAGAAGCGCGTTCCTGTAGTGAGTGGACGACATTTCCGTAGGATTTTGAGTCATCGGGAAACATGGTTGTACGAAATGACCAAATCTTGTCTTGTCACGTGCTGCACTTTGTACGCGTGGGCCATGTGTTGTTTGGAACCGTCACGTTTCTGGCTGTGTATGACACCTTCATGGTTGTACAAACTTTCTCAAGTTTCGACCATAGACGACGGGATGGTAAAGGTGCTTCACTTCACTGTCAGAGCTCGCCGGCTGGTAAAGGTGCCGGGATGCGAACGGTGGTCCACATGAGAGCCAACTAGGGGCATTTTGTTTTTACCGCCATGCCCAATTCCAGCAGTCTTCGCTTCACCGCTCACTTTTAGTGGTGATTCAACTGCCAGTCTCAATAAAACGGTTATAACATGTGCATGCTAATTACGACTGAGCTGAGTTATATGGAAAATTATCTACACACAAATTCATCCAAATTTCAACTGTAGAATGTTTTGAATATTTTGGAATTGTCAAGTTCTGCTGGGAAAATGGAATTTCATATGTTTTAAATTTAGAATACTAGTGGCGTGTTGGCCAATATATAGAATAATATTGGAGAGCTGGATGACACGCCACTAATAATAGCTCACACCACGTCATCGATCCGTGTGACTCCCCCAAATTGGTTCTGGGGCGTCACGCAGATCAATGAAATTACCACATCCTAACCGTTCGATGTCGCAAATCGAGTGGGTCTCTCTTCCGTTTTATGCTTTTTTACTCTCTCACCCTCTCTCTTCACATCTCAAATCGACCCGAAGACTATTCACCCCTTAGCCGCCTCGTCGATCACCATCTTAGCAGCCTCGCCGACCACCGACCATGACACACGCGAGCTGGATGGACCACTGACATCGTGGTAATAGTGTTCTACTGTGTTTCACGAAAAACAAAACTCTTGTTTGATTATATTGGCTTCATGCAAGCATAAGAAGCATTTATACTGGTTTTTGTGAAAGGATACTAACCATTTATTGATATAGAAAGACTCCATTTTCTTCTTTTAATGCCAGGTTCGAAGAAATCACTATATGTGCACACGGGCGTATATTGGTGATTGCGCCTTTCAAATTTTCTTGTAGTCTCACACAACAACATAAAAACATTGAATCGGAAGACATTTCAATGAACAGACTGTAGATGTAAGTTGGCTCTGTTCCACTTTGTGTATCCATATTTACCAGAACACCGTGATCTATTAATTACTAGGTGACATTTCAGTTCACCTAGAAAACGAATTTTGCTTGCAATAATGCAGCCAGTTCGTCTGCACCACATTGCAGATGTGCTACTAAAAGGATCTCCTCGGTGCATATGTGGTTGCATGCTAGCATTACTGTTCCACCAGATCGAAACAACTAAACACAGCAATCTCCTTATTTAATGGCACAACTCTGGAATAACCACACCGTTCACTTTTTCTATGGGCGAAGATGAGACAGCACTAGGCTATTGTAGATGTAGCATATATATACACTCTTGCTCTGGCAGTATCATGGAAACTAGAGTGATACGTAGGATTAGGAAACATCAGGATTCCGCTGTTTTCTAGGTTAGATATGCGACCCTTCAGTGGGTTGACCGCTCTATGAGCTCAAGGCAAAGACAGCAGATAAGAACACAATCGCTGATCGTGGAAAACCGGGTTCTTCTGTGCGATGGTGAACTGCTGTAGACGCACAGTTCAGTAGCACCGTCTTTGTGTGGAAGCAGCTCAGCGTGAAGGAGTTTAAGCTACACGCCCTGGCAAGCTGCAGCTTTTCGGGCGACTACTGCTCCTCGCAAGATGAGAGAACGACAATCTTCTGTTTCATGGAATACTGCTAGGACAACGCTTTGTGCGTGCTCTTCCCATCGTCGATGTCTCCAGCCATGTCAACGTTTCTGTAGCCGATGAGTGTGCCGTCTGGCTCCTTTTTTTTTTTTTTTTGCGAGTGCCGTCTGGCTCCTTTCGTGCGTAGCAAATCACAATTGTCCGCGTCTCAGCGGTTAGCACAGCAAGTGTTTTACTCACAGTTTTCAACAGCCATCTATAGCCCGGTTATAGCTTTTTGACCATATTGGCGCTAAATGAATCCATTCACAATTTCCCGCTATAGCCATATTGGTTGGTAATTGTCTTCGTATCTTTGTTTTGTAAGATACATGGATTGGTCATATACCTTTATTGCAACAATATTCATTTGTAAATAACATTGTATAACAAAAATATGTTTCCACGTTTAATTTTTATGAAGTCCCGTTAAACATTGGTTTTAGATGGGCCTTAATCGATGTGACCTCTTGGTTACACATGGATCGGCTAATGGAGGGTAACTTGTCCTGCGAGCCAGATGCAGATGCCGAAAACAAGCTATCTAGTTGCGTTGCTGAACAATGTCTTTATATCATAGTCTACACATGGTTGCCAGGCTGCCAGCTCACTCGGCCGTTGCATAAAAAAATCCTTCGGATGCGCAGATAGGGCATGATCTACACTCACACAAACTCGTGGAATCCTATTTACAGATGGCAGGTAAACAACCGAGTCAATACAGAGCTAAGAAACACACGCACACGACACACAGTTTTTTTTTTTTGAACCATGCAAGAGCATTGCATGTATTAAATTAGAAGAGGGAAAGTCACTGACGTGACAAAGTCTTACAGAAACGACCGAAAAAGAAAAGAATTCCCACAAAGCTTACAACTCGACTACGCCCCTAGTCCTCTCCAGCAAAACAATTTAAAGAACACCTCTAACCACTAGACGCCCTGAGAAGATTAACCTGGTGCAAGGACCAGACGACCGGTGCTTGCAATCGACCACTGCTTAGCTTCCTCCTTAATTTGGCTTATGATCACACTAACTGGCTTGGGGTCATTGTTAAACACTCTGGCATTTCGTTCCCGCCAGATAGACCATGAAGTGAGGATCACCACGGCATTGAGTTTTGCTCTGTCTTCCTTGCTAAGGATGCTTCTTCCCATTTGCCACCATTCTTTGAGTGTTTGGTTCATACGTGGTACAACCCCTTGCAATTTGACCCAATCCAGGACGCTGCTCCATATGATATTTGCGACCGCACAACCCGAGAACAGGTGCTGTGCATTTTCATCTGCAGAATTACACAGCACACACTTGTCGTTGTGAGGTAGCCCACGCTTGGCTAACCTGTCAGCCGTCCAAATTCTCCCCCGCAAAAACAGCCAGGCTGCAATTTTGCACCTGAGAGGGGCCCATGTTTTCTAGATTGCTGATGCCGGGTCGCATAGCACTTTCGTTTTAAAATGGGCTTGGTATACTGACTTGGTGGTGAAACCTTTGGGATCCCAGGTCCACGACCAAGCATCTTCTTCTCCCGGCTGAAGCTGCACAAGATTCACCCTCTCGCTGATCTGAAGAATTTGTAAGAAAGCTTGGATCGTGATTGGCTTTTTAATGTCATCTAACCACACGCTGTTTTGAAGTGCTTGCTGGACTGTTCTTGTTGCTTTGCTAAAATTGGTAACGACACACAGTTTTGCGACGCGTAACTTGCAGCTTCCCTAACTTTCTGCAGTCGTGGACATTCGGAGAACACTTTGAGAGATTGAACTTCGCCGAAAGACACATGTTTGTGCTGTGAACTACTTGTAACATTTTTACCTTGTGCTTCCTCCTTTTATTCATCAAATGCGACCATGGTATCCATTGCAGACGGCCAAACGTGCCATCCCACGCTGGTCAGACCGGTTCACAGGGAGATAGGCAGTTGAAAGGAACCCTGAAAACGAGCTACGTAAAACCCTGAAGAATAGCTGACCCTCTAACTGAACTAGACAAAAAGGAATTCATAGCTGTAAATGAACCTTGGTGAAGCAAGGGATGATACTTTGTAGCGCTTGGTAAATTTTCTTTTTGATGGGATTCTGATTTCGCTAGCAATTAAGCTCGAGCTTGGATCAAACAAACCTCAAGTAGGCTCATGATCTTGCTCAAATAGCGCTGTAGAATCAGTTGAAAATAAGGTAGGGGCAGGAACAAATTGTGTGGCTGCTAGATGAGTAAAAGTCATGTAATTATTATGTCCAATAGACCTTTGTGGAGAGCTTCATCTTCATCTGAGTTCCGATCAAACGGTACTGGAGTAGCTCGTGTAGGTCGATATTATTTTATAGCTATATCAAGCAGAGTAACGAAATATGCAGTTGTCACTCTTTTTATTTGAGAGGACGAATAAACAAATAATAAAACGTGAAGCCGTCTACCAGGACAAGGAAGTATATAAAGTCTGACAACATTAACATTTTGGAAAATATTCCCTAAAAAACATTTTGAAGAATATAGCCGCATACTGCACTATATATGCTAGCCTACCCTGAACAAGTCCGGCTGTGAGCTTCTATTCGGAATGCATAGTTTCGTTCGGACAAATAAAACATGCTAGGATTAAGAGGCATGATTATTTTCATGGAACATGATTTGGACAAAGCACTGAATATGAAACTTATTTTGTATCTGTTTGAACAATTGTCGGGCCTTAAAATTAATTTTCATAAAAGTGAGCTTTTCTGCTTTGGACAAGCCAAAGTGGTTGAGGATCAATATAAGCAGCTTTTCGGTTGTGAATCAGGTTCCCTTCCTTTCAAATATCTTGGTATACCATTCCACTTCCGAAAGCTAAAGAATGGTGAATGAAAACCTATTGAAGATCGTTTCGAGAGAAAGCTGAGTAGTTGGATCGGGAAACTACTCTCTTATGGTGATAGGATCATTTTAATAAACTCGGTTTTAACAAGCCTCCCAATGTTCATGTTATCTTTTCTGGAGGTCCAAAAGGGGTCCGAAAGAGATTAGACTATTATAGATCGAGGTTTTTTTGGCAGAGCGATGGTCATAAAAAGAAATATAGACTAACTAAATGGAATTTTATATGCCGGCCTAAGGATCAAGGGGTGCTGGGAATTGAAGTACTTGATATAAAGAATAAATGTTTGTTAAGCAAATGGTTGTTCAAACTTTTAAATGAACAAGGGGTTTGGCAGGAGTTGCTTAAAAATAAATACCTCCATTCCAAAACGTTAGCACAAGTCTCATCAAAACCAATTGATTCACCTTTTTGGAAGGGGCTTATGAAGGTAAAGGATGATTTCTTTAGTAGAGATGCTTTTGTTGTCGGTAACGGCATCAACACAAGGTTTTGGGAGGATATTTGGCTAGGTGATCATACTCTTGCGCAACAGTATCCCATGTTATATACTATCGCCAATCGGAAACACGTTTCGGTGGCAACTGCTCTAGCTCAACCTCTGAATATAACATTTCGTAGGGCATTAACCGGCAATAAATGGGACAGTTGGCTACATTTGGTTGAACGGTTGATGCAGGTTAATCTCACGGATGAACAAGACGTCTTTGTGTGGAGGTTAACCAACTCTGACATGTTTTCTGTCAAATCTATGTATTTAGATCTTTTAAATGGTCAAACTAGATTCCTAAGGAAGTATATTTGGAAGATTAAAGTACCTCTGAAGATCAAGATTTTCATGTGGTTTCTTAATCGTAAAGAAATTTTAACGAAGGATAACCTGGCTAAAAGAAATTGGAATGGAAACAAGAGTTGTTGCTTCCGTGATAAAGAAGAATCTATACAACACCTTTTTTTGAATGTCGACTTGCTAAAATAGTTTGGAGAGTGGTACATATGTCTTTTAATCTAGCCCCACAGAAGGACATATCTAACTTGTTTGGGAATTGGCTAAACGGGATTGCAAAAAAAGATTTAAAGCACATTCGGGTGGGAGTATGTGCTGTCATGTGGGCAATTTGGAACGTGCGTAATTATTTTGTTTTTAACAAGCCGAAAAAACCATCCTTTTTGCAGGTTATACCGTTGATTACCCATTGGATACGTATGTGGTCTTATCCCCAACCCGAGGAGCAGCGACCTGCCATGGACTTTGGGTGCAACATGTTGGAGACGGTCGCCAAGGATTTTTACAACCGATCAGGCTGGCGTTTTGATAATATGATTGCGCTATGAGGAATAATCTTTGTCTTAGTTTGTTTCACTGGTTGATACATGTTTCGACTTTATGTGATCCGTGAATTGTAATGTGTGCAAACCTCTAATAAATTAATAAAGCAGCCATATGCATCACTTTGATGAAGAGGCTGGGATACGTCCCTTTTCGAAAAAAAAAGGATTAAGAGGCATTTGGGAATACGGCAGTGCTTTCTGACCCAGTGACCCTTCGGTTCTAGGTCAGCACAACATGATTAAAGTATATGTACATTTCTTTATGAAAGGATTACAATTCCATGTCACAGAGGGTATCAATAAGCATTCTCTTTATGAAAGGATAAGAACATATATATTGCTTTGATGAAAGTATACGGACATTTCTTTATGTAAAAAAGACTGTATTTTCTGTTATCCGCATATGGTGCTAAGAAATCGTTCTCTTTGCACACAAACATGTATTGGTTATTGGGCCATTCACTTTTTTTTATGGTATCAAACATGCCAAAATCATTGATGGCAACTTTTTTTTATGACGCCGGCAAAGAGTTCAAACGCCCTCAACTTCCTGGATGTCCCTAACTTATTTTTTACGTGATATCGAATGAATGCCATATCTTTAAATATGTAACGGGCCAAGAAATCTCAACATCCCATGAATGGTTGAGTCAAACTGGACAAATTGCACTATTTGCTGATAGAGCTCTGGGTCTGGAGTTAACAACGAATTACATACAGTTGACACCTTACCTTATTGCACCATTGCACGTAGGCTGAAAACTTCCCAAGTGGAAGCCTGCCGAAGTGCTGATTGATTTTGTGTCCTCGCCAGACGTGATTCAATATTCATGATTCATCTACCAGTGGCTGAAACAATCAATCTCCTTCCAGTTTCCTAGTTAGCAGAACATAATGGCTAACACAACTCCTTATGATAAGCATAATATCACACAAATTTTCGTCGACGTGAATCATGGTTTGCTGTTGTGATGGATGGATGCCTAGCTGGCTAACTCATGTGGTACTCTCTTCCCGGCAGATTTGCTCACGACGACAACAGAGCAATACTGATGCTTTGGCGCCTGCCTGATGTGGTTCTCGCTTTTTGCCTGATTTTCTTATGGCGGCGCGGTAGCAATACAATAGCGCTAGAAAAACTTTGTCATGCATGTGCGCTAGACGTACGCACAAAATAGGGATAGATAAATCATACCGTTTAGTAATTGTGAAAAATTGCCATGCGATCGATATGGATTTTGTTTGCTTCACGAATTTTTTTCATACATGACATGGATATTTTTTTTGAAAGCATGGACTTGGTTCTATGTTAGTCATGACACATCCACCCGACAGAACTCAAGACAATTACATAAATCTAACGGTTGTGCTTTATTAATTTATAATGAGGGTACACATGATAAATGCACGGATGTTTTGCTTCTTTTGTTGTAGATATAATAAAGATATTAGCGCTAATTAAAAACACTTAGTGTTCCGGTTTACATCCTGTTTACATTCGTTTGAATACAAGTAGACATCCAATTAGCGTTAGCATATAATCTCCTACCGATTACTAGTGGAAGTTTTGCACAAAAGTGTGCACATATGCATTAGGCTTTAAAAAAAAACCGAGTATTGGAAATAAAGCTTGTTCTCGACGCGGAGCGCCTTAATTTCATACGAAAGTCCCATAATTTCGTATCTGTCCTTCTGTCAGGAGTTCCACATGTCCACCCAAATATAAGAGCCAGTTTGAATGTCCATATTATGCCATCCTCCAGCCTTCAAACAAACCTGCAGTGTGAATGTTTCAATAGCAGGAGAGTTTTGAACATTTTATATCTATAAGCAACAACAGCAGGTATATATTTGCTACTGACATTAAAGTTGCATGTTGTAAGGCAGAATATGGTTATCTCGATCAACGTCGTCCAAGGATAGGACATTGTTGGAATTAGAGGCATCCGAAAATACAACGGGTGTCAGAATCCAGTATCCTCCCAGTTCACTACTAACAACTGATCCATCATGCCCTATGGATGTGCTAAAGGTAACGAGATCACGACAAACTCGGGATCACACACATACGCTCTAGCATGTTAAAAGGAGGGCAGGAAAGATGAAGCTACAGAGGCGACAAGTCACTTGAGCACGATAAACGGCAGATAGCACCTGATGGCAGTGGCTCCAGCACGATCGACGCAGTTGTCCGTGAGTGAGGAAGCTACAACTCCAACAAGTTCAGCAAACCGAGTGTGGAGCGCTTCATCAAGGAGTTTTGTATGCTCAGACACGGGTCCTTGGGTGAGCTATAGTCAGCGATGCCTATGACTGTCAAAAAAAATTAACGGGGCAACGTCGAACTATCGCACTTTAAAAAAATATTCATCCCAAGTGGGTGTGTGATGAGCCTAGACGAATGAGGAATTAAAAGGAGGACCACACTACAATGATTAATGGTACTATACTTTCAGTGCATAATATCATCTTTTATTAATTGTAAACATTAGAAATACTCACTCAATAGCTCTTCATAACACTGGAATGTTGGGAAACATACATAAAATGGGCAAACAAAACTATCCATTTTTGTCTTCATTCTTTTTTTCAATGCCCATGTTGCAAGAAACCTCGCGTCTCGCTCCTGCGGGCGGCTTGGGTGCACAACCTTTATTTGCTTTCGTGGCTGAATTCACCATAAATGTATAATAATGTACGGGGTTGCACAAGGGATTAGAATGTCCTACCAAAACTATATGTGGGGGATGATGGGCGTGGATGCTCGCAAGTTTTTTTGCATTTGGTTTTCACACAAACACAAGACATAGTCAAAAACTATACCGCAATTAGCTTTATTGACCTCGAACAATAATTGTGCAGCTCTTTGCTCTATCGCCTACTGAAGTCGGAAGCTTGATAAGTCTTGGGCCTTCCAAATCTTGTGAATTTTTCCATGATCCGTCCACGATTTCAAGGTTTTTTAATAACACTGAGTCAAGACTAAACATTGTTAACAACTCGATTAACCACTCGATTAACCATGCGCGCTTGATTTAGTTTAAATGTAACAACACTGGAATTGCTTGTGTAGCTCGATGTGTTTATAACTAGGCAAACAAGTCATGAGATATGAAATTTTCTACAAGGGATGTTTTACGGTACATTCTACTACACTATTTAGTGTGTAGTATATAACAGATCAAACGGCTAAAATTGATTGCACCAGTTTTGCGCCAGAGGACAAACAAGTCATTTCTGAAAGAGATATAATTGGCATTTTATGCATAATTAATCTTAAACGTAATCAATTCGCTGCGCACAGATGGCGTAGCAACTGCCGCCGCCGCACTACATTCTGCGCCGTGCCCCTAGAGCTCTCCCCTACACCGCCGCCTCGCTATTCAGCGTCGCCTCCCCGGAGCTTGTCCCGGCGCCGCCGCCTAGCCCTCCAGCACTGCCTCGCGGAAGCTCGCCCAACACTACCTTGCCGTTGACCAGGAGCTCGGGCATGAGCACCCGGGTCGGCATGGGTCCTGTCGGGCGGCCCGTGAGCCGCGCCATGAACGGACAGATGGCCCGGCGGTACAGGAAGATTGTTGTCTCGACGGTGAGGATGTCGAACATTGACATGCTGGAGGCCGGGACGGAGAAGCCCGCGAACATGGTGGTCCTGCGCATGGCGGCTCCCTGCACGACGAAGAGCGACGCCATCTGGGTGAAGACGACGGAGTAGAGGAATGTTCCACCTGCGTCACCGTGCACAGATTCCACTGGTCGCGCGGTTTCGTGCACGCGGGTCATCAGTCTCCATGGCTGTGAGTGCCGCTCGGTCCAAGAACCTGTGTTACGTACGCAGGTCATAGATGCCAAAGTTAATTCCTCTGCTAGGTTAACGTAGGTGACTCTCATCAACACGACGGCGATGGCAGATGCGGCGCGCGCGGCCGTCGATGGGGTACCCCTTGCCAACGACGTGCACTTTCCCGTACTCGAGGAAGGCCTGCTCCGACCGGACATAGCCGACAAGCCTTGCGCGCTCGTATGCGCCGGCTCCGGCGTCCAGGTGCAGCGGGTACCGGTTATCCTGACGGACTCCCTGTGTGCCCGTCCGAGATGTAGTATGGGAGCACCGGCGGGTACCCCGCCCCGCGCCTCGGGACCGTCGATGACGCCGCGTCCAGGCTGACCTGGTCGTACTCGTACACCGTCGCCAGTCGTCACGTCACTGAGTAAGGAGCTCGGCCTCGGTGACGGGAAGGGACAGGAATATTGACTTGTCTAATTAAATTCCAATTTTACCCCTCATCTAATTCTGGAATAAACTGGCTGCGGGATTTAAAACAGTGCAATACCTAAAATACCCCTCTCAATGGAATCTATACCTACTATAAAAGGAAGTAAAGCTTCTTCCGTCCGATACCAAAATGATGGTTTTGCCCCTGCGAGTTTGGTCATATTACAACGCATTGCCACCGCCGAGTGGATACCGGTTCAAAACACCGTTTTGCACAAAACCCCCTGACAAACTGAGAAACTAACCCACAGTCCACAGAAAGAACGTCCTGCTGACTTATTCGCGATTTACCGAAAACCCGCAGACCTTTTTGCAAAGACGCCACCGAAGAGGTACGGGAAAATCTGGAGCGTCCGTTTAAGTTGGAACGGACGGCTGAGATTAATCTGTTTTCTAAATTTTGTTTAAATAAACAGAGAAGAAACTAAATTTTGTAAATTCATAACTTTCAAACCACAACTCCAAATTTAACAAACTTTACATCAATGCAAAGCTCTGACCATGTAGTTTAATTTGGCATCATTACTTTTCCTTTTTGCATCTGTTTTGGTTGATCAAAATACAAAGATGCATTTCGGCCGTACAATTCAACACTTGAGTTCTAAAAATGTTTTCAAAATGAATCCTTTTGTTAAATGTCAAGAAATACATCCTCTGTCCAAGAGAACCAAAGTTATAAATTTGAAAAATGATTTAATGACCCAGTTAATCTGCTACCATTTTCTTTCCCTTTTAAAACAATTCACAAGTAATTCGTTACGGAATTTAAATCCAAACTGAAACTCGGTTTTTTTCTCCCGTAGCGAAGCACGGGCATTGGGCATTTTGCTAGTATACTACATAAAATCTGGTGTAGTATGACGCATCTGGACTGTTGGATCAAGTCAAATAAACGGCCCATATTAGTTTGATGCACCGTAAAAAGACTACACACAAGAACACACAACGTGTTTATAAAGTCACCTTAGATTTACATTTTCGAAACTATAGCCACGTTCTGAGCCATGTTAACCTAATACCCTTAAGCAAGACCGGCCTTGAGCTTCCTTTGGCAGTGCATCGTTCAGACACCAAAACTGTACTAGGACTAGGAGGCATGCGGGAATACTGTAGTGCGTGCTGCTTGACTCATCCGGGGTAAAAACAACACGATGGAAGTGGCAATGAGTAAAATGCATAAGGCGGTTCTCTTCCTTTTTTTCTGATGGGCACTACTAACCTTTGCTTGATCGATGGAGGCGACTGTTCGCGTTTGAAAGATCTTAGGACCCCGGATACCAGAGCGCTGTTGTCCAGCTGAGATCGAAGGTCTTCCTCGACTCCTGGTGCCTTCATAACCGAGCAGACGCTTAGCACTCGGATTCCTCGGACACGAGCTGATTTCAGATCTTGAGTGATGGGTCCGACACCTATTTATATGTCCATGGGTGATCAGTCCGACACCAATTTCGGATCTTGGCCAATCGATAAGTCCGAGACCAACGGAGATCTCCGGAGACTGACCAACCAGATCCATTAATGAGAGTATCAAGCTTTATGAATTTTTACGTACATTGGACTAGCAATATGAATTTTTTCTAATGTCACATTAATAAGAGTATCAAGCATTTTTATTAGAATTGACACTTCTTCGGTTAATAAAAAGAATATATCAATAAACACTATCTGTTTTTTTGTTTTCATAGGACAATTGGTACATTTTTAAGAAATGATTATCAGTTCACAACGAACACAATTTCCTGATTTGCGATCACATTTCCTTTTGGTATCCCAGAGCATAATTTCCTCTATATGAAAAAAAGAATCAAATAAAACTTACATGGCTCTACGAAATAATATCTTAGACACTCTTCGCAACAAGCTCTCCCAAAATGGAACTTTAATAGACATATTGTAGAACTATGTTGGTTCTACTTCTTCTATGTGTCTCCATATTTGATAGTAGGTCATGCTTCTATAGCTGTAGTGAACTTTTAGTTCACACATTAACCACATTTTATTTGTGATACTGTAGACAGTTTCTCTTGACAAAAGGCACATCTTTCACTAAATCATCTCCTTAGCGCACCATCTTATTATTCAAAAGGACCAGTAAACAAGTCATGAGATATGGAATTTTCTAAAAGTACACACAACATGTATATAAAGTCACCCTATAGTCACATTTTTTGAAACTGTAGCCACGTGTGAGCCATATTAACGTAAGTTACGTGATGTCATGTACCAGGCCTAGTTGGCCCACAAAGACCAGGTTTAGTTGTTACTTTGCTCTTGCAGGTACAACTTGTAAGGGAGTGGATGGAGAGAAAGGGCTATATATATAAGCCAATACTCGTACCCGCCGAAGGCAGTCAATGGTTATCTAATCCAAACAGAAGTCCCCGATGGTGGGCAACAATTCTCCTCTTCCTCCAGCGCTAGCCTCGTGCTGGATGATTTCCCCTTCTCGATGTGACATCGAGACCCCTTGCATCATTGTATCCTGTGTTTGGGTGTGTGAGAGTGTAGGATCGTGACACGTAATATCCTGACCTGTACTAGGACTAGGAGGCATGTGGGAATGGGGTAGTGCTTCCTGCCTGTTTCATTCAGGATGAGAAATACACGATGGAAGTAACCTTGAGTAAAATTCATAATTTAGGCGATTCCCTTTTTTCGATGGATATGCTACCAACTCTGCTAGTGATCGACGGAAGCGGCTGTATTCGTGTTTGTGGAGCTATTATGGATTGACGCTGGCTCTCCAGTAATGATGATGCCTTGATCACCGAGTACTGTAACACTGAGATTCCTGAGACGGCAGCTGATTTTCGGTCTTGCACTCTTGCGTGAGGACTCCGGCACCAATTGATGATAAGCCGAATGGACTACGCATGGCGGTACGCTTTATCTGTACACACCAGCCTCATGCTCCCAACCAGATCTATTCCAATATCCAACGCGTGCTGCAAGAATGAGTAGCGATTAAATTAAAAAAACTAAGCAACTGTAGTGACATCAACTAAAGCATTTATTTGGACTGTTGTCTTTTTGTGGGTACGATTTGATCATTTTTTCGAGAGTACGAAATTGCGGACCTTAACTTTATAGAAGAGTGAGTTTGAATTACAAGAAATAATAGAGCATCACCAATGTCTGTCAAACAAACACCACACAACACCACTCACTACACTAGTGGACTACTCTCGCAAACGAATTACTCCCTCCTAGCCCTGCACTTCTCCATCACCAATGATTTGATCATGGAATCATATATTTTTGAAAATTATGTTTACAAGCACTGCTTAGATAATTTACGTACATTTGACTGGTAAAATTAATTTTCCAATGTCACATATTAATGAGTGTATAAAGCATTTTTTTTGAGTTTGACACTTCTTCCAATGATTTCCTTATTTAGTAAAACAGACCTTCTTGTTCTTTGTTTTCAACGAACAATTTGGTACACATTATAAGAAATGATTATCAGTATTTAACAAGGAACACAATTTCCTGATTTGGTACCACATTTTCTTTTAGTACGACACAACGTAATTTCTTGTATATGTAAAAGAATAAAATCGAACTTACACGGCTGTACAAAATTTTGTGGACACTAGTTGTTTGTCAGTTTGGAACATATTGTTTCACTTGAGTAAAGGATGGAATGAGTTAGAGTTGGTTGGTAGATTGCCAGTGCATGTAATGTACGAGTACCCTATATAAAGCTAGGATGAAAGAAGGGTGCATCCATATTTTAAATAGTTTAGCTCAAGTAAGAGGTGCGAGACGTGACTACGTGAGGAGAGCAAACACTTATACACCTATAGGTATTGAATAAACACACCTTGCATCGTTGCAATGATACATAACATGTGTGTAGGACTGGGATGCACTGGGAAACTTAAGAGTGCTTGACTGCTGTCTTCGGTATTCTGTTCGCCGAAAGATGGAGACAAACAGACTTCTCAGGACCTAATTGGGCACGATCAATTTTCTTCCATCCAACAATATTGGAAATTTTCGATGGATAGGGATCCTTTGACGTATTACACCATGCAAGTGGGCAAAAAACATGTGGACCCAACGTCTGACGGGCTCACTTGTCATGGACCCTACTGAAGGGTGCATTATGTTGGAGGATCTCCTTTCATTTGGAATATCACCAGTATTTCTCATTCTTCTTTGTTTTCCCAAATTGAACGACTATTTCATAAAGTATATGTGTTGATTTCTCATACTTGTTCACGAACATCTCTTGCCTTGCTAAAATGAAAACGTGAAAAGCACTAGTACACCAGATCCCCACGGTGTCTCCCATATTAAGACAAGTTGACAGAAGTGGGCCCAAAAATATACCGTTAGACTAGTCACAATGGGGAGTAACTCAGACTAGTAACATGCATATGTTACTACTCTAAGTTACTATCTCCATAGTGGGAGTAACATGTGTGTAGTGTCATATTTAATAGGTTATACACTCATCTTGCCTTGAAATGTGTGATGTTATGGTAACATAGCTAGTTACCACAACCATCTCTCTTCTCATTAATTACCCGTCACATCAGATTTTTTGCCTATGTGGCACTGATGTTACTGCTGTGTTACTCCCCATTGTGACTAGTCTTAGGTGCAACATATCCTCCTTAGCCTTGGCCTATCGATTTTGTTTAACTCATCCACTTAATGACATGATATAAGGACTTTAATGGTGATCATAAAAGTTTTAGTTTCACAACTTTATATCTAATTGTTTAGCTCCAGTAATTCAAGTGTGGATGCCGTTTTGCAAGACAAATATCAAGTATTGTGCCATCCTTGTGTTTCACACATCTTTCGAGTGAATGTACCGTACTAGATTAATGTATTCCTAAGAGAGAAGCTCAATGAGAGGTTTGACTTTTAGATCTACGACATTGTTGTGTAATGTGAATGAACTGTGTGTTCATGAGATTAAATACACGTTCTTTAAATATGTGTAACATCAACGTCAAAACTGAATGATGAATAAACAAAAATGAAGAAACATGGTATGCACAAACTTAATGTAAGTCCGAAGTTAGATAATTTGCAGTAATGTATATATCACGAGTTCTCATTAATTGATAATTATTTAAACACTTTATAAATTAAATCTTCATAAATAAGAAAAAGGGATCAACAAAATGAATTTGTGTTGGAACAAAAAAATTAACCCCTATTATAATAAATCTAACATTTTCTCTACTTGCATATGTGGTGGGTTGCATAGCTGATGACTAAATGAAAGGTCGACTAAACGATAGCACATCCGTCCTGAGATCACTAATTGGATTTAGGTACAACTTTGGTACGATATGTGTATCAGATTTCTCACTTACTTTACAAGGAACCTATTAGAAATAAAATATCATACAAGTAAATTGTAGGCCAACAAAAGTATCCTAACTAGGAGTAGCTCAGTTTGTATCTATGGTAAACAGGGGTTATATTGTCGAGAAAATTCCTTATATGACACTCCCTTAAAATCGTGTTCCTTATTTGACACCGGTAATTTTTTTTTCCCCACATGCATGGTCTCTCCAGGGCCGGTCCTGAGGGGGGCGGGAGGGGCGGCCGCCCCGGGTCCAAAAATTTCAGGGGCCCCTCCCAGCTATGTGTACGTACAAGTATTAGTCCGCGTATAATGTTTAATCGCCAAAAAAACTTAATGGAATTAGCTTAAAAAGGCCTTGGAGATGAGCATGCTATTGGGCCTGCAGGTAATCTACCCAGAGGATAGGCCTGAGAGACGCACACGATCTAGTCGGGGACGATTAGATCGACGCGCCCTATCTATTCGTGATTTGTCCTGAGCTAAAACACATCGCCCAATCATCTCTCGCCTCGCCTAGCACAGCGCAGGTCGGCAGCTAATTCGTTCCCGATGCTTAGGGCGCCGCGCCGCCGGCAGGTCCAACCGGCTAACCCGTCGCCCGTCCGTGAGGGCCGAAGGTATGTTGATTGATTAATTTTGATCTTCTCTAATTTTCGAATATAGCTAGTTTAGGCCATAATTTTAATTACTAGTTCTTTTTCATTTTCAGATTGGTTATGAAGCCTCTGCCAGGATGCGTTCCCGGTCGCTCAGGGCACCGCACGACCGCCAGGTCCAACCGGCCACCCCGTCGGCCAGTCCATGCGATTAAAAGGTATTTCGATTTGATTAATTTTGATCTTCTCCAACTCTTAAGTATAGGTAGTTTTTGTCCTAAGTACGATTACTAGTTTTTTTTAGCATGGTTATGAAGCATGTATCCCAGATTCGTTACCAATCGCCCATTAAAAAAAATATATATTTGGCTTTTAAACGAGTTCAATAGATTTGAAGTAATTAGATGGTTCCTAAGTTGAAGTGATGGAAACATTGCTGTTTTTATATGAATACTGCTATCCGGTACACTATAGTTTTGCATTCATATCATTTTATACATGCATATATAAAGAAAAATATTTTAAGGGCCCCAGATTCTAGATTCGCCCCGGGCCCCTGAAATCTCAGGACCGGCCCTGAGTCTCTCCCTAAAATTTCTTTCCCTATATGACAATCTAGTGCATTTTGTTCACCAAAGAGGGGGTAAAAAGACCATTTTACACCTGGTGCATAATGTGACCAAAATTCAGTGCGGAACAATAGCTGCAATAATTCAGTGCGGCCGGCTTGCACTCGGGAGCGGCTGCCTGCGTTCAATGGGGTCCTGGAGGCGTGGCGCACGATGGCGCAGAGAGGGGCGCGAGCGTTCCGTCACCACCTGACGGATAGCGCCGCACACGGCATAGCGTTGGGCGGTCACACTGGGGATGGAAGCGATCGATAACGGCCAGCCCGTGTTGCTCCCCGTGCTCTGCTTCATGCTCTCTGGAGACAAGGGCTATGCAGCTGAAGTCATATGTAGTCCTATCATGGTATGTTTTGGGTATGCCACACAAGCACATTCATGTAGGGCATTATGTCAACTTAGGAAGCAAATACACTGAACTCCATAGTCTGGATAACATGCTAAAATTCGTATCTGAAATGACTTCGTTTATGTGCTTGTTTGACTGATAGGGCTGCATAAAAGGGAGCAGAAAGGTTGTGATTCAGCATCGTGTACTCAATTTCCAGGAATATGGACCACAACCATCTAGAATATTACCTGCTCATTTTGTTTATGATGCTATCCAAGCAGGAGCTGTCAAGCTCACGATAACCACAATACAAACTTTTTTAGGAGTTGCCCACAGGTCCACAAAACTGGAGTAAATGGCACTGGCGGTCACACAACTCGTTCGCTATGTGCACTCAAGTCACACAACTGGAGAACGTGATTTTTTGGTCACACAACTGGATTTTTGGTGCACGCAGGTCACAAACCCCACATGTCAGTCCGTTTTCCGTTGCTAATTTTGCAGTAAACCCCCTGTATTTTTGGACATTTTGCAGAAAACTCCCTATAATTGGACCCAAATTTGGGTTTTTTGCAAAATGTCCCAAAATACAGGGTGTTTTCTGCAAAATTACGTGTCCACGTCAGCACTCCTGCAACGGAAAACGGACTGACATATGGGGTTTGTGATCTGCGTGCACCAAAAGTCCAGTTGTGTGACCAAAAAATCACGTTCTCCAGTTGTGTGACTTAATTGCACATAGCGGACGAGTTGTGCGACCGCCAGTGCCATTTACTCACAAAACTGAGCTTATTCGATGTGAGTTCGTCCCATACACAAAGAAAACATGAAGTTCTCATAACAAGCAAACAAGGTGCTAACCCCCAAAAGACGCCCATGTCAATGCACGACTTATCCTCCTTACTTCTTCGTAGTAGATGTGACTGACAAGTAGCTGAGTCATATGTAGCGTTTTCCATAATTCTCAATTGAATTTCCTCTAACATTCCTTGACTAAGATGCATGTGAACTTGACAACCTATGTCGAGTCCTTTCACCTTTGCTTCCTCTTCCTTTTCCTGTACTTTGATGTTTTGTTTGCACAAGGTTTACCAGCACTTAGTTCCGCTGTAGGCTCGTTCCTGAAGTGCATAGTAGTAGCGGCAAGCTTATGACCACAGCAGTTTTTTCCACAAAGCAATTTTGAAGAAAGTTCATAAGTATAGTGCCTGCTTCCGGGGATATTCAGAAATGGGAATACTTGCAGGGCTGGCGATGTCCTCTGGACTGATCTTACGTGCAATCTTAGCCTCCTTAGCCATACCCAACAAGGCAGCAGCGAATACAAATACTTCAGGTCCTTGATATAGGCCATCATATCAAAATCATAACGCCGTACCTTATTGCTGAAGATGAACATGTCAATGTCATTTGTTGGCAATTCAGACATCAACTCAGCTACCTCAGCGATACACAAGAAGGCAGTAGTCAAAACGACAGATTTGCCATTGTCTCTCTCTCGTAATATCACATGACAGCTCCAGGATCTGATGTGTGCAGCGATAGTTCTTATCAATCTCGATACACCTAGCAGCTACAACACGCAGATCCCAATCAGTACCACCATGATTTCAGTCGAAGTACATCTTGAGGTATTCCATGTAGTCATCCAAATACATACACTACTATACTAAAGTGCATGAGTTTCTCGCACGTTCAATCACTTGCTCCCCAGCAGCCTCTCATTAATTGACACGTTGGTATCCAGCCGTCATTGTTGACTATGTGATATTTCAGAGTTAGTCACTGTCATGTGGACCCCTCACATGATTGTTTTTTATTTTTCTTTCCTTCTTTTGTTTCCCGGTCATGCCCTGCACCTCTCCTCCAGTGGCCTTGTTCTTTTTTCCCTCTTGCTGTTAGCAATCATCCGGTAGCCTCATCCTCTCATATTTTCTAACCGGTTGGAGTAGAGAAGAAACAAAAAAATAACAAATTTCATAAGGAAAGGAAGCAAACCACCGGTGACCAGATAAGAACAAGCAACGTGGAGGACAAGCAACATGGAGGATAGATACTTGGGGAGGTTGCCGATTTGTTTTTTATGGCTGAGTGATGCCTTAGTCTTCCACGTTTGTCTGTTTTCACCACCGCACAATCCACCTACCACCACTACCATGCTACCATATGAATCTCCCGGTTTGCTAGCCACAACACTCGTACGTGGGTGGGATTTGTAGCTTGGCTGCTTGCTTGGTGCTCAGCTCAATAGATGGACTGGAGCTGCATGTGTGCTTGCTTGGCTCTCAGCTGAGAGGGAGTATAAGAGACGGCGGGGCTAGGTTCCGCCTCCGGCCATCCCCTCGCCAAAGCCGGGCAGCACCACCTTGCCGCGTCTCCATGCCCTCGCCGGCCATTGCCCGCTCCCAAGCGCCGCCCCAATCTGGCGACCCGCCTTCGGCTGGTTTATCCTCCACCGGCCAGACATCATGCCGGAGTTGGGTCACAATACGTCTTTCTTCCGGCAGCCACCGTCTTTCTCTTCTTCCCTCTCGCTCTCTCTGTCTGCTCACATCCAAATTCTGATGGCAGAGCTCATCTCCACGTATCGGTGCTCCTCCCGCTGATCGTCGCCAAAGTATCCGTCTTGGCAATTAGTAGTGGATGGCGTTGGAGTAGCATTGGGAGTCCTTGGGAAACATAGATGTACGTAGTTGTCGAATCTGGTTTGGTCATATCTTGCAGTTTGTACGAGTCCATTCTGTGATGTTGGGCACCGTCACTGTTCGTGCCACCTAGAACTGGTTGCATGTACTGAAATGCAACCTCAGCGGCTCAGCGGAGTAAGGGGCGTGGGCATCCTTTTTTGCTCCACGAGAGAGCCAACCGTGGGCATCCTTTTTTGCTGCCACGGTCCAATCCAACATGCCGGTGATATGCAGAGTTTCACCCGATAGAATATTCTGTGTCCGCTCCTCCACTTGCTTATTTTTAATCGTGAACATTTAAAAAGTGTGCTTCTTCACAACATTGTGGTCTGCAAGTGGGCGTCCTATGCAGGTAGGGTTGCAGCGATAAGTCCTTGAAAAATTCTCACACGGTATGAACATTGTGCCACAAACGTGAGCTGCCCCAAAACTCCAAGTTGCCACGCCACCATGAAAACACCTTGAACAACCCGATGATCACATGTATTTGACACCACTGGCATGTCGTTATGGACATAATGTCAAAGATTTACACGACCGTCAATCAACGTGTTGACCAACTACTTCTTGTTGGTCGGTAACATGCAGGGGCGTACCTCTGTTTTTTAATATAAGATGTTTTAGGTGTTGCACATGTTGTATAGATACATAGTAAAGTGAGCTCTAGATTAGAAATCTGTGTGATTTACACTAGGACACCGGGTCAATTTCTCTCTAGGTCTGCCTCTCGTAAAATGGGGTCCAATTCTCATCGTATAATCAGGTGAATGAAGCATATGTAGACAGCAATGGTTTATCTCATATTTTCCCAACTTTAGTCGGAATTATTTGGACCATATTTCCTTTAACAAACATACGTCACGAGGATAATACAAAACTGCAATATGATAATGCCCATGTGGTGGAAATCCGTTGCAGCTCCCGAGCACCGGTGCTCCCGTTATTTTAAAATTTTGAAAATTGTACTTTTTTGCTTTCAAAAGTTCTGAATTTTTTTACACAAATACATATACATATTCCGCAAGTACGCAAGAAATTTTGTAAAAAGATTCATTATATTTTGGGCTAAGCAAGAAAGAGAAATTGCTGACAGATTCAACACACTTTTTTCACTTTTTACCGACTAAAATTTCATTATTTTTATACAGCTCGGAATACGACTTTTTTGCACCATAGGAAACATGCATATGTATCATAGGAATTTTTTTTCAGATTTTTATGAAACAAAAATTTAAAATTTTCAAAATTTTAAAATAACAGGTGCACTGGTGCTCGGGAGCTGTAAATCTGCTTCCCATGTGCTACCTACTGAAGACTCAATAAGCACTCAACAAGCGAAACACATCACGCAACATCACATGTACCACGCTGAATCGCAGACATAAACATTTTTCTTTAAGAGCAAGCTATACATGGGCCCACAAGAGGATATGTGTCAATACATACATCCCTCTATTTTCTGGCTTCAAGACCGGTACTACGTTTGTGCATCAAGAAGCATTGGATTTTCTTTGGGAGTGCACCAAAGCACGTCAAAGACATGGCTGGAAGTACGGTTGCAGGATCATAGGATTTGGAAACATCAGAAAATCAAGCACCACAATTCCTATTTGCAATGCAACATATAACGAGCTAGACCGTACATGGACACAATGGCATACTAGCCAAAGGTCTTGCCGTCACAGTTGTGGTCTGCAAGTGTAAGTCTTATGCAGCTAGGGTTGTAGGATTGCAGGGTCATACTGCTTCGTGGTTAACGTGAGAGCGGTGCATGCTGGGGTGGCATTGCCGAAAGGCTGTGCTCCCAGATTGTGCAGGCCAAATCAAAGCAGTTGGATGCCAGGCGACAGCCTAGCTACATCGCATTCTCTATCTTAGTGTTGTGTCGGTGTGTGTTACGTCTATGCCAAGTTAACATAGGTAGGGTTTTGTATTGGATTTTTTACATATGCTCTTCTAAACCAGTCAACTCCTTTTCCTCTTAAGAGCATCTCCGTCGATGCGTAAGCATTTCCCGCCACAATGTGCTTAGGATAAAACTGAGAACCTGCTGGTCCTGCACCAGCCACATACCGTACATAGGATTTGGTTCCTTGATAGTGTCGGATCCTTTGGTGATGGTGAGTTCCATCTTGGGCGCCACCTTCTTCAGGTCGAGGTACTCCTCCATTTGAGCACCTCGGATATCGCGGACATGGCATAGGCTTTCCACAACATGTGGTTGCCCTTGGAGAGCTTATCCGTCATGCCTTGGCCGAATTAAGGGGGTGCTGCCAAAGCGAGCGGAGGAAGAACCGAAGCCAGCAGCGGATGTGATGCCTTTACTTCGGCATGCCTGCGTGTTTATATAGGGAGCTTAAGCTCAAGATATACATAGGTTTGCTTACATACCTAGATGAAAGTCAGAATCCACCAAATGGTTCATCTACACCGTCGTGTGGTTGCAATGTTGTTACAACAAAAATATCCTAACATATACAGGCTTTATTGTTTAACTGGATAGACTTGATCCAAGAGAATAGCAACAAAGCACCACAATTTGTGCAAATGTGTCAAACACCTACCATTTCGTGAGATTTGTGATGGTTTTTTTTCTACATGGTTGCTAATTTAATAAGAATTGTGGTGGTTTTCTGCAATTTACTCTCTTGCTCCTGGCGACGTTATGGGGCCGCCTAGTCGATAAGCTCATGGCTAACCGATATTGCTCCGTACAACACTACCCATCAAAAGAAGACAGTGAAATCAGTTTCCCCGCTTGTCTATTGGGAGATTTAGAAAGAAACGAATCGTCGGATGTTCGAGAAAAAAGACACATCTATTGCCCATTTTCTAGACATGATCAAGGAGAATGCAACTGACTGGAGACTTGCCGCAGCACCCATCTCCCTGGTTCAACAATACGGTGGAAGTCTTTTGATCTCGATTGAAGAATTAGGCCTAGTTTTATTTTCCTTCTACAGTTTTTTTCCTTCTTTTTTTCCTTTTCTTGGTAGCAGCGCTCCTGCTGTCATTCGCAAAAAAGGCACCGATCTCCCTGGTTCAGCATATTATACCTTATTACTCCTTATTCAATGATAGCAGCGCTCCTGCTGTCATTCGCAAAAAAAGTGTGTTCACACTCTGTAGTCTGTACAAACCAAAGGTGTAATTAAGCTCAAGTAAGATTGTATTGGCCTCTGGTCTTGCTAGCAGTCTCAACATGTTGAAATAGAAAGGTCGAGTAAGCCCATGCATGCTCTTTGTCTGTATAAAAATAACACTGTGTATGGGTTCAAATGTAAGCAAGCCCAAAGAGTGAGAGGCGATCATATCGGATGTGATTCGTGCCTCCCGTCGGCCCGCCGCAGGTCTGCCCCACCTTTCTGGCCTTCAGGCCATGAAGGCGCGGTGGATCTCGGCCCCCGTCGGCGGGAGGGCTCCGTTTTTCTGTTTTAGTCTCCAGGTTTGTTGGGGCGGCGTTCTGTTGGTGGCTATGTCTCTCCGGGTTCAGCCCCATCTCGGTGGCGACGTCGAGAATCTTGTGGGAGTGGTGTGGTTCTCGAGGACTACTTCTGGCGGTGGCGGTCTCCGGATCGTCATGGAGCTTCATCGGCGGTACATCCTTCTTTTTCGGCTCTGCGACGGATGTGGTCTTCTTGACCCGTTCGATGACTTCCCGTTCGCAACCAACAACGTCAGGCCGGCTCTAGGAGGAGCGGCAGCGGCGGCGCGCCATCGACACGGTCTAGAGGTTGAAGACGAAGGGCATCTCAAGGATCTCGTTGTAATTTCGTTTTTTGTTGAAATGTTTTGTACTGTTCGGTGTTTCTTTTAATGGCAGGGCCCTTTTCGCAAAAAAAAGCAAGCCCAAAGAGTAAGATTCAAGTAATTAATCTTGTGTGGACCGAGTTCATTTTCATAAGCACACATGTTTCTTAAGCTAAGTAAACCTTGTCGAGAGCTTGATTAGACTTGTGAGCTACACTTAGGTTAGACGAATCAGCTGTAGAATATCGCGTGTAGCTCGATGCTAAAATATAGCTATAGGCCAAGACGTGAAACGAAACGGGCAGTTGTACGTGTTGTTCTTGTTACTTAAGAGGCCCCATAATAATAAATACGTAATAAGAGATGACATTGTCTACAAGTAGACACACCAGTATATAAAATCACATTATATATGCATTTTGCGAGCGGTACCAGTATATTACACTAATTTAGCCCACAACAAGACCGGCTAAGCTTTCCTTGGCAGTGCAGCGTTCATACGCAAAAAAAAGTATGATAGGACTAGGAGGCATTTGGGAATATGGTAGGGTGTTCTGTCCATTCGTTTCTAGAGCAGAACAATATGATAGAAGTGGCCATGCATGAGTAAAACGAAAAAATTACGCGTTTGTCTTCCTTTCTTTTCGATGGATGCACTGCCGGGAATACGCGTGGTTGATAGAGGCGTGTGTTCGCTTTGGAAAGAAGATCTCTTGGAGCCCTTCAACCAGAGCGACCATGTACTACTTGCGGCATAGCCCGTCATGCAGCAGTTCCGGATTGCACAATGTTCTTCAAAGAGGCTGGTGACTTCGTCAGCGAGCAAACGTGTAGCCCAGGAATTCCTCCGACTCCAGCTAATTTTGGATCTTGCGTGGTGCGACAGGCACTAACTCAAAGGCACAATGAGCCATCGGGGTAGTTATCTAGAGCTTTTGAGGATTTGGAATCGTGCTCCCAACACATTCCATGTTAGTAATCAACACGGGCTGCAAGAATGACATGGATTATACTAATTAAATTACTGTAAACCACTCGACGTGTAGAGTAAAACACATCACTGGACTGATTTTTGTTTGTTTGTGAGTTTGATCGATGAATAGTATTTTTTTGGGAAGTCTGTCTACTAAGTATTTGCAACATAATTTAGGTATTTTGTAAAGGTAATATCTAACTTTTTGAAATAAATGTCGAATTGATGAAACAATCAAGCACTAATTTTTTTATACCTTAAACTCTTCTTCGTTTACATTTGCTTCATATGCAGGTATAAGAACTATCTCTATAGGTTTGACGAAAGGATGCATACCAATTATATACATAATAGAGATTATATTTTTTGTTTCAACATGTGGTTCTAAGAAATCGTTATCGGTGCACGGACGTAGATTGGTGATTGGGCCTTTCATTATTTTCTAGTCTCACTAGAAAAAGAGCATTTGATTTTAAAATCACATTGCTCTACCAAATAACTGTGTAGAAAATTTGAATGAACAGGTTTTAGACCTATGTTGGCTATATTCCGCTTCTGTGTCCAAAATTTCTCTTAGCACCATCGAGCCTTTATTCTAAAAATAATTTATATTGGTACTTGTACACATATATACTAAGTATGACACAAGTTTCGTCGATCATCCGTGATCTATAAAAAAAGACAAATCTGTTAGATAATTCGTGAGTTTTATTTTCTTTCTATGTTCACGAACTAGTCATTTTTGTATAGCTAAATATAACGTATTTTTCAGCAGAACTTTTTTTTTAGAAAAACAGGGGGGCCAAGCCCCACCCCTTAGCCCCATTTTATTGAAATGAAGCCAGGCAACATGCAGAAACCGCGAGAGGGAAGAGAGTCATCCCCCTGACATAGTCAGGCCGATAAGTGGCAAAAATCGGCCGAAAATCGGCTGTGAGACCAAAATATCGGTGCCAGCGATAAACTCGGCCGATATGCTATAATCTTATCGGTCACCCCACGAGTCACGATAAATCGGCCAATTAATCGGCATATCGGGTGATTTTTTGAACATTGTATATATATCACATAAAATAGCATACAACGTGACGATCCATCGATCTGATTTATTCATACTATAGCACATAAAACACGATGAACTATATAGTCTGGAACGCGATGATTTTTGTATCACATCTACCCCGCAATGATTTTCCTGTCAGTGTCTCATCTAAGACGATAATGGAGAACGAAAATCTCACTACTACATAATTGAAATGGTGCTAAATGTTGATTAATTTTTTACTACTATCCAAGAATTTTTTGTTACTTCTTCCGGTAAAATTTCTTTTGGCAACTTAAAGAAAAAGAAAAGACAAAAAACATTTACTTTTATTTGGAAACACCACACGTTTGATATATGTTATATAGACACGTTTGTGACTCGTGAGCTGTAAACATTTTGATAATTCGGAACTTCGTAATAAAAGTTGTGTAAAATAAAACCCTAAACATTTACTTTTATTAAATGTGCATTACGAGTTACAAGGAAAAATATACTTACTGTAAAATCCAACAAAAAAGAAGACTCTTGGTTCGGTGAACCCTCCTTTCAACTATGGACGACGACATATATTAGAACATACCTCTTCGGTGAAAAGGATAATAAATATGGTGGAGACTCCCTATATTTTCCCAAATATCCTTTTTATTAATAACCATATACACATGTCTGGTGATAATATAAATGAAAATGCACGCACCACCTCCATACATGCTAGCGCGTATCGCTCAGTCTTGTGGGTTTGGGAGGTGTGGGGTAGTGCAGCAACCCATGGGCGGAGGAAGTGACATGATAAGATATGGCATGTCCCAACCTCAGCTTGGTTCCCAAAATACCACCTACCCTAGCGTAATTCGTCGATACAACCACCTGCCAGTGTCCGCAGCAGCAACATAAGAGAGCTTCTCCACTGATACACTCCGAGCATTAGTTACCAGTTGTATGGTTCTGCTTAGGCCTTTCTTTCATGGGTTTGCCTGAAGCAATGTGACTGTGGGGTTATCAGTTCGTCTCGGTCGAGAGCAACGTGCACGCCGTCAGAAGGTACAGCGTTTGTTAATGTAGATGCAGCTCTGTTTTTTCCTTCTAGAATAGGTGTTAGCATCGTGATCACAAACCACAGCATGCAGCATGTGCTTTATGGTTTGAAGTCAAGTTTTATATGCGGTTACGTCGCCGGAGCTTGAGGAAGGTTCAACAAGAACATCTTAGCTTCAGACTACCTGACCGTGGTCCAATGTATCAAGGCTCTAGCCAGTGGCGGACCTAGGAATCTGTCGAAGCCTGGGCGTGCCGCATTGCAACTAAGAAAATTTCTCAGACAAATGAGGTAAATATGGAGCAAATATTGTGTTCAATAGTTTTAACATGGAAACACGAATATAATACATTACACTCACCCCCGCGTCGTCTCCCCGAGTCAGCACGGGCGGAACCCTGGGTTCCCTGCCGCCGCCACCCTCCTACCTCCTCCACCCCTCGCCGCCGACCGGATGAGGCTTGCCAGGCACAACCCTAGGCGGCGGCGGGGAACTGCTCTCCTAGATTTTCTCCTTGCAGCTGCTCGGCAGCGATTGGAGGCCACATGGCGGCGCGGCTCGGCAGGCGCGGCATGCGGCGTGGCGGCGTGGAGGATCTGCTGCTGCAAGTGGTTGTAGGGGGCCGTTCGGGGCCCGGGCGGGCCAAGGATGCGGTTTTCCTCATAAACTGGGCAATGTATAGTTTTTGGGCCCGGTCTTCCTTATAAATTGGGTCAATTCTATTCTTCTATACGAATTGCAGGAACGCCCTGCCCTACTCGAGAGGTTACACAAAAATAATACATTACACACTCACAACACATTGCAATATTTACAAGTCAACAACACAATAAAATGCACGTATGCGCTAAAATTAGATCTGATTCGAATTAACGAGAACTCCCAAAAGACTAACGAAACTCCGACGATTGATGCCAAAAGTTGAAATGTCCAAATGCACCCACAAAGAGACTCCAAGAATAAAAACAAAGATGGATTAGTAAATCATTGGAACATGCGTTTAAATATTTTATTCCTATTTTCATATTTGATGAGCTAAATTGCATCACTCTCACCTCCGAGTGTACACGGTGAACTTACCTCTCACCTCCGAGCTAAAAAGTTACAAGACGAAAGTTGTGGCAAACAGCAAGAACGATCAATTCTTCAAAACAAAATTTTAAACGGTTGACCGAGTGCGACGAATTTGATAAAAGTCGGCTAAAAATGGTGCAAACTTCGATCCAAAATTAAGAAGTTACAGTAGACGAAATTCAAAACCGATCACGGGAATGAAACCTACTCGTCGACGCGCATATCTTTTATGTATATTTTATCTCAAAACTTAGCATGCTTGTGTAGATCATTACACATTAGGTGAAACAGGTTGTTTAATAAATGCGAAGGGAATGCAACAGAGTTTAGCACGAGGACAAGGACCGACTCCATCTAGGCTCAGGACTCGCGATCGACTGTTGGCCTGCTGCGCGTGCGAGTGCGATAATGCGAAGCACGTCCTACCACCCAGGCCCAATGCCCACCAGGGCACCACGCTGAGGAACCTTTTTATTTTTTACACACGTGAGCAGTTTTGCCCCTGGCCGATCGGGGATTTGCTAGCTGAAGCAATCTAGCGTAGGAGGCGGGCAGCATCCAAGCCCAGGCAAGCGCCGGGCAGCAGGGGCGCTGCGTCCGCCCATGGCTCCAGCTATGGATCGAACTAGCATCGCCGTGCCGAACAAGGACATAAATTTGATCGCGGTAGAGTTCTCGTTTGTAACATTTTTCTCACATTAGTCGCTTTCTTAATAATTCAGTACACCTTTTAGCTTGTAGCAGAACATTATATTTTTTCATTTTTCCGTGATGGGGATCCAGAGCGTATCCAAAATGCTATTTGTGCTGATTCGATTTGATCAATAAAGTGCTCAATTATCACTCAAAAAAAAAAGCACACACGGCCCCGCACAAACTCATAGGCCTTTGCTAACTTGCGGCAGATGTATCATTGAGATTTTCCCATCACATCCTATTGACCTCACGTGCACCGCAATGATTTTATCTCAGTGTCTACTACTATATATCCACTGTTTATTTGGTACTTCTTCTATTGGTCTCATTTATTTCAGCAAGATAAAGAAGTAAAAGAAGAGGCAAACATATAAACTGCAACACCCTCAACAAGGTTTTATGAGTACGTGGGTATTTTTCCCAAATGTTGTCATCAAAAGGTCCATTTGGAATTGCATGACTAATTTTGATCGGGTGCTTTCAGTGCATATAAACTCGCAATATTTGTAACGTCAAACAATTCTGATGACTTGTTACGGTGTTATAATGTTCCAGAAGTTGGAAAACATTGAACAAATAAGTATGTGAACATTTACTTGATAAGCCTATTTAAAACCTGAATTGTCATGTCGGGTACAATTGGTGAGTGGTGAGTAAGTGGTGAGTGGGATCTTAAATGTCTGAGCGAGACAAGAGCACTTAAAGACTTGAAAGAGTTCACCGCCATCGCGAGTAGAGAAAAGAAACGGTGTAAGGAGAAGACACATATAAGTAGAGTATGTTGTATACCATGCTACTTTCGATTGATCAGGTTGAGTATTCATGCCAGTGAGAAGCCCACAGCCAACACATGGTAGTCGACGATGAAGGTCTAGGATTGGGATGCGTGGGGAAACTAATAGCACGGGACAAGTATAATACATGCGCAACCAAGAATTCTGTGCGAACTTAGCACTCAGAAATAGTTGGGCATCGCAAACAAAGTAGTCTCTTCCTCCCATGCTCATGTACAGTCTGCTGATGATCCTGGACCACACGTCTCCTCGGTTCTTCGGTGCTCTGTTTCGTGTTGCCGGTGTTAGTATAATACGTAGAGATATTGGTGTATTCTAGAGTTAGAGATAGACTCGGTTTAAACCTAGTATTACTTGCCTTGTACTCCAATCCTCTACCCCTTTGTACCTCCATATAAACCCCACGAGGGTCCAAGCAATAGAACACACAATTTAGGGTTTTACAATTTTCACATGGTATCAGAGCGGTTAGTCTCACGACGCCGATCCTAGGGTTCTAAACACTTCCGCAGCGCGCCGCCCCCGGGGAGATCAATCTCTCCTCGGGGGCGCGGCACCCGGTCACGATCAAAGATCGGATCGGTTTTTAGATTCAGTTCATAGTTTAGACTAGATTTTCGAAATTTTCAATCTCATAGATTAGATCCACTTTAGCCAAATAAATCCTAAGATCTCCACGACCTCAAAATCCGGTGAAAATCAAGCGTAGATCCCTTCACGGCGGCGCGCGACGACTGCAGCATCAAAATCGTTGAAGAACAACGGCGCGTCACGGCGCACTGCGCCTCATCTGCATGACCGCATACGCGGCCGATCTGCGGCTTCGTTCCGATCTACATCGACACATCGCTGCCAAGATCTTCAAAGCCTCAACAATAACTCGTGAAGGTGCCTGTCATTGTAATTCATACATGCAAAACAGCTGTGCCTGGCACATGCATGCAGGGCTCCAAGACCAAGGTCTGCGTACGCATGACGGCCTCCATGACATCTCACGCACCTCGGCTCCTTCGACTTCCATACGCGACGCGCATCGGCCGGCCTGTCCAGGGCCCTCGCCGAGCGATCTGACGTCCGAATCACCGACAAGGCGACGAGTACATATCCGCTGACACGCCGCCCCGCTCGATCTACACTGCATCGACCCGATCTCCACCGAGCCAAAGTACGACAGCAACTTGTACGACTACACCAAGATCTCCGTCGAATATCTACGGGAAGCGACTTCGACATGCACCATCCACACGCCAGGCCGGTGTGGAAAGAGATGCATGTTCGTCATCATCAACTACGCCATCATCAACTACGTGGTCTTCATCGACAATCTCGTCAATACACCGCCGCCGCCGCTACATCGTCCACAAGGATGGACACCCGCCCTCTGACAGTACTACTGCAAGGCGCCACACGACACCGACGACGGCATCGACCGCGTCCGACGGCTAAGACTGCACACAAAAACCTGGCATCACAATTGTGAAAGCCCCTACGACACAACTGCGCGCACGGTTCTAGCAAAACCGTTGTGTGCTCGGTGGGATCCCCCAGTCCTGGCAAAACTGGTGGACTCACTTATGACCGCGTCCTCTGACATCTGCAAGACGCCCCTGACGGTACCTCTTAAGGTGCGAAACGTCACGAAAAAACCACAACTGCAGCTCCGTCATATACATCGCGCAATTTTTTGCGCCTCCGGCATTGCGGCTACAACGACCACGACGAGTACTACATCGACCACAACACCTCGACCACGGCAACATCACGATCGGCTACCTCGACATCGACATCAACGGCAACATCTACAGCAACACATCGGCAACAACTCCAGTCAACAGCGTCCGCGTCGTCACTTGCGTCCACGCCACTTCCGCTGTGACTGCGGGAGGGAAGAGAGGAAGACCATCCGAGACGTAGTTGATGATGACGGAGAGGAGGAACGACGGATGCGCAAGCCTCAAAGCCAGTCGCAATCGTCCGCTTCACTCCCGCTACGACTGAGGGGGAATGTTAGAGTATAATACGTAGAGATATTGGTGTATTCTAGAGTTAGAGATAGACTCGGTTTAAACCTAGTATTACTTGCCTTGTACTCCAATCCTCTACCCCTTTGTACCTCCATATAAACCCCACGAGGGTCCAAGCAATAGAACACACAATTTAGGGTTTTACAATTTTCACAGCCGGCATGGCCTGGGTCTGCTTCTTGGGCAACGGACGGATCAGCTGGAAAACATTTCGTTTGTTTTAGTATTGCTCTTCGTCTCTGGGTTTTGGAGGCTCGTCGGCCTTCTCGGTTCGTGGCGTCCTGCCGTATGTGGCTCCGTTCTGCAAGTTGTCTATCTCATTTCCTTTCTCTCCATGTTTTTGTATGGGTTGGTGTTGGGATTTGATCTATGGTTGATCGGTGTTGCTTGTCCTTTCCAATCCCAACGAACTATCTCCCACAGCGGGAGTCGCACTGCTACGGCGTGTGGATGTGCTCTGCATCTTCTCCGTTGATGGCAACAAAGCCCTGCTTTTCCATCTACGTCCTGCTTTTTTACAGCATGCCTTAGACATCTCCGGCGCTCATCCTCCGTCTATGGAACCCCTGGTGCGTGTGACAAACAGTCAGTTCACCGAACATAATTTGACATCTTCTGGCGAATAATAGATAATTAATTAATTTTAGAAACGGAAAAAGATAATTATTGAAGGTTTGGTGCTCTGAAACCATAATTGTATTACAGTATTAAATAGCAAAACAGAAGTTGTAAGCTGCAGCCTATGTGGCAACTATCTCTACACCAAGTGTGCAGAAAAAATGATTGACATGGCAGATAGAAACTGATACTCCCTCCGATCCATATTAGTGGGCATAGCCTTGTCTAAATTCATATGTATCTAGTTAATTATTTAGACTAGATACATGTGTATCTAGACAAAGTTGTGCCCACTAATATGGATCGGAGGGAGTAGCATAATTGGGTCCAAACAAGTAGCACAACCACTCATGCATCAATAAGAATCTGTGCTTATTTGTGGCATGTGTTTAATCTATGCATCAAGAATTCAGGTTATACAGGTAAATGCAAACTGCCTTCAGATTTCAGAGTGTGCTATATCACTTACTTGTTCACCTTGGACTATCCTTTAAGAGATATTTGGACTGATTCATGTTCATGAATTGCTACAAACCGAACATCCGAAAGGCTTCAACAAATACTTGCTTCGTCAAGTCAATCATACAGTGGCTGGACACTGAATATACATTGCAATCGAATTGGTTAAACTGCTGTATTTCAGGTGTCATTTTACTATTGCAGAAACCGGCATAACAACTTAATTGAAATCACAATCAGTTCTAAATTCATATTTTGTCTGTATTTACATGTACTTAATCTTACTGGGAATCTCCTCTCACAGGGTTGCAGTTCTTATCTTTTCAGAGTCCTAAAGAAGTGTAGTGGTACGTTCAAGGCTCGACACTCGGTAATTGGCGGTGTAAGTTTTGGGGGCTGCTGAAACTCTAGGCCTTTAATCAAGAATAGTTCAGAAGATGGCAGATGCATTACATGAAGGATCAGTCTTTTTCACATCTTTAGTTAGGTAATTTTGGTGGTCCTGCCTTGTATATAACTTAGCCATCTTCATGTATAGACACATTAGGATACCTCCATACCATCCGTACATGGTCTTACCTACAACCAATGGAGAAGCGTGACGCTATGAATCTTGGGTGCAACCGCCTCGAGTCGGTTGTGCCGGATTTATACAACTAGTGCAGCTGATGTTTTGATCTCGGCATAACATGCCGATGTCGAGTCACCTCAAGTTGTCTCTTCTCATTAGATGGTTGATTCATGTGTCAACATAATGTGACCCATGATTTAATCTTTTATAAATCTACTGAACCTTAATAAATTAATAAAGGTTGCTTCCCCGTTTTGAAAAAACTCTAGCATAACTTTTCGTTTTTGTGATCGACATAGTGATGGCCGGGTAGAGCTGGTTGGTGAATGTCTTATGCAGGTAATGACTATGTCCCTTCTTGAAAATTTATAAATAGGAGCACTTGTTGAGATCACATATCCGAGCTATATATGTTTAGTATAGTCGATATCCTTTGCAAAGTAATTGATTTGGTTATTCAAGAGAAATATCGAGGCAAAACATGGTGGTACACGCCATTGCTGTGGGATTTGGAGTCATTGGGATAGAAAGCAGTAAAGAGAGATCCACTGATTTCCCATCATGGTCTGTGCTATGTACTTCTCATCCATCTTCTATTGCAGCCTTCACTGTTGAAGCTGCCTTTTTACAGTTTGCCTTCCACGGTCTTTTTGACCGGTTGCGTATACACACTTCTTCAAGGCTCAACGGCTTGGTACACAGATGGGATGCCATAACGACGTTAGAGCCTGAGCCACCCGCCGAGGTCCAACGGTAGAGGTTGCAACGACGTTATGCCGGCTTGGAATTTGTCCCAATGATGAAGCGTTGTTAGAGTTCCACTGGGTGCAATTCGTGAAACCAGAGGATAGTTGTTTGGATTAATTAACTCTAAATAAAAGAAGACCAAACCTTGAAAATTTCCAGAAGTCTGAACCTTCTATGTGACATCAACCATCTTCAATAATTAATAATCCGTGAAACCAAAGGAGTACATGAATTCTGAACCTTCGACCGAAGAGCAATTTATAACATCGGAATGTCAGCTACAGTACTACTACTAGTTAGACATTAATTGTCGACAGCAGCTAGACAAGCTACAAGGGAAATTACATTATATACAGAAACGATCAAAAACATTGGCCAATTGTTGAATTCCACGATGCTGATCGGTTTATATTTGTGTGTGGATCGAATGAAGCGAGAAAAGATTACCTTGCCAGCCGGTCTTATGGGGGCTCCCTGCCAAGTTACGTGAATAAGTGAGGGCTCATGGAGTGACGGCGGGCATATTATCTGCAAGCTTCAAGAATCAGGATTAAGATTTATAAGAAGGAGCACATAGACGAACGGTTATGTGGACGACGGGGCAGCCAGTGCGCAGACAGATGGTTTTTTTTTTTTTTGAGATGAGAGATGGCATTGTTGGCGGCACGCGGATGGGACGAACGAAACTATCTATTTTCTCTCTGATGCTGGACACGCGCGGAGCACTTGGCCACGCTTGTTTTTTCTGATTGACTATTACCTTAACGAAAAATTAGTGCGACTTGGGAGCCCCAGTTATTTGGAGCCTTAGAGCATTTCCAACCATGACCCCCTAGCCCAAACATAAACGCCACCCAATCATGACCCCCATACCTAGCCGAAACGACCGGGCGGTCCGGCAGATCACAAACCCAGCTCATATGTGGAGAGGGTTTGGCGCGCCCGGGCGCGTCCGCTCCGTAGCCGCTGGTAGGGAGGCCCCACGCTTGACCTCCCGTCCATGCAGAAAGGTCAATTTGACCGTCCGTCCACGCGTCGGCATTCATGGTGCATCGGCCGGCATTCATGGCATACCGGCCGACGCTCTGTCCAAGGAGCTCATCTCCGACTATAAGTGTGGGGCCGGAGCAAACCCTATCCTAGACTCACCTCCTCCGCCGCCGCATTCCTCTTCTCCACATCCACCACATCCGGCACCTCTCCTCCCTATCCTCCACCTCCACCAATGGTGGCCCAAGTGCAGGCGGAGGGGGAGGCGCAGGCGACCGCAGAGGTGCAGGCAGCGGAGACAGCGGTCGTCGGCGTCGTGCAACTTGACACGGAGCCCATATTCGTCTAAATAACGGGTGCGGAGTTCCGCCAACGAATGGAAGAGGAGGAAGCAAGGCATCAGGCGGAGGCGGAGGCGGGCCGGAGCAGTGGAGAGCTCAGGCGGAAGCCGAGCAGGCAAGGATCTAGGTGGAGGCGGCGGAGCACCGTGCGGCCGTGCAGCAGCTCAAGGCCAAGGTGGCTGAACGCATCCTCAGCGGCCAGATGAGGAACAGTCTCGGCTTCATCGAGGAGCAGATCCATGTGGAGATGGCCATTAAGGAAGGCCGCTCCGTCGAGGTAGATCCGGCCAGATCTTCGTTTCTCTTATCCGACTCTGACGACGAGGCGCATGGATCTTCTCCGGCTCCGGCACAGGGCGGTGCCTCGAGCTCCGGCGCAGGCGTAGGGGTCATCGTCATCTCCGACGACGAGTAGAATAGGGTACAAGAATAGGCTAGTAGCAGTATTGCATGGTTTGTAGTAATTTGGTAGCTAGATTTTGAGTTATGTGGTTGTAGGAGCATCTTTTTAGGGGTTGCCCGGTCATTGTCCGCGGACGGACAGTTTGGGAGGCGATTTTAAACATTGTGGTTGGAGATGCTCTTGGTTTGTCGCTCAGCTCGCTAGGCCTCATCCACGGGCGTGCGTTTAATTATATGATGATGATTTTTTCCGTCATGATGTTTTGGGCCTGAGTGGGCTTGTAGACGGCCTAACCATCATGGATCCGTGATGGTTTGACAAAAAATAATGTGGTTCACCTATGACGCGAGGTCCACAACATCCAAAAATACTTTACATACGAAATTCGGTGACGGGGTTTGGATTCTTATGATGGTCTCCAACCGTTATATATCGACACATGTGTGGTAGTTTGATGCTGTTGCCTATACGAACATGGATGAAGAAAATAATGATGTGTCAGGATGGATCTTTGTGGAAAACAAGCACCGCACTTGCTTGGAAGATGGAAAAGGCTAGAAGATATGGAATGATGTTGGTCCGTTTTGGATATTGTTAGATGAAGATTTCATATAGCTCATATGTTGGTGATTTGCTTATGCTTTGGGTTTGTTGGCTATGGTCGCTGGATCAAAAACTTCCATATTGCTTTTAATTCGTGTTCGTTGTTCAGCCCTGAAGCAATAAGTAATGGGCAAAGTTTTATTTTTTTGTTTTTGTTTAGTTATTATCCCTGGTAGTGGAATCCAACCCCGTTATCAGGATCAAGCAAAGGAAAAAAATGCACAGTCCAAACGAACATGAGCTACCACCATAGGGTGCAAATTCTACCATAGTGGCGTAGTCAACACTATCTACACTTCCATTGGAAATTTCACTACTCATGTAATGCTTCCGTACAACCGGATATTCCATTTCAGGCCTCATTTTCATAAACCTAGCAGCCACTACTTCATAGAAGAGATCTCAAGCACTTCAACGCAAAGCATCTCAAGAGTCGGTAGTTATGCAAACTCCTAATATTATACCAATATGTTTCCCATTGACTCCCAATCCTACAGAGAACCCATACACAGACATGTCTTGCGAGAAAGATTTCTCTAGCAAAGACAATAATTTATGCTAATAGTAACCTTTTGAAAGGATGAAGCCTAGTTGAATTTTGTATAGGTAGTATTCCCTTTGTTTCCTCACATAGTCCCAATACTTAGTAGAGCAGTAATAACCTCCACTGGCTACTCACCAACTAAATCTTGTTTGTTTATTAAAGAAAGAGCGAACTCTAGTTCGTTGTGTACATACAAAACCACGTGTAAAAGAGGACCATAAAGTGGTGCACGATATTAGCGCTACAAATAAGTCGGTCACTATAGAATTTCTTCTCTCTACATTCACTACCGCATTTCCAATGTTTACCTCGTGCTCGAAACAATTGGTGAAGGCCTAAGAAAAATGACAACCACTTTGCCAAGAGTTCTCTCGGCAAGGCAAATATAGAGACGGAGATTTCGACGCCACATGACCCTAACATGTCGGTCAAGCCATGAGACGAAATAGTGCCACATAGCTAAATCTTTGCCAAGAGTGGATTTCGGCAAATATAATAAGTAAAATTGAGAAAATATATTTCCAGGGTTGTGACCTCATCGGTTTTGAAATATAAGTATATTGCACATAGCCTATTCCACCAGTTTGGACTTTTGAGATAATTGGCTAGTGCATTGAATTCTGCGGCTTGCACCAAACCCACGCTAAAGACTAAAATAGCCTAAAAGTAAGGGGAATGTTCAAATATAAATATATTGTATTAATTCTTTCTATCAGTTCAGACTTTTACGATAATTGGCTAGTGCATCAATTCAATAATGTATATTGATCTATAATATTTGTTGTTATATTGATTTCACCCTTTGTGAGTATAGTAAACGTACAAGACTTGGGAGGTAAGATGTTTATGACTTGGAATACAAGATAATCTTCATAATCGTAGTCCATCTCTTGTCGTGTAACCGTACAATACTCTAAAATTTACACCTAGAGGGAGTGAAGTGAATGACTGCGACGGGATTTGTAGCCTTGCGTATCAGTAGTCTTCTCCTCTCTGGCATCATCAACTGTGTGGCATGGACGCAATTGACAACCTGGCCGCTGTTGGCTGGAACCTATATTGGTAATCTATCAGCAACTGCCAAGCAGAAGATATAAGGGCATTGTTGACGGTGGCAGTGGCCAATGTGGCCTGAATTGAGCAATATCATGCTAACAAGGTCATATTTATGCGCTGGTATTTAGGAAGGACGATATCCTGGGAAGATTAAAAAATATCTATTGAAAAGGATAAATAAGGAGAAATTTTGTTTTTGCCACACTAGTTTTTCTCCATTTTGCTTTTGCCACTCTAAATTTTGACAAATTTCTTTGGGGGCAAAGGCAAAAGCAAAACATAGTAGGGGCAAAAGCAAAAGCAAAAGCAAAACAACTTATTTGTAACCATAAATTCCCGCCGTGCATCACAAGGATTCATGGAAGAAGCTGCTCCATTGATTCCAGCCCGGCTCATCCAATTTTCAGTGTTTCGCTTTCACCAATTTTTAGTGGCTTGAAATTCCTTGATATATCTTTTTAAGTGAGAATAAATTTCTAAATATCAGTCATCCAAAATTTCTAAACAATTGAACCAAAATAATAGCGCGAGTTTTATTGTACATTTATTTGGATTGGCACAACGAGGGTTCATTAAGTATGTAAAGATTTGCAGAAAAATGAGTGCCTTATCTCTAGGTCGATATGTGGGTGTACCTCAGGCCCTGCAACAATTGATGCACACAATAATCTTTATTGCATAGTGTATCATCCCAATTACTATTGCGTCTTGTATCAGAAAATGTCGATAAGAACAGCATCGGAAAATATCAAATAAAGAACATCTATGCATTAGGAAACCTGATCTATTATTGGATCGCTTTTCATCTCGCCTGAAGATATCCTCTGCGACCATCACCCGATTGTTGCATCAAAAAAATTAGCTCACGCTAATTCAGTGGAATGAGATAAACGATAGTTGTATCGAATGTACATGCATGTTGATAAAAAACATAAAGTGCAAAATGTATGACTTGTTAAACATAATATTATTTCAACATGCCCAAATCGACAAACATAAAGCAGAAACATCATTTGAACTGTAGTCACAATTTTCTTGTCGATTTCATTAATCAATTGCCAAACATATTTGTGATATTGGTTGTGGAGGTACATTATAGGTGATGTGCACAATGCGACATAAAAGATTGGAAAGGTACATGAGAGAAACAAATGTTAAATCTAAGTTACATAAATAGCACTTCTTACACTCATTCGAATTCTGCTTCGCCAATTTTTTTGTAAATAAAACATTTGGATCTTTTAATGGAATTTTGAGTTACCAGAAGTATGAAGGTAGAAATTTTGCATTTTTTTGAATTAAGTAGAAAGTTTGCATTGCCCGGTATGTCCTCTTACATTCACTACCGTTAAATCCCCCGAGGTCATCAGCTACGGAACAAACATAAGTGCAACCATGTGTTCCACTTATTAATAGTTAAATCCATTTTGTTGGAACTTGAGAAGTCATTAGGCATAGAAACATTTTTTCACTGTACAATGTTATATTGTTATATAGGGAATCTAAATTGCATATTACTTACAGTAGAATTTTGAGCTTTTTTGCAATGAGAAATTTTAGTGAAATTTCATTGATAAGTCTAGGGTCTACGGTGGCGGACCCAGTGCCCTGATGGTCAGGTGCAGTTGCCCGGGCTTCTGGCTGCCGCTGTGTATTTGCATGTTAAGATTATTAATGAAGTGAGAACTCACATAGATTATTAATGAAGTATCTGAAATGTTGTAACGGGTCGGGGTAGAAAATGTATATGAGCATAAAAAGGCTACATATGTGAGAAGTGTCTGTAATGACTATGGAGGTTTCTTTATACTAGTTGCTTTGCACGTGCAATGCACGTCTCCAAAATATAGTACAACATAAGTTCTTTCGAATGGCATTCCTCTTTTTAATGAGTTAGTTTTTATGTTGTTTTAATATATTATATACAAGTCTGATACTTCAAATGCACACACGTATTGATCAAAATGAAGCATAGCAATGTGAAGACAACTTCTAGAAAAATGATAGTACAAAATATGCCGATACACAAATTTTGTGCCTACTTAGGTGCATTGTCTCTTAAAAGAGAAAGAATGTGGCTACACCATGCTACTCTAAATTACTATTAAAGGGAATAGATTATTCTACAGATAAAATGAACCAGATTTGTAACAAACCCGGAGGACACTGATAGGAGTCAATGACAACATATTTAGGGGTCTGATTTACATGGCTGCTTTGGCATCTGGGATCCGCCGAAGAACCGTCGCTTCACTGGCAGCAGTGTCCTGGCTGTGTGGCCAAAGGGTGCTCTGTGATATTGTCAGCTAGCAGCTCAACAAAATAAATTCCAAATACTTTGGAGAAATAATCCACAATATATTAAACCATGTTAAAAAATTGTACTAAAAGAAACATAGTCAAATATCCAAAATTCAGAACCAGTCACTGATCTTCAAAAGTGTTCAGACTAAATCCTGCATTGTTAGATCATCATTATGCAAGCACAGGTTTAATATGTTTAATTAAATAAATAGATGCATCATTATATCTTACAAACCGTCAATAATATTGTCTCATGTTTTCTCCCTCTTGCGCTGCCTAAGTCTAAAAAGTTAAACATGCTATTTTGATGGATTTTAAATTTTCAGAGTCAAGATTCTCTCTAATTGCTTTATCAGGGAAAAGTCATTCTCACCAGCCACAAAAATTTCTCAGTTTCCCTTAGAGACATCCTTGGTGACACCTCGAAAAGAATGTGAGATCATCCAAAATGTTATTTTTCTAGCAACAACATTATCGAAAGATCTTAGTCTGCATATATTTGTTCGTAGCACTATTGACGCATGACAAAGTAATTAAACACACCATGAGAAGAAAGGAAAATTGTTGTATTTTGAAATTGTAAGAAATGCACTCTTTGAATCCACATAGATAAATGTATACGATTTATTATAAAAAACTAAACATTATATTACAATGCAAATTCAAAACAAAAACAATATTTTGTATAGAGGAAGTCATTTTGACAAGCCACAAGCATTTATCGGTTTCTCTTGGAATCCCTGGTGCGGCCCTCCATAACACATGTGTCGCCCGATATATCTTGTTTCCAACAACTACAATCCTCAGTTGGAGTTGATACTAACATCCATCAGATTTGTTGCCCGCACTATTGGCATGGGATGACTAATTAAAGTGACCGAATGCACATTGTTTGGTAGTTCTTTATTCCTTTAAGTTAGGCTACAAATAAGAGCATAGACTTATTCAACTCAGAAACATGTTAATGTTGCAAAAATGCACAATTCTTTTTCCTCATTGGAGAGCCTCCAAAAGAAATTGCTACAGATCAGTACTTCGATTGATTTAAGATGCACAGAAGATAGAGATTCCTTGTGCCTCTTTTCAAACACGTAAATAGGTCTTGTTAGCCTAGCACACTAAACAATATTTCCAAATGAACAAGGTATAGTGCTGCTTTGGTAAGAGAATTAATTTTAAAATATTAAGTTCAGATACAATAGATATGAAGCCCTTGTGCAATGCTGGACACAAAAAAAGGTAGTATTATACCAAACATGAGATAGGAATAAGTCAAGTTAATACCAAATCCATGCTAGAGATTGGCTATTTGTGCTGGAATCTAAATGAACCTCAAATATGACCATACATACAATACAAAAGGATAAGAAAAATACAAAGTGGCCTGAACAAAAAGGGAAATAGAGTAGCAACTCATTAGAAATCAACGGTACTGAAAATTTTAACATTTACCACATAATCCATGCAGTGGTGAACTGCCATCTCACATTTTTGTTCCTTTCATTCCAAAGCATAAATAGTTACGTTAAATTATATCCTGTTGATCATTGCGTCAAGATGATCTGCTAACCTGCACATTCAGAAAATTATGTTTAAAGGCAGTAAAGAGAATAAAACTTCTAGCCATCTTTTCTGATGAGACGGAATAAAACTAACACTCAGAGGAACGGCAGAAGTTTTTCATAGAAAGCACTGAATACGAATCAAATAGTAAATAACTGCATATATACTCACTTGCTAAAATGTTAAAGGCCCTTCCTCAAACATCTTGTGAGCCACGTACATCTATCCTTAGAACCAGAAAGAGCAAATATCTTGAATTAATGGCATAAGCATATCCAACCTGAATTTTCGGAGCAAGAACATACACAGAGGAAAGGATCTCGGGAGAGGAATTGATTTGTTACCTTACCGAGGATTTATGACTGATTGCCTCGATCAAGTGCACACATGCGGCCGCCTCGACCACTCGCCGTTGCTCACAGCCGTCTCTTTTCATCTGTTCCCCATCACACCGCTTGTCCTCCTCATCCTCGCCGTCCCTTGGCTTCCCGTCGCGACTCCGAGGAATCGTCGTTCTTCTGGCTGCCGGAGGATGAGGGCCCCCTGCCTGGGATCCGACCGAGGAAGAGGATGTGGCGAATGGCGGTGATGGGAGCTGTACATCGTCCGCGGGGAAGAGCTCGAAGTCGAAGTCCATGTCGTCGACATGGAAATCCTCCAGGGCGAAGGCGTCGTCTACAAAGTACGAATTCCGGGAAATCGTCTGGGAAGGACGTGTTGGAGAAGAGGGACGCTTCCGCCTGGGGGCGAGATTGGGGATCCACGAGCGGGAGGTGGGGTGGCGAGGAGGCTTTGCCGATGCCACACCTCCTCCTCTTCTCCTCGCGATCTAGCGCCGCCACACAATATCACATTCTCTTGGTTTGACACCATGGCGATGGAGGAAGGAGGAAGGGAGAGTGGGTTGCGGAAGATGGAGGCAGACCCGAGCACGGATGGCAATCCATGGCTATGAATGCCCGGGCGACGACAGAGCGTAAGTACACCGAAACGCCCCCACGAGCGAGGTGTGGTGCTTGTCGTCAGGAGGCTTGGGCTATTCAGCGGTGTCCTCCAGGCGTGCGAGATGGCGGTTGCGGTTCCGGCGGGCGGCGTCCATGCGTGTGAAGTGGGGATGGCTGCGGCGTCTAGGCGAGTGGGGCGTTGGGCGGTCCCGGTGTCGATGGCCGATGGGAGCAATGGAGACGGCGTCGTCGGAGTTGGTCAAGGCGGCGATCTGATCTGAGTGCGGCGTGCGGGGTGGAGGGCAGGAGCGCAAATGAGGAAAGATATAGAGGGATTAGCGGCCGAAATTCTGATGATTAGATTAGACAATGATAATAGGGTGGACGCGGGCGCGGAACGCTTCCTCTGGCAGAGTTTTCGTCCGCCCTCACAAATTGCTAGACGCACACATGGTGGGGTGAGTTGTAATCTGGATGGTTAGATCGTAATAGGTGGGCCGGATCCTGAGGCTGTAATCGGTCGGTGGCACATTGTGTACAGTAGGCTGGGTGGCTGTAGAGAAGAATATATTTGCTTGTTTAATAGTAGTAGAGATGAAATCGACGGGGGCAGCCTGTTTAGTCTAAAAAATGTGAGAAGCGTCTCTCTCACCGTCATGTGGCACGTGCGTTCATATCCTGCGCGTTGTCGCTGTTTCGAGTCAAAGCAAAATCGAACATTTCCAAGCCCATCACTTTTTTGAGATTTAAAATTGCTGCGTGTTACATTACCCCATCGACAGATCCTGGTTCAGTTTGTTTACAATAACCAACGGTGGAACAAACCTCCACACATTGCACACTTTATTCACGCAGCCCTCCTTAGCTAAAGCATGAGCAACTTCATTCGCAGTACGCCTGATCGCCAAAACCTTGACATCATCAAAGCTTCGTAGGATAGACTTGATTTCATGAATCAACGGACCGTGAACAGATCGGTCCTGATCTTCCTTTAGAAGCTTCACAGCAGCATTTTTTTTGTCCGTCTCCAACACCAACCTTGAAAAAGTTGGTCGGAAATTTCTGCATAGAAAATGGTGAACAAGTTCAGTCGCTTTATCAGGCGTCTCTTCTCACCGTGAGGTGGCATGTGCGTTCATATCCTGCGCGCTGTCTCCGTTTGGAGTCAAAGCAAAATCGAACATTTCAAGACCACAAGAACTTGCGCGCCACTTCACCGCATCACTTAGTTGAGTTCAAGACCATCGAGGAAGCCAGCCAAACGAGCACCCAAGACTCCGCCACAATGGACAGCGCCGACACCACCGTCCACGGCGACTCTGTCGCTGGTGGGCGCGTGCTGCTGCTGCCGTTCCCGGGGATGCAGGGCCACGCCAACCCGATACTGCAGCTCGGCCGCCGCCTCGCCTACCACGGCCTGCGCCCCACATTCGTCCTCACCCGACACGTCCTCTCCACCACCACCGTCCCCACCGAATGCCCCTTCCCTGTGGCCGCCATCTCCGACGGCTTCGACGCCGGCGGGATCACCTCGTGCGCGGACACCGCGGAGTACCTGCGCCGGATGGAGGCCGCCGGGTCGGACACGTTGGGGCGCCTCCTCCTCCAGTCCGACAACGTCCGCGTGCTCGTGTACGACTCGCACCTGCCCTGGGCGCGGCGGGTGGCGCGGGACGCCGGCGTCGCCGCGGCTGCGTTCATGACGCAGATGTGTGCGGTCGACGTGGTCTACGGCGAGGTGTTTTCCGGGCGCGTGCACCTGCCGCTGGCGGACGGGAGCGCGCTGCGTCGCCGGGGCGTGCTCAGCGTGGACCTTGGACCCGAGGACGTGCCGCCGTTCGTGGCCGCGCCGGAGTGGTACCCGGTGTTCACGGACTCGGCGCTGGGGCAGTTCGACGGGCTGGAGGAGGCCGACGACGTGCTCGTCAACTCGTTCCGCGACCTGGAACCCATGGTGAGCAACCTGTTTGATCTTTTGATCTTCCGAAATGGACTTTGCAAACATAGGATATAGGACGTTAGCTTTTGCTTTGAAAAACTGAAACATATTTGGACTATGTGATGTCTCCATGGATCACTGAACAGGTAATTCTGACATGCTACTTGGTCTGGTCCGTAACACGTAACAGGAGGAATCATAAGAACTGTGCTAATTTTCAAGTACAAATGTACTGTATCTTACCACCCTGTTGCGCGTGAAGGTAACGTAGTAATTGTTCTCGGATTGAGCAGGAGGCAGATTACATGGAATCGAGATGGCGCACAAAGACCATCGGCCCGACATTGCCATCGTTCTACCTAGATGACAACCGTCTGCCGTTGAACAAGTCCTACGGTTTCAACCTCGGCTCAAGCACTGCTCCGTGTGTGGCATGGCTAGACAAGAAGGATCCTTGGTCTGTGGTCCTCGCATCGTTTGGCACGGTCGCTAATGTAAACACGTCGCAACTAGAAGAGCTAGGTTATGGATTGTGCAATGTCGGCCAAACTTTCCTTTGGGTGTTGAGGTCCAGTGAGGCAGATAAGTTGCCTAAAGAGCTCGTTGGCAAATGCAACAGGAAAGGCCTAATTGTTCCCTTTTGCCCTCAGCTGGAGGTATTGGCCCATAGAGCCACAGGTATGAAACAAAACGAACTAATTTGTTCAGATGTACCAACATGGCAAACAATTGTTTGTCAAATGCCTCAAGGTTGAAAGTAAGTTTGCTATATCCATAATATGCAGGTTGTTTTTTGACACATTGTGGATGGAATTCAACAACAGAAGCAATTGCCACAGGTGTGCCAATGGTCGCAATACCACAATGGGCAGACCAACCAACAACTGCGAGGTATGTTGAGAGCGCATGGGGGATTGGCTTGCGTGCGCATCGGATGACAAGGGATTGGTGAGGAGGAAGAAGTGGAAAGGTGTATCAAGGAGGTGATGGGTGGGGATGATTATAAAAGGAATGCTTCCAAGTGGATGCAAAAGGCTAAAGAAGCAATGGAGGAAGGAGGGAGTTCAGATAAGAATATTGCAGATTTTGTGGCCAAGTATTTATCAAAATAAATATCTAATTGCACATAAGTCGTACTCATATGAAAATGATAATTCTTTATTAATGGATTGATTTGAGGACAACCTCATGATGTGTAGAGGTACAACAATAAATAAAGTCTTTTCTGAAGGTTTTGGTGATCTTCGAGTTGATGTTAAAACCACATGGCCCACACATCATGAGGTTGCCCAAAAATACTTCATGGGTAGAGTCGTCATCCATATCAATGGTGTGCGGTTGTTGAAAGAGCTATACATGCCACCAATTTTACCGTGCCGGCGGCTTGCGGCCTCTTCGTGGGGTCCATGCTGCCTGTGAAGACACTCACAGTTGGTCCCATCAGCCGGAACAAATGCCATTTTCTTTGATGCATGAGCATGTGTTCCTTCGTCACAACCTCTTTCGCCTCTTACTCTTTACGTCACATCGAATCGTTTTCATTGTTAGAGTTTCCACCATGATGGGTCCTCCTTGCCACCCTCTCCGAGAAGGAGATGGAAGGGTCGGGATCATGCCTTACCCGGCGATGGCTAACATGGTGACGAGGAGCTAGAGGGGCGAGGTTTGCTGTGGTGAGAGAACACCACCAAAAAAAACAATGAAGGTAAGACCTAGGATTTCACCCCCCGAAATCGAGACTCGGTGCTCAAAGAACATCACCAAAAGTAAACTTATCATGCATTTCCACCCCACGTGTTGAGATCACTATGCACTACACAATCACAGGGCTCACAGTTGCCACGTGCATGATATTGACCTAGACATCCCATGCAAGCGAAACCATGTTTGCACAATGAGCACTGAAGCATCACCATATCACCATCTATTGTGATCCTTTATCCTTTGAGCCTTGTCGATCACTTCAACACACCTGCCTTGATACTTCCCACCCATCACGTTGGTAATCGTGGTAGTAGCACTAGTACAGAACGACACATCGAAACGGAGCAAAACCCTCATTGGAAACGGAAAAATGGTCCGTTGCCCCGCCTCTGTCACTGATGTGAAAGCGGCTCATCAGCAACGGAGGTTGAAACTCCGTTTCCAATGTGGAATACAAATTGCAAACGGTTGTTATAAATAACCGTTTCTGATGTGAATATTCTATATTATAAAAAAAGGCCAGCTCACAGCCGGCTCACATCAACAATCGGCTCACAACAGAGCCGGCTTGCAGCAACAATCAATACAGCCGGCTCGCAACAGAAATCTGACCAGTTATTCATTTCACAATATAACACCGAACATCAAATTACACAGAGGAACAAGTAGAATGTACAAAAGGTATATACACACGTTCTGTGCAACAGTAAATGACTAAGGTAAAAATTGAATATACAAAACAACTACTACCGTCTAGCAGCGATCCACCCAGCTTCCGACCACCAAAGGGCACCACCAGCAGCAGCAATCACCAACAACTTGATTGAGCATGCTTGCACCATAGCTCAGTCCTTGTGTCGTCGATGGTGTACTTCTGCAACAACAAGACGAACAAGAACACACATGAGAAGTCCAAGTTACAAACATGCACTCGTATTCATTTGTACTGAAACCTGAATGCAACTTCAATCAACTCAAACTTGTATGAAATATTCAGCCAAAAGGTGCTACATGTGTACTGTAAAGACAGTGCAAATAGATTACTAACCTCATTATATGTTGTTCTCTCTTTACTTCTGACTTTCTCCCAGACTGCAAAAACAACAAAGAGAACACATCATGATACCATTGATGTTGGCAGTAAGTGTACCTCTACTTGTAATACTACCAACTTGCAGTAAGTGCAAAAAATAACAAGCACCAAGCAGGCTAGCTTAATAGCATGATCAACTAGCAGAGCTAGTAACTGAATGATACACACACGTTATGTGTTGAGCTGGGTACACCAAGCTCAACACAATGCATGAAAGACTTCCAGCCAAACTATACTTGCGGTGCTCTTTGTCAAGCAACATGAAGAAAATTTGATACAGCTTGCAACAATTACAAGAAAAATACAACCACACTATTCTAGAAATGTCTCTAACTTATGTAGCATAATCATGATCAACTGCTTTTGCACTATTATTCTCCCAAGTGAAACCAACTACACCTACTTAATTACCTGAAGTGATGTGCTGCATAGGAGAACTGCTCTTTAATCCCATAAGCCTTCCCACTTCTGTAGTATCAGAAGGATAGAGAACATCACATATCTACAAGATATATTATTTTCTTATATACAGTTTAGCTGGTTCATGAAAAACGAAACTGGAGAAAAAGGATGTAGTAGCTACTTCTGCTCTATATTTCTTTCTCTTGCCGAGATTTACAAAACTGAAGTTGATAATTAACTTAATCCTTCTATCCAACAAAACTGTAGTAGCTACTTCTGCTCTATATTGCTCCATATGTTCATGACTATTTAAGTACCAAGCGATATCATCATACAAGGAAAGGCTTTCCGTCTCTGCCATACCTAGCAATACATTACTTATCCAAATAAGTAAGAAGTGCTAGGTGTAACATGCTTCTTTCAGCAATCAATCTAAATAAGAAGAGCTAGGTGTAACATCCTAGTTAAATAAACTGAAATTACATGTACGTAGTTTTATTTCAAATTGGCACCGATAGCTAGACATAATTCCTTTAGCATAAATTAAGATCTAAGTAATTGGATGAGTTGAACACTTATAACAATAGCCAAATGGCAGTGCTACAATACACAAAACTAATACTTCCAAATACTGAAGACTAATTAGCAGTGCTACTACAAACTGAGAACAACAAATCAATTGTTGCTAGCCAAACAAGATTACTCAGCTAGCTAGCAGTACTATTGATCCTGACAAAAGCATCACAGGTAGTACTAGATTCAGCAATAGTGCAAAGCAGGAACAATTAATCAAAGCAGTAGCAAAGCCGACCGATGCTGATCGATCCCTGCACGTACCTTTCTCTACTGTGCGTTACTCTCCAAGTGTCTAGCCAGCTTAGGGAAAAAAAGACAGGGAGGTGAAAGCGGCCGATGGAAGACTTGGTCTCACCTCTAACGGGCGAAGTTGAGGACGGCCGGGACAGGAGGAGTAGCTCGCAGCTTGGGGACATGGTTGGGAAGACGACCGCAACAGCTCCAGCACTCCCGCCGTTCAGTCCGGCGCCTCTGGCGGAGGAGGCCGGTGAAGCCGCGGTGGCCAGAATAGACGGCCAGGCCAGGGAGACACCGAATCACCGCCGTCCCCTCCCGCGAAGGCACCGTATCCGTCCTGGTGGCCGAGAGCGGTTGCCGGTGAAGCAGCGGCGGACGTTGCTGCGGGCGGCCATCGATCTGGTGCTCAACAGCATCGATCCGCATCAGCTCGTCCCCGTCGGCGTCGGAGGAGAGCTGTAGCAGGATGAGGTCGGCGTTCTCCTTGTCCAGCGGCGGCGGCGGCGGTGCATCTGGCGGCAGGTCGCCGTCCTTGTTCCGGACGGAGCGCCGGAGCTAGAACGTCCGGGAGCACCCGAACGGGAGGAGAGGACGATGGTGGGAGGAGGAGTTGCCGGAGGGGAAGCCGGCGCGGAGGGGAGAAGGGGACGATGGTGGGGAGAAGGGGATCGAGGCCGGGATGTGGGGGAGAAGGCGAGCATGCGGGTGTTGTGTGCGTAGAGAGGATAAGGAGAGAGAACGAGAATAAGGGGCTGCGGTGCGGGGTTAGGGTTTGACTATTTATATGACCAAAATTAATTTGCATACGGAGGTAAAATTCCACCGTTACCAAATATATTGGAAACAGAGATTTTTTTTTGTCCGTTGCCGATGTGTCGCGAATTTGTTACTGGACAGCTGTGGAATATTTTTAACCGTTGCCTTCGTGGCGCGGACTGTTGCCTTTTTGCTGCCGTTTCCATAGAGGGGTATCATTTGTGTCGTTCTGTACTAGTGTAGACTTTTTCGACATACCCAATGTGCCAATATATTATGTGGACATGAAAGAATTGGGCATGCGGCAAGGACGCCTCCGCAGTTGCTCGAGGCGGCTCATAATGCTAGGGCTAAAGTTGTCTTCTCAAACTCATGGCAATCCTTCCATTTTGTTTGTGCTATGAGATATTTTTTTTTGATGGAGAGCTTGTTAATCAATCATATGCACGATTAGGCCAAGTTAGAAGTTTCATGGTTGTTTCTCCGTAAAATTTATGTGCTCATTATTTTAATATGATATATATGATAACTAATGAAGATGAAATTATCTAAAAAAAATGGTTGTATATTTATGCACCAGCAATTAGGAAAAAAATGAAAACATATGTAATATCTGAAAAAGATATTTTAAATTGCCCATCTCAGCATGATTGCGAGGTTATAAACCTTGATTGAGTAGGCATGTGAGGATTAGTTGTCCTTGTTTGTGATCTTTGTAGTAACACCATGGTAGAATTGGTTGGTGAGTGGGTAGTCTTTATGATTGTCCACTTGAAAGGTTTTACAGGGTAGTGTTTCACGATATCACGATATCACAGTCTTTATGATCTCCAACATTTGAAAAGTTGAGCGTGGGTGTTTTATATGAGGTTATGCAAGAGAAGTATTGCGCACATGTGGTAGTCCATTGCGTTTAGTGTTCGTAGGATTGTAAGGCATCGAGAAACGCAGTAGCACGAAGCACCTCAGTTCTGTTTTATCACGTGTTTGATTTTCCTTGTGATGATCTTGTGAAGCTGGACAACGTCACGGCTCTAGCTGCTTATCCCAGCAAAGAGGCACAAGAGCTAGCTAGCAGCTGTGTCGGGGGGTTACCCCCGGGTAGGGTAATGATGAGGTAAAGACATGTAAGGTTAAGGCAGTAAGCTGTCCGAGGGAACGATTGAGCAAGGACGCAGGAGGCGTCATCCGACGTAAGGTGTACGTCCGAGGTATACTTTCCGAGGTATATCCTCCGAGGTATCAACCTCGGGGCAGTCAGCTAGCTACCACAGGAATAAGATATTCTCTACCGAGGTATATGATCAGGAGTGTTATCCGAGGTTGGCAGCAAGGATCGAGGCATGTCAGAGAGGTCACGGGTGCCGCAGAGCTCGTAGCCCGAGGCTTCAGAGGACGGCGAGGTCCGTCCACGGGTTTCCCGGAAGCTCGGGGGCCTAGGAGCTGACTGGCTATTTCGGGAAAGGTCTACAGGCTAGACCTCGGCAGGCTACTGAAGTATGACCGAAGAGGAAAGCTAGGCCTGGCTGGCCTGACAGTCCGGCCGTTGGCTGGCAGGAGGCAGAGGCTTGTCTTCTACCTTTTGGCCATGCCATTGTCAGTTGTAGGCAGGGGTAAAAATGTACTTCGGCCTGTGTATATATGCGGCATCTCTACCTCCAGAGAGGAGAGGCACAAACCCTAGCTCATTTCCCCCTTCGTAGTTTCACCTTCTACCTCGAGCTCTCACTTTGGTAGCAACATACAGCTCGAGGAGCACCTTGTACTGAGAACCACACTGATATATTGAGAGAGGCAAGGCAGGAGTAGGGGTTTTACTTCCTCACGAAGGCCCCGAACCTGGGTACATCGTGGTGTCTTTTGTGTTCTTGGCTTTCTTGGTTTCTTGTTCATGTTCTTGTGGTTTCTTGCATGTTCTTGCTTGTGCACGTCTTGAGTGCATAAACCCTCCCCGGATTCCCCCAACGACCATTCGGCCCCAACTAAGCCATACCCATGGCATCTGCCGTGATCCCACCACGACAGTTGGCGCCCACCGTGGGGCAGATTGAGGCGTTGGGTGGAGTTTCCATCCGGACGGGCTCCTCTGGTGTGTTCTTTCTGGCCTTGTTACCAAGATCGGCGAGTTCGCCTTTGTGAGCGACAATGCGGGGTGCTTCGCCGGCAAGCCTTTCCCCACCGATGGTTCCTCATGATGCTCGGCAGCTTCCCCACTACGTTGCTGTCGAGGTGGTTCGCGAGTACCCGGAGCAGGTGCTCGTGGACGACGAAACTCCTCTCCTGGCGGCTTTGGGTCGGCGTGTCACTCGCCCTCCGAGGTGTGTGGAGGTGATGATGGCTGGTACCAGGCCTGCAGCTAGCAAGGCAGATGCTGGCAAGGTCGCGCTAGCCGAGGTGGAGGCGACGCCAACCGCGCTGCCTGAGAAATCAGGTCGGACGGCGAAGTTTCCGTACGAGAAACCTAGTCAGAATGAGCAGTTGGGCATGCCAAGGGAAGAAGTTCCCTTAGAAGCTATCGTTGATAGGTTAGCTCGGCCACTCGCAGTAGAGGCAAGTGTGGAGCATACGGTGGCCGGGTTAGAGGCAGAGCGCCAGAGGGTGCTGAGAGAAGCTCGGTTGCTGGCCGAGGCTAAGCAGCAGTTCGATATGGAGCAGAAGGAGTACAATGCTGCACATGGTATAGAGGATGGTTTTACTCCGGTTGTGCGGCGTAAGAAAGCTGCTCTGCTCAACCGAGGCAAGGACCTCTATGGGAGATGGCTAGGGCTGCAGTCTCGGGCTCGAGTAAGGCAACAAGTAGCAGGTCGGCTACTGGTAGGCCGGTGTATAGTTCACCAGCTAAGAACCTTAGAGCAGCCGAAGCAGTAAGGGCCGGGCTATCGGAGTTGACCGGAGATGCATGGCGTGAGCAGCAGAAGCGGCTCAATGAGTTAGTGCATGTGGCCAGCAAGCAAAATGAAGCCCTCCGCAAGGCCGGGCTTGGCGGTTCGCAGGCGGTCCATTCGATTAGGCCAGTTAGCCAGGGGTCCAAGGGGCAAGCCTCGTCTCCACACGTCGGAGGAGCCGATCGTGCCCGGAGTGTCACTTCAGGTCGGAACAAGGAGATGCAGCTGCAAGTGTACGATCCGGTGTTAGCTGGGAAGCAAAAGGTCGGCAACGCTAGCCGAGCCAATGGAGACCCCGGCCCAGGTGATGCAAGCCGAGCTAAGGGCCGTTCAGCTCAGGGAAATCAGAACGGTGGGCAAGCAGCGTCGGCTGGCCGAGGTAAACCACCTCAGCCCCCGAGGCATCAGCAGCAACCCCGGCCGCAGGAGCAGTATCAGCAAGAGCCGGAGTATGTTCCGCAGCCGAAGAACGTCGGTCGAGGTGGCGACCGATATGATGATGGAAATTCAGCCATGGAGCGGGCTGGATTCTATAGAGTGGATGGTGCATTGGGAGAACGTATCGGAGCTCGGACGTTGCCTACAGGTGATGCGCGCTACAAGCTAGATCGGATTTACATGTCCGAGAGTTGGAGGAGGAAGGCCCTCCTGGTCCGGCGTGTTTTGGACCTCGGATCATGAAGGAACCACCTCCACCGTGTCTCAGTTCAGTTGGGTCGGAGTACCAGGCCGTACAATGGGAGCACCAAGCCGCAAGATTGGCTAGCTGATTATGTTTCAGCAGTATACATTGCGGGGGGCAATCGCCGATGGGCGGTCCGGTATCTCCCGCACATGTTGGAAGGTCCTGCTCGGATCTGGCTGAACAATTGCCGGAGAATAGCATCGATTGCTGGCTGGATTTAGAGGAGGCATTCAATAGCAACTTCGCCAGCACTTACAGGAGGCCAAACCGACCTCAGCTTTTGCAGGCGTGCAAGCAGGAGGACAATGAGACTGACCGAGAATTCTTGACTCGGTGGAGCAATGTTCGGAACTCCTGTGAGGGAGTTATCGAAGCACAGGCTATAGCGTGGTTTGCTGATGGATGTCGGTATGGTAGCATGTTGTGGCAGAGGCTCCAGAGAGATATGCCAAAGACTCTGGCCGAGACGATTCGGATAGCTGATTCCTATGCCCTTGGCGATCCGATGCAGCCTCTGCTGGATGGGAATGCCCGGAACAGGAGGAATCCGATGAACAACCGCAACAACGGACCGAGGTTTGATAACCGTCAAGAGTTCGGGCAGAAGAGGAGAGAACCAGATTTCCAAGTCAATGCTGTAAACCCAAGTCAGTCCGGACCTGGAGGCGCCCAGAAACCGAAGACTGAGGGTCAGGCGTGGACTCCGAACCAGAACCAGAATCAGGGAGGTGGTGCGAAGCAGTGGCAGGAGGCCGGACCACCTGTGACTTACGAGTCATTGGTGAATGGACCATGTATCTATCATGGCAGGAATGGCAGAACACCCAACCATACCACTCTGCAGTGTAGTTTTCATCACCGAACCGCTGCAGAAGGGGCGAAAGCTGGGGCAAACCGGAGTGGGCCACCGAACCAATGGCGTAGACCTCAATATCCGAACACGCAGCAGCAGCATAAGCCGACCATAGCGGCGCAGAATCAGAGCTTAACCGGAGCAAATTCAACCCCGGTGCATGCGGCCCAAAACCAGAAGACGGTGCAGGCGAAACCGGTGAATGCAGTGAGTGCCCAGGGCAACAACAACAACGGTGGTGCCGGCCAAAGCCAAACGTGGTCCTTTGAGAATCAGAGGTATGAGAACCCCGGTAACGATTATAGGGAAGTACATCAGAGCTACGTGGTGTTTGTGACTGAGTCAACTGATAAGAAGAGTATGCTGAGGCGTGCCAAGGAGGTGAATGCAGTATCTCCGGCGGTGGTGAAATACATGAACTGGTCCGAGCAAGAGATCACTTGGAGCAGGCAAGATACACCTCGGATCATGCCGAGCCCTGGAAACTATGCACTGGTGGTGGATCCGACGTTTTGTGGGCCGACCAACAATGTGAGATTCACCCGAGTCTTGGTGGACAATGGGAGTGCCATAAATATCATGTACCGAGACACAATGGTCAAGCTGGGATACTCACCGAACCAGTTGCAGCCTAGCAGCTGTACATTTCACGGTATTGTGCCCGGGGTCTCTTGTGCACCTATGGGAAAGATTTGGGTCGACGTGGGTTTTGGTACCCGAGATAACAGCCGAGTTGAAAGTCTTGAGTTCGAGGTTGTGGACTTGCAGAGCCCTTACCATGCCTTGCTGGGAAGGCCAGCCTTGGCCAAGTTCATGATCTCCACTCATGTGGCTTACCTAAAGATGAAAATGCCGGGGCCCAAGGGAATAATAACCATTTCTGGTGACTACAAGAAGGCTATGCAATGTGCCTCGGCGGGATCCAGTTTAGCCGAGTCCTTGGTGATCGCGGCGGAGAAGAAGCAACTTCAGAAGGTGGTGGCAATGGCGCAGTCTACTCAGCTCGGCATGTCCGGACTAATTACTCCGGACATGAGCGCTTCATTCGAGGTGCCCAAGGAGACCAAGAAAATCCCGCTGGACTCGGAGAACCCGGAGCGTTTCGCCATCATTGGTACTGGCATGGACGAGAAATAGGAAAGCGCGCTCTGTCACTTCCTCCGTGAGAATCGGGACATTTTTGCATGGTCGGCTAAAGACCTGCCAGGTGTTCCGAGGGAGTTGGCAGAGCACTCTTTGTTTGTTCGGCCAGAGGTGAAACCAGTGCGTCAACCGACGCGGCGGCTCTCAGATGACCGAAGAAAGGTGGTACTCGAAGAACTGGCGAAGTTACTGGCTGCAGGCTTCATCATGGAAGTGCTGCATCCGGACTGGATATCTAATCCAGTCCTCGTGGAGAAAAAGAAGGACGAACCGGCGGTAGTCAAGGTGTGGCGCATGTGCATTGACTTCACCAACCTGAACAAGGCGTGCCCGAAGGATCCCTTTCCTTTACCTCGGATTGATCAAGTGATCGATTCTACGGCTGGATGTGAGCTGTTGTCTTTTATTGATGCATATTCTGGTTTTCACCAGATCCCACTGAACACTGATGATCAAATAAAGACTGCCTTTATTACCCCGTACGGGGCGTATTGCTATCGTGTCATGTGTTTCGGTTTGAGAAATGCCGGGGCAACTTATCAAAGGTGTATGCAGAAGTGCTTACATTCTCAAATGGGCAAGAATGTGCAAGTGTATGTCGATGACATTGTTATCAAAACTAAAAAGAAGCATACTCTCATCGAAGACCTCGAAGAGACATTTGCAAATTTAAGAAAGTATCGGTTGAAACTTAACCCGGACAAGTGCACCTTTGGTGTCCCGGCTGGAAAATTGCTCGGTTTCCTCGTATCGAGCCGAGGTATAGAAGTTAACCCGGCTAAGATCCGAGCTATCGAAAGAATGAAGTTGCCGAACTGTTTAAAAGATGTGCAGAAGTTCACGGGATGCCTTGCATCTTTAAGTCGGTTTGTAAGTCGGCTAGGAGAAAAAGCCTTACCATTGTATCAACTTATGAAGAAAAGTACCAGTTTCACTTGGACCCCGCAGGCGGACGCGGCGTTCAATGAGCTGAAGAAGATGTTGTCCACTGCTCCGGTGTTGGCATCCCCTTTGCAGAATGAACCGATGTTGATATACATTGCGGCTACAAACCGGGTCGTAAGTGTTGCAGTGGTGGTGGAGCGAGACGAAGGAGGCAAATCGGTGCAGAGACCAATCTACTACCTGAGCGAGGTGATATCCACGTCGAAGCAAAACTACCCCCACTACCAGAAGATGACGTACGGAGTATACCTGGCGGTTAAGAAACTGAAGCATTACTTCCAAGAGCATCCCATGACGGTGGTATGTGATGCTCCAATCTCGGAGATCATCGGATGCAAGGACGCAACTGGGCGAGTTGCCAAATGGGCGATCGAGGTATCTCCATACACTCCGCATTATGAAAGGCGAGATGCAATCAAGTCGCAGGCGCTGCCGGACTTTTTATGCGATTGGGCCGAGATGCAATATGAGCCGCCCTTGCCGGACTATAATTATTGGAAGATGCACTTTGATGGGTCCAAGACCAAGGTCGGATTAGGTGCCGGCGTAGTCCTAACCTCGCCGAAGCAAGACCAGTTGAAGTATGTGCTGCAAATCCATTTCTCGGCGTCGAACAACGTGGCGGAGTATGAGGCCCTGATCCATGGGCTCAAGGTGGCAAAGGAGATAGGTGTCCGGCGTATAGAATGCTTCGGCGATTCAGCTTTGGTGGTGCATCAATCCACCGGCACTTGGGATGCGTTGGATGCGAACATGGAGTTGTATCGGTTTCATGTGCAAAAGGTGTCTGGGTTCTTCGAAGGATGTGAGTACAAGCACATACCTCGGGGGGAGAATGAAGCCGCCGACGTATTGTCCAAGCTCGGTTCATCCAAAGAACCGGTGCCACCGGGGATAGCGCTGAACCATTTGAGAACTCCTTCAATCAAGCCCTCGCCTGACTCCGAGTCAATTTTCTTACCGCCAAGTTCGGAGTCTGAGCCTATTCCTATGGAGGTAGACGTCGGATGCGTTTGGCCGGACTCGGGGACTGCTTCGCAGTATCCGAGGACTGATGGAGCTTTTCCTATGGAGATAGATGATGGGAACTTCGGGTCTGACCCGGGGACTTCGCACCAACACTCGGGGACTGGCCGAGCAATGGTGGAGGAAATCATGAAGGAGATCATGGCGACCGAACCAATGGAGATAGATGAGAGGCTTTTTCCTCTGCATCCAGTGCCGGAATGGGCGGAGCAGATCATGAACTTCATAGCCGATGGAAGTTTGCCAAGTGATACAACCGAGGCAAGGAGAATCCAGAGGAGAGCTAAGGGATACACCATCATCAACAAGGAGCTATACAAGAGAAGTGTGACCGAGGTGTTGCAGAGGTGTGTCGAACCAGCTGAAGGCAAGGAGATGCTTTTAGAAATCCACCAAGGAGAATGTGGACATCATTGCAGCACAAGAGCTCTGGTGGCCAAGGTGTTCCGGCACGGGTTCTATTGGCCCACCGCCAATGCCGATGCAGAAGATATAGTTCGGAAATGTGAAGGGTGCCAAAGGTTCGCCAAGCAGCAGCACATGCCAGCTTCGGCGCTCAAGACCATTCCTATCACGTGGCCCTTTGCAGTTTGGTGTCTGGACATGGTGGGAGAATTCAAGCCAGCCCGAGGCAATATGACTCACATACTGGTGATGGTGGACAAATTCACTAAGTGGATCGAGGTGAAGCCAATCCGAAAAGTGGATGGTCATACGGCGGTGACCTTTTTGAAGGAAATAATCCTGAGATATGGATATCCTCATAGTATCATTACAGACAACGGCACGAACTTTGCTGTCGGAGAGTTTGCTCGGTTCTGCATGAGTAAGGGAATTCGACTTGATGTAGCCTCGGTGGCTCACCCACAGGCTAATGGGCAAGTAGAAGGTCAAATGCATTGGTATTGGCCGGAATCAAAGCTCGGTTGGTAGAACCACTGTTGAAAACACCGGGGTGTTGGATCGATGAGATACCAGCAGTTCTGTGGGGTCTAAGGACCACACCGAACAGATCAACTGGCTATACGCCATTTTTCATGGTCTATGGGGCCGAGGCAATGCTGCCAACCGACATTGAATATGATGCGCCCAGAGTGGCAATGTACACAGAAGCCGAGGCTAAAGAAGCTCGGGAAGATGCTGTAGATCTGCTCGAGGAAGCAAGAGAATTGGCCTTATCTCGGTCAGCAATATATCAGCAGGGTCTCCGACGTTATCAAAGTCGGCATGTAAAACCCCGAAAGTTTAATGAAGGAGATCTAGTGCTGAGGCTTGTTCAGCGCAGCAAAGGTCGGCACAAGTTGTCACCTCCATGGGAGGGACCATACATTGTGAGCCGAGCTTTGCACAATGATTCGTACTATCTTATAGATGCACAGGAGCCAAGGGGAGATGGGCTGGACAGACCCGATGGAGCTTCAGCGTCCATGGAATGTAGCTCTACTCCGACCCTTCTACTGTTGAAGGAAGTAATGTATGTACCTCGGCTGATCTTTAAATAAAAACTTCGGCACCTCGAGAGTGAGCTCGGGGACTGCCTCGCTCTTATGATTGCATGTTTCTTTTTGTTTGTACTCTTTCTTCGTTCGTATGCCGAACTATTTTGAACCTCGTCTCAAACTTCAAGTACTGTATGCTATGTAACTAATCTTGTGACTCGACTGACGAACGCCAGCATGGCAGTCAAGAGCAAAGACGAAAGAACATGGGAAACATGAAAATGAACTCGGGGACTCGGTCCAAAAAGACAGTTCGGCATATGTCGTTTACTAACCCCTGTTTTTACTTCTTTTTTATGTCGGATGACTTTGAAACATACCTCGGAATTTACCAAGTACTGTATGCTATGAACAACAATCTTGTGACTCGACTGTCGAACGCCAGAATGGCAGACAAGAGCAAAGAATGCCAAATATAGTAAACACGAAAGTAAACTCGAGCAATCATTCAAAAGGATTCGACATAAAGCTTAGAAAAGCATGGTTCGAATGAGCATGATAGTAATAGAGGTAGCAAAGGAACTACTTAAGTTTGATTACATCTGCGTCCCGGCATACCGGGGATTTAATGAAGTTTTTTGGCCAAGCATAAGTTCAGGTCGAGGCATCAGGAATTACGTCGGCAGCAGCCGATGTAGCAGGGATTTCGTCCGGAGCCGAGGTAGCCTGGGAAGTGCTGGCAACGTCGGCAGTAACCTCGGCACCAGGTTGTGGAGAAGCCTCGGTTTCTGCTTCGCGGGTTTCACCGCCGTCACCTTGCTCGGCCTCGACGTCGGATTCTGTTTCGTATTCCTCGTCTTCTGGCTCGTAATCCTCGGCGTCGGAGTAGGTGTCTCCTTCGCTCAAGTTCTTCGTGTGGCATATCCAGCAAAGTAGTTGGCCATCTTTTGGCGGCGCGCGACAAGGATCGGGTCGGACGACCAAGGGAGCCTCGCCGGAGAGTGTTCATCTTCTCGAGGTCGATCTTCTCGCACCAAGTCATGATAAACCTGAGAGCGGCATCAGCTCCAGCGCGAGCTGAAGATGAGCGCCACTCTCGCAATCTTCTTTCGGTGTCGCGAAGCTGGGCGGCGAGCTCGGGCGTAGATTTGGGAGCGTCGGCAAGAGGCCATAAGGCTCGGAAAGCAGACGCACCTGCATCAAGAAGTTCCGACCCAATGGTTTTCAAGGGATGATCCGAGCCTTGATGGCCACGATGTGGTCCTCAACGGTCCAGACGGGGTTCGTCTCCTTACGCCTCTCCCTGTGCCGAGCAGTGATACTGCGGGCCGAGACTTGGGTGTAGGTGAAATGCTCTGCAGAAGGATAGCATGTTAATAATGAAAGAGATAGTTCGGCAAAGAGCCGTATTGTTGAGGACAAAGCAAAGCTAAGGGGGCAAGAAACTTACCGTCCATCTCGCGGTTGATAGTTTGCAGCGTCGGGAGAAACTGGTTGACCTGCGCTGCAGAGCTTCCAAAGCCTCGTGGCCGAGGTGGCGCGGGTCTCGGCTAACTGGAGCGCTTCCTGGTGATCCTTGGCGGCATCCTCCCGAAGTTTCTTCTCTGTTTCGACAACACTGGCCTTTTCCGCCTGCAGCTGCTCTTTTTCAGACGTCCGCAGCTCAGTGATGCGCTTGAGCTCCTTTACCAGACGAGCTACTTCGGCTTTCTCTTGTTGTAGCTTCTCGTCCAAAGAGTTCTTTTCTGCAAGGACGGCCTTGTGCTCGTCGTGGAGTTTCTTGTGGTCAAACAAGAGGGTATGAAAGATATCCGTGCGGACGTTCATAGTATTCTGCAAGGAAGAAAAACATAGCTCGGTTAGAAAGGCTATACCTCGACAAGAGTCTCGGGGACTCGGAGTCAAATCATTGGGAAAATGTTGCCGGGGTATGCCTCGACAGGAGTCTCGGGGACTCGTACCCGAGGTGCATGCTAAAGTAAGTAAAATGGTTTGGATACGTCGGATGAAAATGGAAAGTTGAGATTCAAGCCAAACAATTTTAACTCCGGCGGAGCGTCAATAGTTTACCTCGAATCTCGGGGACTGGGAATGGTGGATATTAGATGAGATACTGCATGAAAGTAAAGAGAATAGGACTTACGTCGATGTTTTGAGCAGCACGCAGGGCAGCAGTTTGTAGATCATATACGCTTCGGCCGCAGGCGCTGTTTCCCGCAGGATGCTCAGCCACCGGAGCAGCTAGGGAGGCCGAGGAGACCTCGTCTGCAGAATTCCAGTCTGCATTGTAGTGTTCCAAGGAGCCGAGGCTCTGGTCACTGTCAGTGCGCAGAGGAGGAAATCCCCACGGTCCGCCCTGCTCGATGCCCCTAACCGAGGCCTCCAAGGCCAAAGCAGCCTCGGAGCTTGAAGCAGGCCGGTTATCCAATATAGAGATGCCCTCCGAGCATATTCTTCGGCCGGAGGGGCAGTCTCATCAACGGGTGCGGCGAATGGAGGAATTCGGCGTGTCACCGGGGGAGGAGACCTCGGTTGCATCCTTGAAGGAGAAGAGATAGTCAGGGTGCCAGACCCAGATGTTGGTTTGGGGGTGACCTTAGACTTCACCGTCTCTTTCTCTTTCTCCTTGCCCTTCTCCAACGGCAAGGTAGTCTGGCGAACTGGTTTTTGGGGCTGTTGCTTGGGCTGTTGCTTGCTGTTGCTTCTGCTGATGCTTCTGCTGTTGCTGCTGTTGGTTGCGGGCAGTCTGGCTGCGGGGGGAGAGTCGAGGCTCCGGCAAGGCGGTAGCCGGAGTTCTGGCGCGATTGGTCCCCGCATCCGTTTGAGGACGCGGAGAAGTCTGACCTCGGGTGGGGGCAGATTTCCCCAAGGCCGGGCCAGACCTCGGTGGAGGAGATCCGGGGCGAGAGTTCGTCGGGTGGTCGTGGCTTCAGAGGCACCAACGGGTGCAGTCATGGAGGATACCTCCTGATCCACGTCTATGGGGTCACTGCAACGAAAGAAGATGGTCAAGTGTTAATACCGAGGTAATATGTTTAAGCAACAAACATTGTTGGCTATAGAAGCAAAGCATTACCCATCCGAGGTAGGAAACCTCTTGCCCCCCCGGGCATGAGGAGGATTTCCGGACTTCTTCAGCCGACGTCTCTTGACCGGAGCCTCAGTGGGTCCGGAGGCTCCAGTGGCGGATGGTTCGGCGGCCGAAGTTGCGGCACCAGCGCGTTTCCGGCTGGTTGCTGGAGTAAAGTTCGGAAGGTGAGGAAGGCAGGAGATAGGTACCGCGTTTATTGGTTCCATGACGAGAAACCCCTCCTCGTCATCCGAAATCTCTTGAACTGAAGCTTGTGCTTGAGGCTTACCCGCGGTGGTGATGCGGGCCGAGGCAATGGGCATATAATCCTCGTCGTCAGGGTCCACGTTGGATGGTGGGTCCTCGACAGGGAGATCCTTGCCGAAGTGGTCCGCAGGATGGACTCCATCCTCGGCGGTCTGGCGGGAGAACAGCTGTATGGCAGACATATGAAAAGGAGTTAGGAAGAAAATTGTCAAGATGAACGTCGGTAGCAAGACCTCGGTGGTAAAGGAGTACGAAGAAAACGTCGGAATAGCGTACCTGTTTCGCTGGCTTGGTCCGGTAGTGGGGTTCCCTTCCCCATGTCCAAGCGTCAGGATCTTGGACTTGGTGATAGCTCGGACTCGCCGAGCTACCGCGGCGTTGTCCAGTGCAACGTGCGTATGGCGGGTGGGGTCATAAAGACCGCTCATGTGGCAGATCTTGTGAGACCTCGCCTGGAGAGGGGAGACCCTGCGCTTCACGAATGTGCAGGCCAGGTCATCAGCCGTCAGGACTTTCCCGTCGTTTCCGGGGTCCTCCGGGTCCTGCCATTTCGCAATGTACCATGGATGGACTTGAGTTCGCCGCTGTGAGGGGGAGTGTAGTCCCAGTTGAGCTGTTCTGTAGGAGGGCTGAGGTTAAACGCCGGCAGGTTGAGGAGGTCCTCTTCGCCGGAGTTCTTCACGTAAAACCACGTCCGGAGCCACTTGCGAACGGTGTCCGGAGTAGTGATACGTGGGAAGATGGAGTTTCGGCGAGGAGCTACGGTGGCAGCTCCGCAGGCGGTTAATTGCTTGGGCAGATCCTTGTTCTTTGGATCCGGGATCACTTGCCGCTTGAGTTGGAAGTAGCGAGAAAAGAGGTCTACCGTGGCTTTGAGGCCGAGGTATCCCTCAGAGAAGGAAACGATGCAGGAGAGAGTGGTGATGGCGTTGGCGGGGAGGTGATGAACCTGGAGTCCGAACTTGTCGAGGAAGCTCCGGAAGAAATCACTAACGGGCAGTCCGAAGCCGCGCTGGAAGTGCGCGACGAAGACCACCCGTTCCCCTTCCTTGACTTGAGGCTCGAGTTCGCCCTCTGGCAGGCGACATCTACCCCGGCGGGAATCCGCCGAGTCGCCCTGAGCCACTGGATTTCGTCCGGAGTTACATCCGAACCTTCCCAGCCGGCTCGTTCTCCGACCTCCAGTTCGAGGTCTGGAACCTCGGTTTGTTCCGAAGTCTCAGGAGGAGACATCTCGGCAGAATCAATCTGCAGAGAATGCACAGAAGTTTAGCAAAGGAAAAAGTAAATCTGGAATCTAAGGCTATATCTGGCTAACTCAGGAGGAGTTGGACGGCTATCTAATGTACATAGAGGCACATATATGCTAGGCGAACGTCTGTCCGAGGTATGAAACTCATTTCTACCCAAAAAAGTATGCGAGTAAGATCTACCGGAGGAGGTAAATAGAATTTTATTCAAGAACATATGAAGAACCAAAGCGCGAAGAGGAAGAAACCTAGGCAATGCCTAGGGTATCAAGAAAGGGAGTACATACCGTGAAAACGAGGTGCTGAAGGGCGGCGCCGGTGACGCGGTCGCAGCGGCGACGAAGGAGCTGCTCGTCGGCGGCGGCGGAACGCGTTTCTTCTCAACCGGAAGCGGCGGCGCTGGTGCGATGGAGGCGAGACGGCGAGTGAATGAGGAAGAAGAGGGAAGCACTGCCCTGGGCCCATATTTATAACCGCGGGCGGTAACTGCGCACTACCGCGCGGTTATCGGAGCGGCGAGTGGGATCGTTTGTGCACAATGGCCCACGTGGCACGAAGATAGCGGTGGGCGAGCAGGCCACAGGATCGGTTGCAGGAGGCAAACCGTCGTGCGGCGCGGTTACTGGAGCGCGAAGCGGCGCAAGCGGGAAACCTCCGCTGACGTGGGCCGCGTGGTGGAAAGCACTCGAGTGCTTTGACTATCGTGGACCAGGAAGTGACGGATGGGACACGTGAACAGTGTTCTCTGACCGAAGTCAGTAAGGATGCAGAAATCGAGGGGTTGACGTCCGAGATCTCGGCGGATACTTCGGAAAAGCAGCATGGCCCGAGGAACAGACCGATGGATTTCTCGGGTATTGGTTCGGTAACCTGCAAAACATTGTAGCGCATGTGGTTTCGGGTTGAACCTGATGCGGCCTTTCATCCGAGGCTGCGAGACCACATCAGCTTCGGGGACTACTGTCGGGGGGTTACCCCCGGGTAGGGTAATGATGAGGTAAAGACATGTAAGGTT